>JARHVA010003178.1:1712500-1747500 GCA_037957365.1 Torreya grandis
GTTAACATCTTGGTGGGTGATTTCCATGATGATCCAAAACTTAGAAGATTTGGTTGAAAAATAATTCAAGAAACATGAAAAACATAATTATAATAATGCTATCTCTGAGAAGAGATGTTTTATTGATCAAATTTTTAGATCTAAACATATGCCTATCTCTAAGAAGAGATGTCTGATTTCAATTTCAGGTTAAATCTTCATTTATACACATTTTGAAGGTAGGAGGAGGATGTGGAAGGTCAAAAATCTACATGCAAATTAAGTGGTTTGACTTCCACAATTTATAATAATACAGAATTTTGGAATTACTATTTTTAAAAACTTACTATTTTTAGATTGCACTACTTAAATTAAACTTTGGGGCACTTATATTTGGTTTTTAGTGGTCAAAATCTATCAAGTGGAGATTCATGCCATTTCATGGTTTTCCCTTCATTTTTATCTTTTAAATGGTTCAAATGTGGAGTCAAACAGAGCTATGGTACAAAATTTATGGCTCCTAGAAGTTCTACCACCAATTGGGTTATAACCATCACCTGAATTGTCCCCTAAAATATTGCTTGGATCACATGACTTCTCAATGGCTTGCTTCTAGTGTTCATGATTATCTTAGTTTTATTTTGGTTTCTAGAGGATATCATATAATATTTGTTTGTTAATGGATAGATAGATTGTGGACATTTTGAAACTTGTTCAAATTTTGAGTGTGAATCATCCCATATATTGTGGGTTCCTAAAATTGATCTCGTGACATACACCAGGAATGGTGGTAAATAACATACACGATGGCCCAAGCTTAAAAGGCAAGAAATTGAAAGACCAAAAAGTGAAGTTACTAAATTTAACAAACCTAGACACCTCTTTAGCCACGAAATCTTCCAATTCTCTCTCTATTAGATAGGCACAATGTGTGGGCTTGGTTAGAACCTTGGCCAATGAACATGAGGTGTTATTACTGGATGAGATAACAAATAACCTAGATCCCATATCAATGAAACAAATAAAGGATTCTATTGACAAGTTGAGGGGAACGAAGGAGATGACATTGTTATGGTCTCCCATAACATAAAATAGATCCATACCTATGAATGCATCAATTCTAACACCCAAATTTTATTTTATTAACGATTTGTCCAATTCCCCTTGGTGATGCTTGTATTCTTTTTTCCAAATCAAAAAAGTTAAAAACCTAATAATTTCCATAAAATATTTTTGGAAAATATGTTATTTTTAATCATATCTATTTTTCATTTGTGAAAAATAAAACTAAATCTTGTTTTAATTTTATTTAAAATAACTTTGCATACTTTTTACAACACCTTCTATAAGCTTTTCCTTTAAAAGTGCACATAGAAGTGTATGGGCAAAATTATTTTGAATTTAGTTGACTTGAATAGTACCATAGTTTTGAGTCGATTCCAATGAGTGGTTGAAAGGCTACCTTACCCTTTATTTGGTTGAAATATTTAAACATTTAAGTGCAAGTTCATTAAATAGGTCATTAATGATGAGAAATGTTATTAGCCATAACTTTTGCTTGGTAACTTGAATTTGGGTGCCACTGTTTGTAAAAGTTCTTTATTTTTCATTCTCCTTATATCATCTTATTTTTATTGTAAATTCTTTAAAGTTACAAAGTTCCATATTCAAGGGGTTACCTATGCTATGGTCTTTACTACTTTCTGCATTATACTTCATGAACCAATTACTCACACATGGATGTATTTTTAGCTATGTCTGACATCTTCATTTAGAGTGTGCATTATCCCTCATCATTCCAACACTGATTTCTCACTTGAACACATTCTCAAGGGTTCATTGTATTTTTTACCATATAGTCTTGCACTTCTTTGATATCTTCTCTTAGCCACAATGACTCCATTTGAAAGACTCTAGAGGAGGAAGGTTGAGTCTATAATATAATTTCAAATAAAGTGAATACATTAGTACTAAGCCATGTTTGGTCCACTAATACAAAAACTACTACTTGAGTATATACAAATAAAATATAACTATATTTTTTGTAAGTATTTAGTCTTAATACTATAAATATATATCAAGCCCTCCAGAGCTTGAGTAGAACCAACTCATGTATATATAAATATCAAGTGTCATCTCTAGATAAGTACTATTGTGAAGAGGAAAAGCATCATTTGAGTACTTTTCTACACAAACCATAGACCAACGATCCCCTACACAGTCCCCTATTTAAGAATAGTCCTCCATTCATAGATACGTAGATAGAATAGTGTAGGAATCCAAAGTATAAACAAGTACCCATGTGTGCATGATTTTTAAAAGCAAACATGTAGTGTATCATAAAAAAATCAATCTATTACAAGATTTCACACTGACATGTAAATCATACATACCACAAGCTAATATCTCACTATACATTATTTAACCACAAAATTTATACTAATTACATCTTCTTAGCAGGGTTTAAGCACATAAGTGAGTTCTACTCGGTGCCCAAGTCCATCCAAACCCAAAAAAAATTAGGTTCAAACAAACTGCCTTTGATCAAAGGGGGTTCATTTGAACCCCTGCATGTAATTATTGAAGGGGATCAAAGGTTTACTTTATGAGTTTGATTAATTTGAATGAACCAACATATGAAATGATTTACTTGGAGGGGTTTCAAACTAAGGGGATTCAAATGAACCCCCTTAATTCTAACCCCATGTGGCATTAAATGCCCACCCATTGAAGTGGAAAGATACTGTTGACCTAAAAATACCACTTCAAATGTCACGTATTAGGATAAAAAATAAAATAAAACCATGTGGCTATACGTATAAATCAGTGTTTTATGAGCTTTCTAATAATATGATTTTTTTATAAAATTTAATAAAATTTAATATTTATTTTTATTTATTTAATAAATATACTTATTTATAAAATGAAGTACCATATGTTTGAGGCACTAGGAAAAATAGGAGACTATGGCCAAAAAAAATTAGAAAAATATCAGTGTCCTTGACTTTAATGTCTTTTTTCCACTGGAGAAAATATTAGTCAATTTCAACATATATATAAAAGAATATCATGAGGAGAAGTCATAAGCATTGATATTCCTGACCTTGATCATTAAAAAATTAATAAAAATTGTTTTTTATCAAAAAAATATAAACTAAAAAAATCTTGTACTACATCCATGTTTCTAAGACCTCTCTATAAAAAAATATTGAGAAAATTATGAAGAAAAATCAAGTACTCAATAAAATGTTGTGTACATGAAACATACACACTACGTATTTAGGTATTAAAAAATCTATTTATTAATTATTATTATTGTTTTTAAATAAATTTTAATGCACACTTAAAATGAAACATTTCATTAGTTTACACTATTTTCACATTTTATACAGTTAAGTCACTATTATCTATAAAATTTGAGAAATATTCATATTTTCATTTTTTAGTGTCTCCTTTATACCAAAAAGTGGGAAACAATATTATGATTCAACCTAGTAATAATATCACATCACATGATATACACAGGGGTAAGCAAAGTATAATTTTATTCCATCAATGCATGAATAAATCATACATTATTATTTAACTCAAATAGAAAATAATGCCTATAGTTTATACCACCTGAGTATGTTTCACATTCATATTAAACTGTAGATTTATAACTAACAATAGGATTTAAATAATTGCAACTCATGATATCCCATAATATCATAGTCTAGTGTTCTAAGATATAACTACTAGATTTTTCTCCATCAGTCATACAAATAGTCCTAAATACATGGAAACATAAGTTCCATTCTATCAACTAGCTATAGCAAAGATATTCATAGCTTCTAAAAACACATAAGAGTCTTATCTAACATTTGTCACAAACTGAAAATTGTATGGATGCAACCATGATGTCCTACTAACTATTATTAAACATACTTATCAAAGTAATAACCATCATGCATATAATTATGTAGGTGTGTGTCTAGATATAATAAATACAGTATGTACCATCCAGGAACTTTTTACATTGCAGAACTCTATGACATCCCATAATATCATATATTATTATTTTTGAGCACCCTACTCAAACATGAATAAGAAATTTCAGAATAATAATAAAGTATGGGATTATGTTGCATAAGAATACCCTAAATTATACTACAAAATAATAATCAGAAGTAACATAATCTCTAGGCACACATCACAATGCACTATTTTTATGTTATAAAAATCTAAACACTTGCACATATTAATACTCTCACAAATGTGCTACACATAAGCTTTCATTACTATCTGCATAAATATACTAACATTCATTTATGACACAAATTAAGGTTTTAAAAGATTTCAAAATAATTCAATAAAACCTTATATATATATATATATATATATATAGTGCTAATTTTAATCAATAATCTAAGCATCCCTATAACCAATCCATATAAGTAAAGTTTAACTATTCACGATAATTTATATACAACTATTATCAACAAATAAATTCTTGGTTTAGCCACAGGGTTTCACCTTCTAATTATAATTTATCTCAAAGGCGATAATAGAAATTCAGTTACTAGTTATACACAAATTATCCCATCTATGTATACTATATTGAGTTATTTAAGCTCAGCTTGAATGGTTTAAGCTCAGTTTGAATGTTCATGACTCAAACCCTATAAATTAACTATTGCTTAGCCTATTACTTGTAGTAATGTGGATGACACATGGATGAATATTGGGGATCTATATAAAATACAATCTTGATAATGTACCTTTAGCTTATATGCTCCAAGTTCATGAGATCATGCAACATAGAAGGCTGTCATTAATTTGGGATCTTTAAAAATTTGATGTTGTACATAGACTTTTTAGGTGTTAGTGTCTAAGATGGTGCCATGTGGACAATACTCATTGATCTAGAGAAATTAAAACTCTTACAATGTACCTTATTTATATTAGTTTCCAGGTGAACATGATCATGATATGTGGATGGTCTTCATTAATTTAAAGAGCTTTAGAGATAAGTCTGTGTACTATGGTCTACATTAATTTAGAGAGATTTAGAGATAAGTCTATGTACTATGGTCCAATCTATGTTTAGTTAATGGATCATGCCACATGGAATGATATCAGATCTTTAGGGTTTAATTAAAACTTTGAGAACACACATTCCTCCAACTAGTTTTCAAGCTTCTAAGTTAACATGATGATGTCACCTATCTTAATCTTAAGGAACCAAAAGGTATGTCATTAAAATATAGATATGATTTTTAAAATATAATCTATGGGTATCCATGATGTTGACGTGTAGTGAGATATTGGTGATTCAAAGGAATTTGATAAATTATGGCCTGATAACTTGTATTAGTGATATGTAAACATGTAGTCAATTCAGAATATGCCTATGTCTTGAAAGTGATATGTGTATTTCAAATAGGCAAAATACACTAGTATACAACTTTATTAGCTTTGTTACCAATTAAATCTAAAAATTTTAACTTTGGGGTAAATTCACAAAGTTGAGGGATAAAATGTGACCTACCCATGGACATGATTTTCTTGAAATTTTAAAAATTTGAACTTTTGTAGATAATTTGAGATATCTACACTCCAAATTTAAAGATGGTGTAAGAACATGAAATGTATCATTTCGAGTCTAGTTTTAAAAATGTTTTTTTTTTAAAAATGGTTATGTATATCTAGTTGAAACATCTAAAATTAAAAGAGGAACTCTTATTTTTTAAGAAATTAGAATATATAGATGGTTGTGTGGCAAACCATTTTTTTAACAAAATTTAATAATCTTTGAAATCCATTGAGAAAAATTTAGATAATATCTTCTATTTTGTGACTTATATTGTTTTATATTATTTCAATGAGTAGATTTTTTAATGAATGTTTCAAGTAACTAGATCTTAAAAATTGATAATAAAAAAATGGATAGCCATCCGTGTGACGCACCAAACTACCTCAAAAAATGAAAATCATTTTTTTTGAATGTGTGTAGAATTAAGCCTAGCTTTTGACCATATAACTTCTTTTTCACTTAGATCAATAAAATAAAAATTACATGAACATGTATAGGTATGTATGTTTGTGGCATGTCGTGGTGAAAAGAAGGTATAGTTAGAAATAAACATAGTTTGAAACCTTAAATTAGTTTAAAATTTTATAAAAACCATATTTTTGGAAAGAGAAAAACATGCTAGTCATGATGGTATTAAGTTTTTGAATTTTTACATTGAAATTATTATTGTATTTGGCAATCAAAATTGAATTTTCTAGTTTTTAATCATAACTCTCAAAACTCGACTATAGATTGACAGGTCCAAGCCTTTCACTTATCAATTCAAGCCATTCCTAAGCCAAAAGACACATGATTTGAATTTACATTTAAATAGCATGATCATTTTAATGTGTAACATGATCACATTAATCGATAACATCATCTTGTTGTTGTAAAAACTAATAACATGATCACATTAATATTGTTTTTCAAACTAAACCAACGAACATGTAGATGGAGCAAATGCTAGTTAATAGGTAACACAGTCATGTTAGTGATAAAACTATCATGTTGTTTATAATATGATTATGTTCCTCTTATTTTGCCCATAAAGGAATGTGAAAGTTTCACATGAAGGAAACTTTGGCCAGAAGCTTATGTTTACTATTCTAAATGTTAAGTATAAGAAAAACATTGTAACAATATATAAGAAATTAGGGCCACTCTACATCTGACAAAGTTGGTCTCATAATTACATGCCTTATGACGTGGAAAATAATTTTTCAAAATCCAATCTGATCAGTACTTAGGTATTTTCAAGGTCAAATATTAAACCTATGGATTTCGTGACATAATTTTGGTAATTAATGTCCATTTTTGGTAAACATATAGTTATTTTTTAGGTTTTTATACCTTTTATATTGATTCATAAAATTTCTAGGAGTCTTAAGCTTGTCAAAATTAATGTTTTAAAACTACTCACTTTGAAGTTGATGCAAAGTGATGTGATTGGATTAACATAGGTCTCACTGATGACCTACACAAATAAAATGATAACTTTGTGTTAATATTAATTTTTCATTATACATCCCTCATACTTAATCACTTGCTACTCATGCCTCACACCCCTAATCACTCTCTCATCATTATTCATTATCCTTAATCATTCCCTCATTGACCCTTACTATCCCTAGTCATCTATAATCACTCCCTCATCATCCTTGATTATTCCATCATTGACCCTCATTATCCCTTATCATCCCTAATTACTCACTCCTCATCTCTTATCACTTCCTCATTTACCCTCACCATCCTTCATCATATTTAATCATTTCATCATCATCCCTAATCACTCCCTCATTGTCTCTCACCATCCCTCATCATCCCTAATCACTCTTTCATTGGATTTCATCATCTCTCATCATCCCTAATCACTCCCTCATTGGTTCTCACCATCCCTAAGCACTCCATCATCATCCCTAATCACTCCCTACTAATCCCTAATCACTTATTTATTAACCATTATCATTCCTCATAATTTATAATCATTCCCTCACCATCTTTAATCACACCTTCATTAACCCTCACCATTTCTCATCATCCCTAATCACTACTTCTTTATACCTCATCATATCTAATGACTCATTCATCATCCTTTATCACCCCTAATCACTCACTCATTAATCCTCATGATCCCTCATCATTCCTAATTAATCCCTCATCCTCTCTAATCACTCCCTCATTAACCTTCACCATCCCTCATCATCCTTATTGACTACTTCATCATCTCTACTCAATTCCTCCTCATCTCTCCTCATCCTTAATCACTCCGCCCAATACCTTGATGGTTGTATTTTTTTGGGGTTTCACAATGCTAGGAGATACAAGTCAAAAGTTGAGTACTGGCATAAAATATAAGACACAGTGATCAAAATGATGTAGAGGCAAATTTGAAACATAAATATTTAACACCTACAAAAAAGATGGGATTATTATAAATGGTGTAATACACAATTAAAAATCCACTAGAAAGAGAGAAGCAAGTAAAACCACCATAGCACCAAAAATGGGTAGTAAATACATGACAATAAGTAAAACACATGATTTCATTAAACCCATCAATTGCTTTCAATATGAGAACATTTTGTGATCCAAATAACTTTAAAGGCCTTCTATTTTTATGTATATTGATTGAGTCATCATACTAGAGAGTGGAAAATATTTTTCAAATAATTAGAACAAGTAGTCCAAGATTGGAAAGCGGTGCTTAATTCATAACATCAATATTCAATCCAATGAATAATGTCACATTATGATCTCTCTACTTTCACATCTCAAGAAGTGGGTATAAGTTATCTATCACTATAAATAGGTAAGTAGATAATATATTATGAACCAATGATATGGTTGGTACTAAAAATATCTATACTTTACCCAACAAAAAATTATATAAATTAAATTTATCATTTCATTAACAAATGTATATCAATGGTGAGCCAATACACTTCATGATTACCAATGGAAGTCAAAATAATTTAATTTTTCCTACAGTATATTTTCAGAAATTAAACTTGAAATTTATACATCATCCATAATCATATGCTAGTGTATGGTCTAGTGTAGGCCTTGAGAAATAGATCACTTAGTAGTGTCACTTGGTGTATAAAATCAAACATTTTAAATATGTAATCCTTTTTGACATCTCACCATTATAGGTGCATAATGTTTTACATGTGGTCAACCATATATTTACCTTCTACATGTAGTTTATGAAGTAAGTCCTTTAAATGTTGTGATAGATTGTCATGATCTGAAATACCATATATCATAGTTAGTTCATAAGCTTTCAATCATTAGTGCCAAGAAGTGCAAGAATCTTGTCAATTATAGTAAGAAGTATACTCTTGATGGTAAGAAGTAAATGTAATAACATCCTTTTGCCACCATATCATAGTGTGGTTTATCCAACAATAACAAAGAAAAAATAATTGAACCATAAATTAAATGAATGCATGGACATCTTTTAGTCACCTAAATAAGTTCTTACATACTATACATTAAACAATACTATTGATTTGATCCCTTAACTACCTCTACCTCAAACTTCTTTATAAAACATATCATTTATAGAGAATGAATAGATCAAGCGGTAGATCCATGAATTCATGGATAATGGACACATCATGCCAAAATTATTGCTTTCTAAAAGCCCAATTATATTTGTGCCAAAGTTATGAATCAATTAAAAAATATTAACAAGATTAAAGTGAATAACTATTATCATCATTTAATTATTTAGGCATTTTTCTGCCATATGCATAGTGTATAAGTATTTTCCAAAATTGATATTAAGTTTGGGTATCATCATATTCATGTTAAACATATAGACATTTGGAATATAGTATTAAAAACAAAATAAACATTTATTGACTAGTTGGTTATGCCTTTTAGGTTAACTCATGTAAAAAATTAATTAATTTAAAGATGTTGAATGACATCCCCAGCCCTTTACCTATGTCAGTTTTTTAATCTACCTTGATTTCATCTTAATCTTTGGAAAACATGGGATGAACATCTACACCATGCTGAACTAGTATTTCACATTTTGAAGAAACATATTTTTATGATAACATGAACAAATATTCATTTTTCATGCAAGAGATAAAATACTTGGAACATTTTATAAGATAAGAGAAGGCCATATGTGGAGGGCAGAGGATTCCTTGTTAGGAGTAGCCAGTGATTAACAACGGGCTCTCTAACCGTCACTACCTAACATAGACTTTGACTATTTCGAAAGATAGCGTCTAGTCTATTTAACTCATGCTTCTGTTTTGAATGGGCAATTGCGTTGACTTTACTAAAACAATCATAGTTTCCAATCACAAGTAGCCAACCACACCTGTAAAACCTCCGCTTTCTGCCTCACATCGCTGGACTTCTTTGCGTGGAGGGCATATTGCTATATATAAGTCCCTGTGGTTCCCAACCACAAATTCATTTATCATGAGAATTCTTCCCTCTTAGAGCTTCCAACGATTAACTACTACCTTGGCTTATTGGCATGTTGGAAGGATGGATCCGGAGAGAGAAACGCCTTCGTATTTTCTGTGCTCGATATCAATGGAGCTCATGCGAGATCCCGTAACAGTTTGCACGGGCGTCACCTACGACAGAGAGAGCATTGAGAAATGGATGTATACGTTCGGGAAGAACACCTGCCCGGCTACGATGCAAGTCCTGGAGAATCAGGAGCTGACACCCAACCACACCCTACGGCGGCTTATTCAAGACTGGTGCATCGCCAACTCCTCTGTGCCCGGCGTCCAACGCATCCCCATACCCCTCGACACCGATCATCTCAATCAGTTGCTCAGGGACATCCAGGGCTGCCCACCGCCGCCGTTTCAAGTGAAGGCGTTGAAGAAACTCAGGTCTGTTGCCCCCGAGAGCGAGACCAACAGGCGGTGCATCGCCTCGTCCGACGCACCGGCTACACTCGTATCCATTATTGAAAGCCAATCCGCCGAAACCGATGAAGCCGGTTGCTCCTACGAATCTGCCCTGGCATGCGATGAAGCTCTGGGGATTCTCTACTCCCTTCCCTTGCCCGACGCTACCATAGACTCACTCGCTACCGCCAAGTGCATGGCGTCCATGGCCTCCATTCTCAAGAGAGGCACCTCTAACGCCAGGTTTAATGCTGCCATGCTTTTAAAGACCGTCTCAAGGAAAGGCGTGGAGAGGTTTGTGATGAACGGCAACGATGAATTAATCGAAGGGCTTCTGGAGCTGTTAACGGAGGAGGTGTGCCACCAGGCGACCGTGGCCTCGCTCCAGATATTGACCTCAATTACCTTAAACAGCAGATGCAGCAGAATCAAAAGTATAGAGGCAGGCGCAGTTTCTGTATTGATCGAATCGCTTCCTCAGCAAACGTCCGAGAGAAGAAGCACATGCGAGAGAATGCTGTGTCTTCTTGACTTGTTGTGCGGATGTGCGGAAGGAAGGGCTGCCATGGTGGACCACGCTATGGGCATCCCTGCAATCTCTAAAAAATATTTAGAGTCTCCGAATTTGCTACCGAGAAAGCTGTTCGGATCCTTTGGTTGCTTAGCAAATTCTCTCCGTCTCAGCGTGTTATGAATGAGATGCTGCAAGTAGGGGCTGTGACCAAGCTGTGCATGCTGCTGCAAGTAAACTGCACGCCTAGTACCAAAGCCAAGGCAAAGGAAATGCTCAAAGTACACGGCAACTCCTGGAGGAGTTCTTCTTGCGTTCCCTCAATAATGTATCCATTAAATTTATAAATTGGGATCTGGTGCATCCGGCGTCTTGTCATCTGGATGAATGACAATTGCAGAAACACAAAACAAATCTGTCACAATTGAAGAAGAGTGTACATTTCAACTGACTGGCAATGTTTCGTGAAGACAATTGCAGAAAAAAAACCAAAAAAAACCGAAGGGCAATTTTGAAATCGATTTTTGACAGAAAATCGGATTGATCCGCTGCCGTAAACGTCTTTAAATTTGAAGGGAAAAAAAAATAGTGATCGTGCATTTCACTTGTAAATTTTCATTTTGGATGTATTCAGGTTGTTTTTTCAAGTTTCAAGTTCCAACGAATTGGCTTGAACTACTTTTCCATTTTTGTATAGCTTCCCGAACCATGCTTTTGTTTGACTTTAAAAATAATTATAGTCATTGTACCGTAAAATTCATTTCATGTCTGCTGGAAAATAAATCTAAAAAAAGGAATAGCAAATTGTTAGAAATAAATCCAAAAGAGGGGCCGCTCTAGTTCACTTTCAAATACTGTTGTATGCTATAAAACAAAAGACTATTGCAAGACAAGAAATGCGCACAGAAAAAAAAATTATATTGATATTGATAAATACTGGTGGTTGCAAACATCTATTCAAAACGTTTATTTTCACAACTATAGCTTGTGCTGTTTTATTCTCTTCTCCATACTCTATTCTGGGCTATTCTGGTTCAGTTTGTTCTCTTGTTATTGCACTATGTTATGTTATCCCTTTATTAAACTGTTTCTCTGTTTTCTCTTCTGGTACACGCCCACTCTGTTCTTCTCTACTTTGTTCTTCTTGTCCACACTGTTGTTGTCATTAAATTTTCTCAGAATGCTGCATTGGTTTTGTTTGTCTTCAAAAACAAATGTGTTAGGAAATTACATACTCTATAACAACAGATAAATAACAAAATGTAATAACAGAGATAATTAAACAGATAAAAAAATACTTAACATGTATGAAATAAAACATAAGATTTACGTGGTAAAATTTTAGCAAGTTAATTAATGGTACATGATATCAAGCTTTATTAATTCAAAGATGAACAAATTACATGCAAAATCGCTATGTAGATTACATATGGACTTCACAAAGATAAATATACCTAATTAGCAAAACATCGTTAGGATTCCTCCTTCTAAAAATAGTGTGGGAAAATGCTATTAGGAGTTTTCTTCTAAAAATAGAATCTGGTAGAATTGTCCTTCAACACGCCCAAATTGTTAGGAGTGGGTTATAAATTGCACTGCAAAAGGGTCCAAAATTTAACTTTGTTGTCACATATCTAACAAAATGTACATGCTCGGCTCTAAAAAATTTTAGATTCAAATTTTAAAATGTTGCACTTTTAGTTCAACTATCAATCAACATTGAAGTGGTAGATGAAATAACTAATAGTTGTAGTATACCATCCCATATTTTTTTTTAAAATGTCAATGTTAGGTTAAATTAATTTCAGTTACTTGTCAAGAATATATTTTAACACTCCCCCTTAATCTTGACTTTATTATCATGTTCTACATAATATTTATTCACCTGTTAAGATAGTCTAAAGCTACCTATATGAGTATGGTGTTATATGTTTATATTCTAGAGATAACTATGTGATTTTGGCACTAGTTGTGTATAGTCTGGATCTAGGTTTGTGAGTTTGGAGTTGGTTTTAAATAGTCCATAGTTGGCTATGTGAGTATGGAGTTGGTTCTGTATAATTTGGAGTTGCATGAATAAAAAATACAGAGCTATTGTTGCTTCATTTATAACACAATAGTTGTCTCTCAAATATTCAAAATTTTCTTTGACAATGCCTTAGTGAAAATATCAGGGAGCTGCAGCTCTAAATTACAAAACTTAAGTTCAATCTCTTCACTTTCAACTATTTCTCTTATGAAAAGATACCTAATTGTTATGTGCTTGGTTCTCCCATGGAAAACTAGATTCTTTAATATAGAAATGAAAGATAAATTATCACAAAATATTTGTGTTGTTCATTTTTTCTCTTCATACAAATATGATAGGATTCTTCCAATCCATATAGATTGATATATTTTTGAGTTTGTTGCTTTGTATTGAGATTCAATTATGGACAGTGAAACAATGAGTTGCTTATTTTAATCCTATTAAATGTCTCCTGATCTAATATTAACCTTATAAATGCTTATGATCTTTTTGTCATGAAGACTTCCTACCCAATCACTGTATATGTAGCAAATTGGCTGAAAATAATTTGTAGCAATATAAAATAAATTATGCTTGTTGTGCCATTAACATATCTCATGATCATTTTTTACCCTTACTAGTGTGGCTATTTTGGAGTCTCCAAAAGTCTATAAATCATGCTAACTTCATACATGATATCAAGTCTTGTTGCTTTCAAATACATTAAGATTCCTATGAATCTCTTGTACAATTTTGGATCCACATTGTTGTTGCAATATTCTTTACTTAACTTCATACATATTGTTATTGGTGTTGGAGTTGGAGTGCAATTAAACATTATAATTCTTTCTAAAATTTCATTTGTGTAATTGGCTTGGGATACAAAAATACAATCATTCATTTTATTAACCTCGATGCCAATAAAATACTTCAACAATTATAAATCAGGCATCTCAAATCCATTATTCATTTCTTATTTGAACTCTTATATGGACTAATTTTATTTCCAATAAAGATTAAATCATATACATATAAATAATTTTTTTTTTTCACCTTCATTTTTTCCTTGATGTACATAGTTGGTTCATTGTCAAAAATTTTAAGTCATTTCTCAATAAATATTGGTCTATCTAGTTGTACAATACCTTTGGTGCTTGATTGAGCCCACAAAATGTAATATATATCTTTTACACCTTATTCTCATGCCATATAATCTCATAGGATAGTGGATGTACCACATACACTTCTTTTTATATCACTTCATTGATAAAAGTTGATTTAAAACCCATTTGATGCACCTCCCACTTATGTTAGGTTGCTATTTTCGTAATAGTTATCATTGTTTCTAACCTTACTATAGGATAAAATGTTTCATTATAATCACATCTAGGCTATTTTTTGTACCCTTCAAAACCTAGTCATGCCTTGTGTCTCTCAATTTTTCCTTCTTCTATAGTTTTTGTTTAGTAAACCCAATTGACACCAATGAATTACTTTCTTGATAGAAATTTTAGTAACTCCCATGTATAATTTTTCTTAATTGCATGAATTTCCTCATCCATGGATTCACACCATTTTTCCCCTTAATTATTTATTCAAAGTAGATAGAATTAGCAACTAAAAATAAAGCAAAATTGATAGTTTCATTCTCATTTTAATTATACCTTGGTTTCTCATACATTTATTGCAAGATCCTTATTTTTATTGAATGTTGACTTGAGTATGATGATGAAGTCCCTTGAGCTACACCATGTCCTCCATTTTTGTTATTTCCACTTAAGGAATCATTTCTTTGTGAAAGAGAAATCTAACTAGGTGTAAAAGTGGTTGTACCACTTCTTGGTTCACTCTCAAGTCTAGGTCAAATGACCTATGTTATTTTTATTTATTTATGTATATCATCCCATGTTGCACCTTATACAAATTGAACATACTTTTTATATATTAATTCTTTTGTGATTAGATTGTATAGCATGTAAGCTTTTGGTTGTTCACTATGTTTGATGAAGATACATTTTTATCCTTTGTCATCCCACTTTTTTCTTCTTTTCTTAGGCACATGGGAACATGATACATATCCAAAAAATCTTAAGTGTTCAATGTTAGAATTTTATCCATTCCATGACTCTTGAGGGATCATGTCAAAAATAGTTTTTGTTGGGACACCTATTCAAAAAATAGACTATTGTTTCTATGGCTTCAACCTAATATTATTTTGTCAATCCCTTGGCCTTTATCATATTGCTTGACATCTCATAAATAATTATAGTTTTCCTCTTAGATACATCATATTTATATAGTATGTACCTCTCTATAAATTGTTTCATGGTTCTATTATCCTTGTAAAATTTTATAAATTGACTTGAAACATGTATTCTCCCCTATATATTTTCTCAAGAACTTATATAGTGACCAATTAGCTTTTCAACCATGTTCTTGAATTGTTTTAAGAAATCAAATTCTTATTCTTTTGCTCTATAAAATAGACCCATGTCTTTCTACTAAAATCATCTATGAATATAATGAAGTACTCAATTTTTTAAAAAGAGAGGATTTTTAGGGGAACATGCAAATATGAATGTATCAAATCAATCAAATATTTTACTCTACATGACTTCCCTAAGGGGAAAAAATTTCTATGTTGATTAAATAATATGAATCCCTCACAAAATTTATTGATCTATTGAATTAAAGATAATCCTCTTACCATGTAAATCTTATAAATAATGCTCAACCCACTAAAGTTCAAATGACTATACATGAGGTGCCAAAGATTCATTTCTCACACAACAATAATTTTGAATTATACAAACAACTCGTTTTGAATTTTTAATAGAAACATCTTGTTCTTTATCATTTTCATAAATTTTATTTATTTATTTTTTGTCATTTTTATCAATGCATTCTAAATTTCCAAATTTCACTCTATATCTCTTTTAAACTAGGTGCCCAATGTTGATGAGGTTGTGCTTCAACCCTCAGACATAATAGACATTGAATATTCCTCTTGTCACCTTTCTTGGTGTGAATGGAGATAATTTATTTTACCATAACAAAAACCTTTTTGATGTTTCCCATTTTAACATCAAATTTGATTGATTGACCGTTGTTGTTAAACATTTATTTTTCACCCATGTGCTTATTGTGGACGCTATATAAATACCATATTTCATTACTTAACTATGTTTCAAGTGATAAACCAATAATCATCAGTTTCATTCCTATCAATTTCAATTTCATTTTCATTAGAAAAACTTTCTTTTTGTGTAATCATATCATATTCATTTTTCTTACATTTACTTTCATAGTTTCCATATTTTTTTCAGTAATAACATTGGACATTTGATTTATCATACCTTTATGAAAGACCTCCTATATAAGTGTCATTTATCCTTCCTCTTCATCTTCCTTGTGATTTGAAATGGATATGCCTTCATTATTATTTGGTATTTAAATATCTATCTCTTCCTCTATTTTGGTTTCTCTCCCCTTGCCTCTCACATTCACATTTGATTTGAATGCTTGTTTATGAGAAGAGATGGCTACCCTATTAATCCATGATAATTTTTTTCACTAATTCATACTTTAAATAACCAAATATACACACCCAACCTCATTATTATTTCATTAATTATATAAATAGGTCTTGTGCCTACATGCCATGTGATTCCTTACAATTCCACTTGTACATTACCACATATCCCCTATAGTGTCAATATTGTAGTTAGAAGCCTATTAGTAATGGTGGTAAGTGACATCACCACACTTTATGCTTATGAAGAGGTTGTTACCATTACTTTAATGGTTCATCAAACACTTCATCTTCTTGCATTATATAATAATTTATGCATTTCCATTCTTTGTATATTAGTAGTACATTGTGTGAACCATAGAATAATAGAGTTAGGAAGTATTGTAGCAACAACATTTGATTTCTTAGATTGTATAAAATATAACATAATATAAAATTTACGTTGTAGTTCTATATATTTTTTCACTATGTTACTTATTTCTATTTATTGACCATATGTGAATTTAATATTATCTATCGTTCATTATATTTTTTCTACATATAACATATTTGATCTACATTCAATAGGTTGTCTACTTGGTCTTCTCCAAGGCCCTAGATCAATGGTATTAGAGCATACACACTTGAAAACATTATTTAATGGTATCATGGTGTTTTTAAAGTTTTCATCATTATTTATATGCCCACATATATAAGGTCTGATTATAATAAATTAGGGTTCAAGACTCATGACCCTTTTTCATACCTTCATTCACATCCTCAAATGGGAGATAAATTTACAATGACACAAACTTCAAATATGTTCCAATAAATGATAGAGTATGCATTGCTAAGAAAATTAGAATATTTTAAAGAATGAGATGTAAATAAATGAAAAAGTATCTTTGATCACTTTTCACTCAATCTCAAGCATCAAACTTTTATGGAAACCTCTCATTTTCATTAGGTATTTACACAAATGCCATCTAAGGTATAATTAAATTGATATATTCATATGTTTAAAGGTAATATAGATGTGGATGAACTACATAACTAACTTAACCCCATTTTTTCAAACTATGCAATAAATCACTTCTCTAACCAAGATAAAATGACATTTGATGTTCTATAATTTTATTGATTAATTAAGAAAGGGCGAGGATTAATGCACTACACACGAATAAGATATCATTTTAGACACATCTATAGATGCATGAAATGTTTTTGTATAAGCACTCAAAAAAATGTATTATCATGTTGGAAACTATGATTATCAATACCTTAAGTTATCAAATTTGAGTGAAAGAAAATATCACACTATGTAACAATACACTGATACATTCCATACCTTGGTGTCTTATGTTGGGATTCAAGATTTAGGGCATAATCTTTCAATGAAGTATAGGTCAGACTTGAGACATTACCTCTAGTCAAAAAAATATTTTTTGGCTATATTATCCATTGGGAAATCCTAAAAATATGTTGGAAAGTTTGAAACAGAGGCCAGGGCCAAGACTAGGATAAAGGATTCAAAGTATCAAACTAGGCGATAGTGTAAATTTTCTAAAAAAAATTATAATTTATGGAATAAATCTAACCACCATCTAAATAATAATTATAAGTTATCAAATTATCATATTAATTATTCCAAAACAAAAAAATGATGTTTGATTCATAACTTCAATAGTCATTCCAATGAATAATGCCAACCTACTAAAACTCTGCTTACATAACTTGAGGTAATGAGTACTATCTTTTTGGCAACAAACACAAGTAAACATATGATGTTAGGCCTATGCCTACATCCTTTTAATTCATAAACTTGTCTTTGATTCCCGAATTCAATGCCTTATTTAGCTATGATGTTACTTGTCCTATGGGTACTTGTTGTTATTTAAACTCTCTCTATTAATCTTTTTCCTCTAGGCTCAATATCTTTCTTTATGGATCTAGTCCCCTTATTTTTATGGAAAACCTATAACCCATCATATTTCCATCTCTATTATATAATCCTTATTTCTCAAACTCCATCCTCTCATTCATAACTTTCATCTCTTAACTCCCTTTACATAGTTCAGACTTGACCTCCTTTTTGGCTCATAAACCTAATACTTAGACTAAGGTGATATCTCCACATATAGGATCATGATACCATCCCACTAATGCATTTTATATTCCTTAATTAATTTAATCAAATGAACCAACCGTCAAGTTATAACTCTCACTCCAACTATGCCTTCTTTATTGAAGCCTTCTTTCTTATAACCCTCTTTTCACACAAAGAGCCTAGGTTTGATCCATACATAAATGATTAAGATAAAATATAAGTATTTTTGGGAACCATTTATCTCCATACATATTTTACTAAAGTTTCATGACTCCACTTTTAGTGTAACCCTATTAACTCACACTCCTCTCATGTTATTAGGTCTCTTTAAGGCCTAATGCCAAGCCACTATATTATAAACTGTATAAATGCATATTGTATCATTCTAAAACCACTAAAATATCTAGTTATATATTTAAATACATATTATTACAATGTTTTAATACTTTTCAATGTTGAAACAAATGTTAGACAAGTTACAAGTTTTGAAAACCCTAGTCTAGTTTAGTAGGCTTGTAGGTGACCAAGAGGCTACAAAAATGGATATTTTGAGTTTTAGACAACATAAAGGAGTTATAATGTGTAGATTAAGTCTGATTAATATTTATTAAACTTTTAAAACCACTATTTTATATTGATCAGTCATCGAATGTTTCCAACATGTAAGAATATAGAATTATGAGAATGTAGACCAGTCTGTGTGTAATATAATGAAGTTTCTTGATTGAATCTCACTTTATAATTGTACCCTAAGAATAAAGAATAATTAATACAATAATATAAATATATATTATGATATTCCACATTTAAAACACCTTGTAATACACTTTATAGATAACTCTACTCTCGTTTGTTCCAGATTGTGACAAAAATAGGGATGTTCTAAATTTGGACTGTGGGTTGTATCAAGAAAGGTGTTAGATGAACCTTGATTTATAAATGGATAAATAATAAATAAATTAGACTATAATCATCAAATAAGGACTCTATACCATATTTATATCACCAAAAACATCTAGAGGACAATACTAAGCACATCTATTCTCCAATACTTGACTATGATAAACAGAGTTACAAGAACCCTATGTATAACAACTATACCCTATAGATTTGAAATAAGAAACCAATATATTTCAATGAAAAAAATAAAAGAGTGATCACCTACCAAGGATATATTTAGATACACTTGTAATCTCTTTTAATATTATTTTATTCATTGATCTTAGTCACTTAAAACCATCAAAAACATAATTTACAAAGCAGGCAGAGTTTTGTCTCTGATCTTGATCCTTTTTTAGCTTCCATGAGGTTATATTATCTTCTATATTAAAATTTATACTATATTACCTCACACTCTATTATTCAATATGAATTATAGCCTCTATATCCTTCCAAACATATGAAAAACTCCTTTTTTCATATCATTCCAAGAAAGGATGGTTACAATGACTCTTTTCTTGGCTTACATTCTTCATGAGAATGAATTATTATGGAAACACATAAAAAAACCTACACATTAAATTATAGTGAATTTATCAAACTTTATATAATATTGTATCTCACGCAACACCGGAAAACACCCTTCAAAGCTAGTGTAAGAATTCAAATTTTTAAAATTGCCATTGTGGTAGGAAACCTATAGAAGTGAAATAACACATCATCTAATAATATTAATTAATACACTAGATCCTATGGGGTAATATAATACCCCTCACACATATCACACACCAAAAATTGTTCAAATGTACTTCTAAAACATATTTACATACTTTTAACATGTGATGCTCTATATCATACTCGCCAAGTGGGATAACATTGAGTACCATCTCAAATGATGTACTTATTTCCCATTTTCTAATTATGTTGTACCCTTGAAATTTTTATTCTTTAACATGTAATCTGATCATCAATAAATTTTGTGTTTTGTCCATCTTTATATTTCATCTTTTTGTTCATAGCTTTGTCCTCTGATATGATGATGTTCACTTGAATATTCTTTGTTTGAGATCTCTTAAGAGCTGCATCTTCGACAGATTTCACCTCAATAGCGAACACACATGTACAAACATAATCCCATAAAAATTTAGATAGAAAATATAGAGTTCCTTAAGTCTCTCCAAATGGTTTTTTTGCTTCACTTCTTTCTGTACCAACTTGTACTCTATTTTATTAACTATTTTTCCCTCATTCTTTTCTTCATTTTCACATTCTTCACCAAAGTGAGAGTGATTATAATATTCAAATTCTTCATGCTTGGTTGTATAAAATATGTCTTTATTATTATTTATCCTTTTACTTATTTTTCTCTTCTTGTATGTTCTCCTTTGTATCTCTTTCTCAGTTGCAAAAATCCAAAGGTATACTTCACTTGCATATGCTTCATGGTTATTACTGATCAAATTTGACTTCTAGTCAAATGAGGTCAAAAAAAAATATTTTTAAATTTTTAATAAGCTTCGCATGTGTACTATATGGTGTCATGTTGGTGTATTATCTAACTTAGCCTTTCCCTAGTCTTGGTTGAAGCTCATCTTAGCTATTCTATTGATTGGATATCTGGTTTAACACTTATTAATAGTGGTCATTTTGGACATAGATCAACATTATAAACCCCTTTCTACATTGTGACTTGGATATGTGTTTTTGATAACCTTTTAAGGACATCCTAGGTTTATGGATTTGATAGGATAAATCATTTTAATGTCTACTTGAAGTGTATGCTTTAGGGTTTCAATAATCATCTAAATATTTGCATTATATTGGCACTAATGGATACAAGTCATTCCTAATAATTTCCTTAGCTTGTATTTTATTCTTCTACGTTATTTTCAATGAATGATGTCATGTTTATTGAAGGAGTTCCTGCTATTTGAAAACCACCACACTACTTTTTTAATATACCTAACTCTTCCTACCTTCCAAACCCTGTAAATAATACACCCTGTTATAAATTCCTAGTTTCATTTGGCTATAGATGCATAAGTGTTACAAATCTAAAATGTATCTATGTTTTGGTTTTGAAATCTTGATTGGCCTTGATTTGTTGAAAATTTGTTTAAAATTATAGTTGCAATCACATCCCCATCTATCTTTAGTAGTTTGTGTCTAATTTAGAGCATTTGTTGATTCCATGTGATTACTCTTCCTGAGTGGAGTTAACAAGTTTGTTTGTTCCTTGGCTAGATCTATTTTTTTGTATGTGACAATAATGCCCATGGACATTGAACTAAAGTATCCCTCCATACAATCAAACTACCCCATAGGTCCTCTTACCTTGGTTCAAAAAGAGCCAAAAATAAAAATGATTTAATCATACTCTCTGTCAGTGTCTTCTAGTCATTGTATACATTCATTTCATCATGATTCTAAACCCTTCCTCAAATGTAATGACATAATTCTAGTTTTTCAAATTTGTTTGAAATGTTCTTCATAAGTTCCCATCTATGGCAATGACACTAATATAGTGTTGGTTCCAAATTGTACACCTCTTACACACAACCTTGCACACTTGGGTACTATGGTAAATAAATATGAAAACCCCAAAAATGTGTCATTATAGCCAAAGGAGGGTTTAACTTTAGGATAGACTGAATGTAGATAATGACTAGAAGACACTAATAGAGGGTACAGTTAGCTCCCTACTACTTTTGGCTCTACCTGAACCAAGGTGAGAAGACCTAAGGGGTATCTTTATCACATGGAGGGATACTACAGTTTAACATCCACGGAGATTATTATAATAAAACACAAATCTAACTAGTGCACAACAAAACTTGTTCACTCTAACTAAGAAATATTATCACACAGAATGAACAAATATTCTAAGTCAGACAAAAACTACTAAAGATAGATGGGGATATGATTACAACCTTCATTTTAAATAAATTTTCAACAACCCAAGGCCAAATTGGAGATTGTAATGTTGGTATTAAAATAACAAAACACATATACATTTTAGATAAGTAGTATTTATGAATCTAGAAGTAAACAATACTTAGAATATCCAATAAGGTGTATTATTTCCATGGTAGGGCATGTAGGATGATTTAGGTAGTTATAAAAAAATGGTATGATGTGTTTCAAATATTATAAATTCTTTCAGCATACATGTTATCATTCATTTGCAATAAATGTAGAAGAATGAAAGACAAGCTAAGGAAATTATCATAAATGAGTTGCATCCATTGGTGCCAATACAATAAAAATATTTATATGATATTTGAAACCCTAAATAATACACTAAAATTAAAGATTCAAATGCTTTCTCCTATCAAATTCATAAACCCAATATGCCCTTAAAAATATATCAACATTGTAATTCCAAATCACAATGTAGAAAGGGGTTTATAACAAAAACTATGCCCAAAATGATAACCATTAATAAGCATTAAACCAGATATCCAATCAATAGAGCATGTAAAATATGATACTATAGTTTCAATGATAAGATATAGTATAAATCATAACGATTTTACATTAACTTGAAAGTAAATCTTAGATACATCATTGTTTAAGAATGCTACCATGGGGGAAAGGAATGGTGAGTTTGCTCTTGAATAGGGGAGACATACACAATGCTCTCAGAGCTTGTTAATGGATTTATAACTGCAACCACCTTAGAAAGAGAGACAAAATATACATAGTGAGGATCCAAAAAAAATTAAATAGCCTAAGACCTAAGAAAATGAATAACAACCTTTGAAAAGAGGACAAGCCCTCTTTTTATACAACTCTCTCACCCATAATATGCCTTCAAGATGATCTAGATGTAAGATTTCCTTTGTCATGCCTAAAAGCTCATGCTATGAAAGAAAAAAACATTTTCATAATTGATTATCCATGTAATGATGAATTTTGTTAACAAAACCTTGATCTCCTTGACTAGAAATCCATTACATTTGGGCTTGAGGGATAATACTCCCTTGGGAGCAAAACAAACTCTTTGTCTTGTTATGTAATTGATTGGCCATGTCCTTGACTACTCAGTTTCACATCTATAAACTTGTGGACAACCACCCTTCTCTTTATGCAAGATAACAAATGCCCCTTGCCTTGTAATGATGGCATCAGATTGCAATGTAGGATCCATGGCCATTTGAATAATATGCTTCTAATGGCCCACTTTGACCTCACAAACCCTATAAAATTCTTCTTCTATGGAGGTATCAAACACAAGAAAAATGTTATAAATGCAAAACATAACTTATTTTACATTTTTTATTTTTTGTGGTTAATGCCAAAGTTTTCCATGCCTTCTCATTTTCCATTTTACCTTTTGTCTGTTTTAGGGTCATCACCAAACATTATAATTATTAAGAGCATTATTTTACCCTTTTTTTCTTATGCAAAAATTTGAGTCCCATTTGAAATTTTGCACCTCCTTTATATGGAATAATTTTGAACCCCAATTATAGCTTTACAAGATGGTATAAATCTAGAGGTTAGCAACACATTTGTAATTTCATAACTTGGAATCTAGAGATTTAGTTCTACTCAGAAGTTCCATCATGGACATGGGAACTTCAAGTGCAATCTACAATTTGCACAAATGCAAAGTTTCAGTTGGCATTGAAAGTTTTACTTTTGCCTTTTGATTGCATGTTGACTTGCGGGTGGCAGATATCTGAGTGGGATTTGAAAATTACTATAAAAAATTGTATCCCTTTTGGAATTCTCCTGAAGACCTCCATTTGAGGTGACTTTTCTTCCATTCTAACCTTATAGTATAAATATAACTTGTAGAAGACCTTCTCAGAAGCCAACCCTTTCTCTAGCCATCATTTACTTCATGTGTACATTGGCATGCAATATACTATTTATTCATTGTGGCCTTTAGGGTACTGATATTGTTCTCAATCTCTACATCAATAATATGATTGTTGGATCTCTGGGCCTCTTAAAGTGTTTGCAGTTTTCCATATTACAAGAGCTTCAAATCCATGCCATAATGAAACCATTTAGCTTGCTGATTTCTACAACAACTACTCATAAAATTGGAAATCCATGATTTCATTTTACTATTGATCATCATGGCAATTTCCAGAGAAACCCATTCCTAGAAATCGAAAACCTACTATCTATTGAATCATCAAGGGAGATCCCTTTGGCACTCATAATACCTAGGTAATCACCAATGTTGTCTTTATCATTGATATCTAAGACAATGTTTATCAAAGTTAGATGTTATCTAAGACAATGTTTATCAAAGTTTACACAACATGATTGTAAAAGGGAATTTGGGTGACCTAAGTACACATTTGCAGATTATGTTAACAGTTAGATAATCAAGAACTAATATCTTGAAAATAAGGCACAAATTTCTTAGTGCAAGTTTGGTCATTAATAATGGCTCTTGATCATGGATGTAGCCACCTATGGAAGTAAAAAGAACCCCATGAAACAAGACCAAGTGACAATCCCTTAGGCCATGGATTCAAAATTTTGACACGTTCTTAGCAAACACTCATGGAAACTCAATTAAACAAGTGCAAATCAATAAAAATAGATCAATAGGATCTAAAAATTAACACACAACAAAGAAATGATGAAAAAAACTATAAAAACAAGGCCCAATGCAAAGGGGAAACAAAACTATATAATATACAATACTATACATAGTCACAGGCTCAGTCTAGGAAGTGTTTTAAATGTCTACCTTTAACTGACTACTTTTGTGTCATACCATCCCTTAATTTATTTACCTTTTCTAGCAGCTTGGTGTCTTAGATGAGGCTAATAAGTCTCTACTTTCACATGAAAGGTCTACTGCTAGGATATAATGGGATGATATGTTGAATCAACTGCTTTCTACATGACTTCAAATATGGATAAGACCAAGTCAATAAATATTTGTACTTATTCATCAGCTGTAAGTAGGCTTGTTTTTTTCCTACATTCAGGTGAGTACTAATCAAGAGTTCCTCATATTACATAGTGTCATTAGTGCTCTCAAAATCCATCTTGAAAGATAATTGGAAAGATTAATTATCGGGGTCATAAAAGACAACCCTAGCTCCATTTTTAGGATTGGAGAAAGATTCATCAAAAAACATTATCCAAACTTCACCTTCCTTTTTTGGTTCAACATCAAGAATAAATAGATATTTAACACAATCAATACATCTATGTAAAATACCTCATTTAGTGCCTACATTAAATCTTCATGTGCATGCAACATCTTAGGTTCCCTATGAAGTCTGACCATCTTACCCTCCAAAAGAATGGTGTCATAAGAAAGGTCCATTTGTACACTTCCACCCATTCTAGCAGCCCATTTTTGTGATAGAAACATCCCCCACTTAGGTGGATAGTCCAAAACTACCATGTCTATATTCAAATATTTACATGTATACACTTCCAACTGTACAAGTAATCCTTTGGCTTGTCAAACAATTAGTAGCTATAAAGATTACATGGCATAGCACTTACCAAAGGCTAATGTTATTTTTATTTAAAGTTTATTAAGAACACCTAGGGGCATCACATTACAAGAATCTCTATAATCAAACATATAATTGTGAATAATTAAGCCATTGATCAGTAGGGTAGTGTAAAATATATCCAAATTCAGATTACTTTCTACTAATGCAGTCCCAAAATAAACCTCTGGGGCTAGTTTAATAGCCCCATTTGATTCTTTATTATGATCTTGAATATGCTAGCATGAAGTCATCTCATTTTCAACTATACTTTCACCAAATTCCAAATATTGAAATGCCCTCTTCCTATGCTTAGGTATTCATAACAGTTAAACAAGTGGCATAGTGATCTTTAATTGACTCAACACCTAAGCCATACCACACATGTTGTACTGAAGAAGGGGGGTATTAGGAGGAAGGGAGACAACACCTTCAGTTGGAATACAATCATTTAAATTTAGAGGTGGAATAGGATGGGATGGATTATCATTTTTAACATTAATCTTTAAGGCTGAATTTTTTGTAATGTCATTCACACCTTTAGGGATACCGGACAATATGGGTTCCATATTCCTTGTTGGAGCACCTCTTTATTTAATAACTTGGGAATCATGTGCTATCTTGGAGAAACTAGGAACTTCTTTAGTTTTCTTGACCTCCTTACTTGCATCCCATGCCCTTAGATTTATAGGGGTAGTCAATTGAAGAGCATCACTTTATTGCCTATTTATTAAACTATATTCTTTCTCTGGGGAAACTACTGTGTTGTTTATGATCTCCCTATCCTCAACTGAAGGAATTCCACTATCATATATTTTAATCATCATAGATTGTACAAATTAAAAATCATGATTGGGTAACTCATTTTCTTGTGCCATATTAACATCATAAGAAAACTCAAAAATTGGGACACATACCTTCTTAACATCACTCTAATACTAATCAATAGTGGTAGTATTCAGTGATTTTATGGTGGCAAACATTTTACTTTGGGAGACTTGCTAATAAAACATCAAAATATCATCATTGTCATATGCAAACTCAAATTCCTCTACATCTTCATAAATGTTTTCAACATTATCACATGGAGGATGGGGAAGGAAGCATCTATGACACCAATCAATGTCAAATCATAATGTACAACATTAATTTTGGTGCTCAAAGGATCAAGCACTACCTTTACAGATCCTCTATTTTTATTTATGTCATTTCTCTCATCTCAAGCAGGCCTCTTCCCTCTATCATTATCTCTAATTTGGAAAGGGGGTATCCCTTGTTCTTGATTCTGATTCTGAGATCTCTCCTAAATTGTACATCCATAAGGCAACCCCTTCTCAGCTCTAGCTAGCTTGTAAGACATCTCCTTGATACTGGAGGCCAAGGTTTTCACTATCTCCTCAATGTTGGCTATCTTAGTGGATTGAGTGTTTTTAGGATTGACTTATTTCACATCATCCCACTTGTTTAGGGGTTTACCCATAACCTTTATGTTATTTTTAATTTGGATGGCCATATTGAATTTCAATCTCAGGTTTTTAGGAACCTTGTTCCTCAAGTAGTATGCTACCTTTTAGGCAACCTCATCATAGTCTTATTGAACCTAGTATTAAAATCCTACACACTCTCATTAGGGTTCTTCTTAATGTTTTCAAATTTTACTAGAAGTAACCTAGGGTCAATTCTATCACCATACTAAATTTTAAAAACATTCTTCATTTCTTCCCATGGATCAATACATCTACGGAGAAGGGAATTGAATCATTGACGAGCATCTTCTTCTAGCATGTGGATAAAACGCTTAATGCAAAAATTCTCATGTTAAACCTCATAATCCTCAATGATAATGTGAAAATCCCTCAAATGTTGATCACTAGTCATTTCATTATTCTCTTGAAACTTTGGGAGGTGGTTCCTTACTTAATTTATAACTTCATTAGGATAACCTTCCATTTTATCAAAATTAATATGTCTAAATCTAAGAATCCTGAATGCAAGACGTTCATTCTCATCTTGATCCCTATGCGTCATGATTAGTTCAATGGTGGGATCGAGATCAGATGAAAAAGGGCTATGAGGGGGTGAGTGAAGTGGACTTGCGGGATCAAACCTAGGAGGAGATTCAACTAGTTGAGAATGTGTTTAGTAATAAATAGGACTATGAGGATATGATTGATAAGGAGAAATATGGTAATCTTCAATTAAAGTAAGTTTAACAAATAAAAGTTTAGGTGTACCAAAATCTTGATAGTCCAAACACTCCTTTGTTGCTGAACTTTGTCCTTTAATTGGCCTCCATATTTATCTCCTTCTTTAATGAAAACTTAAGCATGAGACAAGCTAATTTGATGAGTGACCTTTGAAGGATGATCTCAGTCCTTTCAGCTTTGTAAATAAGAAAACACTCAAAGATGAAAATTAATAAAGATATGAAAGATAGGCACTGAACTTTCTTGAAACTAGTTGATATGTTAGAGTTACCACTAGAAGAAAATTTTTAGAACATAATAGATTTCAAATATGCAGTGATACAATCTAAAACTATACTTTGTTGAAGTCAGTGATGAGATATGAAAGCAAATAGACTAAAAATCTAGATTTATGTTTAAAAGGGAAAATCACTTTCCATCATGAACAAACTAATAGCTTATTTAAAAGAATTTTAATAAATGTCAATTTACTAAATCTTTCAAGTCCTCGACAATGGTGCCAACAAAGTGTTGTGCAATCGACAACCCAAAGCAATAGATCATACTCAAATAACCTTAAATTCTAAACATATGAGATAATAAGGATAAACATTGATTTAAAATATGTATATGAGGTTAATGTATCAAATATTTCTTGATAGAGAAATTTATAATATTAACAAAGACAACCCTTTGTAAGTGTCCCTAGAAACATAAGTGTCAATGTATCATTGTCCCCAACAATAGTATCAATATAGTGTTGGTTCCCAATTGTGCACCACATGCACTCAACCTTGCACACTTGGGTAGTAAGGAAAACAAAGATGAAAAACAAATTATGTCACTATAGTTGGTGGAGGGTTTAACATCAGGATGAATTGAACACCAAAAATGACAAGAAGACACCGATAAAGGGTATGGTTATCTCCCTACTACTTATGGCTTTGCCTGAACCAAGGTGAGAGGACCTAAGGGGTAGCTTGATCACATGGAGGGATATTATAGTTCAATCTCTATGGAGGTTATTGGTATAAAACACAAACCATACCAAGGCACAACCAAACTTGTTCACTCCACCTAGGAAGGGTTGTCACACAGAGTGAAAAAATGCTCTAAGTCAGACACAAGCTACTGAAGATAGATAGGCATATGATTGCAACCTTCATTTTAAAGAATTTTTCAACAACCCAGGGCCAAATGGGAGATTACAATGTTGGGATTCAAAGAATAAAACATAGATACATTTCAGATATGTAGTATTTATGCATCTGCAAGCAAATAGTATTGAGAATATCCAATAAGCTATATTATTTACAGAGTAGGGCATGTAGGATGAGTTAGGTAGTTATAAAATAATGGTGTGATGTCTTATAAATAGTAGGAATTCTTTTGACGGACATGTTATCATTCATTTACAAAAAATTAGATGACTGAAAGACAAGCTAAGGAAATTATCATGAATGAGTTTCATCCATTGGTGCTAATACAATACAAATATTGATATGATCTTTGAAACCATAAAGCATACACTACAAGTAGAGATTTAATTGCTTTCTTCTATAAAATTCATAAACCTAGCATGCCCTTAAAAGGTTGTCAACAAAGAAATTCCAAATCATAATGCATTAAGGGATTTATAACCTAGATCTATGCCCAAAATGACAAAAATTAATAAGCATTATACTAGATATCAAATCAAGAAAGCATGTAAAATATATTATTGCATTTTCAATGATAAGATACAATAGAAATCACAACTATTTTCCATTAATTTGAAAGTAAATCTTACATACATCATTGTTTTAGAATGCTACCATGGGAAAAAAAGCATGGTGAGTTTGATCTTGAATAGGGGAGACATACACAATGATCTCAGATCTTACTAATGGTTATATAGCTAAAACCACCTTAGTAAGAAAGACAAAATACACACATCTAGGATCCCAAAATTTTGAAAGAGCCTAAGACCTTAAAAACCAAAAACAACCTTTGAGATGAGGACAAGCCCTCTTTCTATACAATTATGTCACCTAGAATATGCCTTCGAGATGTTCCAGTTGGAAGATCCCTTTTGTCACACCTGGAAGCTCAAGTTATGTAAGAAAATAATTCTAGTAATTGCTTGTCCATGTAATGATGAAGTTTGTTAACAGACCCTTGATCTCTTTGGCTATAAATTTGATGAATTTGGGCTTGAGGTATAATATTCCATTGGAAGAAAAACAAACTCCTTGACTTCTTTTTTAACTACTTGGCCATGTCTTTGACTACTCATTTACACAGCTAAAAACTTGTGGACAACTAGCCATCTCCTTGTGTAAGCCAACAAATTATCCTTGCCTTGTAATGATGGCATCAGATTGCAATGAAGAATCCATGGCCATTTGAATAATATGCTTGTAATGGCCCACCTTGGCCTCACAAAACATGCAACATTCTTTTTATATGGAGGTCTTCGACACACGCAAAATGTTAGAAATGCAAGACTTAGCTTATTTTACCTTTTAGTTTTTTTGTGGTCAATGACAAAATTTCTTGTGCCTTCTCATTTTCCATTTTGCCTTTTGAATTTTTTAGGATTGTCGCCAAACATTATAATGCTTAAGTTCATTATTTCACCCTTTTTTGTCTTATGTGGAACTTTCGGTCCCATTTACAATTTTGTTCCTCCTTTGTATGGTGGGATTTTAGACCCCAACTATAACTTTAAAAGTTGGTGGAAATCTAGAGGTCAACAACACATTTGTAATTTACAATTTTGCAACCTGCAATCTTGAGTTGTAGTTCCACTCAAATATTCAATCGCGGACATGGGAACTTCAAGTGTAGTTTGCAATTTGCAAAAATGAAAAGTTACATTTGGCATTGAAAGTTTCACTTCTACCTTTTGACTGCATGTTGACTTGCGATTGGCAAACATTTGAATTCAATTTGTAAATTGTACATTTGCAAAAATACAAAATTGCATCCCTCTTTGAAATTTGCCTCATACCTCCATTTAAGTTGAGTTTTATTCTATTCCAACCTTGAAGTACAAATATAACCTGTAGAAGACCTTATCAGAAGCCAACCCTTTCTCTAGCCATCAATTGTTTCCTGTGTACATTGGGATGAAGTATACTGGTTATTCATTGTGACCTTCAGGGTACTGAGGTTTTTCTCAATCTCTGCATCAATAACATGATTGCTGGATCTCTGGGCCTCATAAAATGTTTGCAGGTTTCCAAATTGTAAGAGCTTCAACTCCATGCCATAATGAAACCATTTAGCTTGTTAATTTCTGCAACAACTATTCATAAAACTGTATATCCAACATTTCTTTCTATTGGTGATCATCATGGCAATATCCAGATAAACCCATTCCTGGAAATGGAAATTCTATTATCTATCAATTTATCAATGGAGATCGCTTTGGCACTCATAATACTTATGTAATCACCAATATTGTCTCCATCATCGATAACTCCTTGGACTGCATGATAAAGAGGGATTAGACCATCTGCATCTTTTATATTCACTGAATCTTCAAAAACTTCAAAATGATAAGTATTTCCATTTAAAGCAGCAACATGGAGAGCTGTATTTATTTTCTCATCACACATGGCTTTCAGTGTGTTATTGTCTTGACAAATTTTTACCGTCAGATCAACTGTTTCATTTGCTCGATAATCATCACCATACATGGCAGCGTAATGCAAAGCTATTTTACCCACTTCATCTATATCTAGTGGATTCACTCGCTTTTCTGGCGAATAACCTTCACAACAAATTGAGATATACGATCCCCTTCACTTTGTAAATAATTTAAAACAGTCTCAACCAAAGGATGAATTTGAATGGGCTTTAAACTATAGCAAACAGATGTTCTCACCGTGTAAGGTTGCCTTTTCCATTTTTATATGGACCAGCAAGCCATAAAACTTCATAAATGTATATAAACTGCTCCTTTCTATCTTCAAAATAACATTTAGACCAAGAAACCTTCTTAACTCAGGTGTCACAGGTACACACCACCATTCCAGGCATCGATTTCCCTTCAATTCGCTTCTGCATAGAGTCTCTCCTCTAGCATGTGTCACAGTTTCCCTCAGGACGCCGCTTATCTTGCTAAAGGCACGTGGTGGAAGTTTCTTGAACTTTGAATCCACTGTTCGAGTCCAGGGGCTTGAGAGACTCAAGTGCAATTTGAAATTAACAAATTGAATTCTTAATTTTGTAAGTGCTTTCCCCGCCGAGTCTATCCATCGGGAATGGGAACTTATGAATCATACTTCAACTTTGCAATATGCAAAGTTGCACTTCACCGCGAAAGTTTCTGCTGACTCTTTTACTTGGGCTTTTGGGATTTTAACATGGCCTCTTGAAACTTCCCATGTCGACTTTGCCTATGGCATGCTTTAAAATTTAACTCAGTCATCCCTCCACGTGGAAAGCTCAACGCTTTTCTTTTCTGCAGGTTTGCGATGTTGATAAGCAATTTACAACTTGCATTTTGAAAGAGTATTTTTGGTATTTTGCAATCCCGCCGTGGAAGTCTGAGATCTTGAGAACCCAGTAGGCACATTGCAAGTTTGCACTTTTGCAAATTGCATTTCTTATCAAACAAACCCACTGACCCTTTAAGCTTTACACGTGGCCAACAACATCTTCATGGGTTTCAAAGTTCGAGCAGAATTTTACAACTTGCCAAATGAGAAAATGTATTGTGCATGTGTTTATCCACGTCAAACATTCACTACATTTTCCTTTTGCTGTATTGAGCAGCAGGTGAGGGAGATGGGAATGCACATTGTAAGTTGGCAATTTCAGAAAGTTGTTTTCTGCTTCAAAATTTTTGCCAAACTTTCAGCTGACCCATTTTATGTTTTTCCACATCAACGTCCTTTTCCTTGGGCTTGGGAAGTCAACACGCAATTTTCATATTTTCAAATTGGAAATGTGTAAATTACAATTCCCTCCTCAACTTCCGTCGCGGACTTTCACTCTTCGACTGTAATTTTTCAAACTACAAATTCCCTCTTGACCTCAAAAGTTTCATCGTTTTAAACTTGTGTCCCTATTCATTTTCCGCATAGGGAGTGATTACCTATGGCATGGGTTTGCGACTTTCCACCTAAGCTTCCCCTTTGGGTGTAACGTGGTCATGAGAACCTCCATGTGACTTCTTTCAATTGGCATTTTTATTTTTTTTAGTACGCAGTGGAGCTTCGAACAGCGTTTGTATTTTGCAAGTTATTAACTTACTTTTTCTTTTGTTATTTCCACCCATGTCCCATTGAATTCTCACGGAACTTGCAATTGAAACTCGTTATAAGACATGAAAACATTAGATGTTAGCTAAGACCAAGATTCCTAGGGTTTACACAACTCGATTGAGGAAGGGGATTTAGATCACCTAGGTACACATTTATGGATTGTGGTAATGGTTAGATAATCAAGGACTAATATCTCCAAAATAGGGCACAAATTACTTAGTGGAGGTTTGGGTTTTTGACAAGTATTTCATGTAATATTGAACACCAAAGAGTCCATTTGATACACCGAGCCTAGATTAAGGCCAGTGGTCATATTTACATGACTTACCCATATTATAAAGGGGTAGGTAGTTGGTAAGGTTGCAACATATTTGATTGGCCATTTTCTATTGTTAATGGTGGGTGAGGACATCATGAATGTTGATTTGATTGTGATAGGGCTTGACATTTGATGAGTGGCATGAATCCACATGACAATGTCATTTATGTGTGGATAAACATTACAAATGGCATGTCAATGTAACAATATTGCTTAATAATACATGTTAATTATATCAAAACATGGTGGTAACATCTTTGATTGATTTTTTTCTATTTTCAAGGGTGAACAAAGTCATCATGAGCGTCAATTTGATTGTGGTAGGGTTCCATAACCTTATTTATCTTTATTTGATGAAAGGAATACAGGTAAATTTTTCAAGTTGACCACAAACGTATCTAATTTTGTATAGTTTCTTGGATAGGGTTCCAAAGCTCAACAAGTTTCTATGTGCTTTCTGCAAGAACTATGGTAATTAGATCCTCCTCTCCCATATATTTTCCATGACAAGAATAGCTAGTTATACACAAATAGGCTTTCCATATTTATGATTAGGTTATTTTTATATGCAAATAGGGTTGCTATGTATTTGTTATATAAATGTATTTTAATTTTCCAAGAGCTTTGAGAAAGAACAATATAGAGGTAAACAACTATGTTAACATGATAGAAAATTTACATTCAGAAGTTGTTTTCATGATTCTAGTTGAAAATGTTTCATTTCAATTTTTATGTGAGATTATCTATAGATGTAAAAATGAAAATTGTATTTGGAAGCATATAGGGAAACCCTTTCATTTACCCTTGCACCAGTTTGTCTACTTGTATGGTTCCACACTTTGATTTAGATACATTTTGTGGTGAGTTTGATATCAAGTTCATAAAGGTTTTGTACAATGTTGTAACCTTTTTATTGAAATTTATCATAATATATTACACATGATAGAAACATTCATGCCAGAAGCTTAAAGCTCCATGCGAAATGTCATTATATACAAATTTTATCATCATAGTAGTTTATATGATGTATCAACTTACCAAGTGACATATGCCACATGTATAATTGAGTGGGATTATCAAGCCTCTTTCTTGTAAGATATGTCTTACACTCATAACAATAATATTCATATTTTTATTAGAGAAGAAGATGCAATTTTTATATCTCCCTACAATGCTCTTCAAATACTATTATAATTTATTCTGCTATCATGATTTGGGCTTTCTACTTAATATTTTTATAAATAAAGTTGATCTTATTAT
>JARHVA010003178.1:1752500-1765000 GCA_037957365.1 Torreya grandis
GATTAATTTCCACTCAATTTATAACTCAAATGTAGGTTCTTCAAAAATTCATATGAGGCAGATGACATGATTTTTCTCTACATGTATGGACTTTGTTTGGAATGAGTATGGGTCATAAGAGTTGGTGGATGAATGGATTTGTATATCTCTAACTCAAATGGACAAATATCATGTTTTACTAGCATTATAATTTATAGATATGACTTCATAACATAACTATCACCATGCATATGATTTGATGTAACTAGGTAGGAGATGGATTTTTACATTTAAATTATCTATAAAATTAAATTGAAAGCATGTTTTATGTGATAAACATGGTATATATATTGACAGATCATTATTAAAGGATGTTTTGTTTTGTGATGTAGGGAATTTTTTTGAGGTTATTATAGATGAAGATAATGATGAGGGGACAAACCACTACCTGTACTGGTGTGTAGAGGAAAAAAGGAAAATGAGTTTACAGTCACAGATGGGAAAATAATCACTATTTCATTGGGTTTGCGGTAGTTACTATAAATTGGTATCAATTATATCCTATAAAAAAATTAGATGTATGGTTGTTTCAAAATTATGAAATACATAGGAAGATACTCTAGTATTCAAATTTGGTTCTTGTAAGAAATGTTCAATTGCATAAATATCATGGGACATCATCAAATGGGACTCTATGGAATGTTCATGAGTCTGAACATGAATAAATTATTTCTATTATTAATATTAGAGCCAATACTAATGGTTCCTTAGATCGAATCCCAAGGTGTGTTCTCAAATGTAAATACATGTTTAACTTTATCAAATTTTATTGATTTTTATGTTGTACCTATCAATCTTAGTATAATTACATACTAACATATTTTTTATAGGTTAGTGGTGCCAAATTAGCTTCCACCTACATGTGGTTTTCACCATTACTAGATAATTCCATATTCTCAAAGCTAAGAGAATATTTTTGTTCATGTAGACGATTGATGGTTTTACTATAGAGGGAAGGATCTTCATGAGACAAAATAGGTGCTCCATATCCTAACTAGGCATATTTAGAGGCCAAAAACTTCGTTGTAGAGGTCATTCAACACCCCCAATATGTTGGTGATGCCGGGTTTTAGCCATGAGGCCTCGAGGGTGTAGATCTGTAGATGCGGCTTAAATGTTGACAACATTTCTTGTTAATGTTTATGATGCCATAATTATTGGAAAAATGCATATACACATAGATTTAGAGGTTTTGGTTTTGGGAACATATGTAATTTATATATCCAACATGTTAGAAGTGACAAATTTGTAAATGGAGGTCCACGAAGCAAAAATGTCTACTAACGGTAAAGACACTATTATTAACTACATAAAAGTATCATTTAAGGACTAATAATAGAATCATCAATCATAGATTCATATCTTATGTTCCATCCATGTTTTTTTGGGTGTAAGTATAAGGATTCCACATGTGCATGATGGTTCTTTTAGTTCATGCAGATGACGTATGATTTTCATTTGATGCGTGTCCAAAATTTTCCTTTAAAAGTGAAATTTGATAGTAGAGGTAAGGACCTTTTTGAGGCCAAAATGGGTGCTTCATCTCATTATTGGGCATACTATGAGGCAAAGAATTTTACATTAGAGGTTATTCATCACCCTTGATGTGGTGGTCAATGTTTCCATACACCAAAATTATTGAAAAAATTCATATTTACATGGATTCAGAGGTTTAGGTGGTGGGAACATATGTGATTTAAATATATTGATGTGTTGGAATTGGTAAATATGGAAACAAAGATCTCAAAAGTGTAAATGTCTACTAGTGGAAAAGAAGCTATCTCTTAACAACATTAAAGTAACATTTCAAGATAGATCACAGCATCATCAGCCATAGATTCATATTTTATGTTTGATCTATGTGCTACTCAGTGAAATTATAGAGATCCCACATGCATGTTATGGTTCTTTCAGTTTGTGTAAATGAATTAATACTTTTGTTTGAAGTGTGTCCAAAAATTGCTTTAAAAAGTGTAATTTTACCATAGAAGGAAAGACCTTATTAAGATCCAAATAGGTGCTTTGTCTCCTAATCAGGCATATTTAGATACTAATAGCATGGTTCTATAGATTATTCAACATTGCCCAACATGGTGGAGATAACATTTTTCAGCCAAAAGGCTTCAGAGGTGGAGATCTATAGTTGTGGCTTGAATGTTGTCAACATTTCTTAATAGTGTTTCTTAAAGCCATAATTATTGTAAAAACACATATCTTCATGGATTAATAGGTCATTGTCATGGGAAAATATCTAATTTGCATATCATGATGTGATGGAATTAATGGATTTGCAAACAGAGGGCCCAGAAGTGGAAATGTCTATTGGAGGCAAAGAAGGTGTCTCTTAGCTACATAAAAGTAACATTTCAAGACTTATCACGGAATCATTAGCCATAAATTCAACTCTTATGTTCATTCCAAGTGCTCTAGGGTGAAAGTATAGGGATTCTAAGGATACATAATGGTTCCTTAGGTTTGTGTAGATGACGTATGGTTTTTTGTTTAATGTGTATACAAATATTGCATCAAAAAGTGAAATTTTATTGTAGAGGGATGGACCTTTTGGAGGATATAATGGGTGCTATGTCTCATAACTAAGTGTATTATTAAGAACTATTAATTAAAAAAAAAATTACAACTTCAAATGAAATATTTAAAAATATTAAAATAATAATAATAATAATAATAATAATAATAATAATAATAATAATAGTCTGATATTTTATATTTAAAAAAGTTTTGATAGAGATAATAAAATTAAAGGGGCCTTTATCTCATTGAACAAAAGAATCTAAGTAATAGATGAAATCAAACATCTCAAAAGAAGTTTCTGGGAGAATACATGGAGATGGGGGAAAACACCCAAAAATTCAAACAATCATAAAGCCAACCAACTAGATACAAGAGAGAAGACTAAAAAATAAAAGCTCATAATTTTCACATAAAGAACTACAAATCCAAACTAAAAATTACATCCTAGAGTAGGTCAAGAGTGCATGAAGGAAACACTAGCATGGAACAACTTAAGGAATGAAGGAAAACATCAAACCCAGTAACCTTGTTCACCAATTTTTGGAATTTCCTCCAAGCACTAATACAAGACTACAATTTGAAAACATTGGAAACTTTTAAACCCAAAAAATAATCCACAAGTTCTCAAACCTCATAAAAAACAATCGATTTAGTATGAAAAAATAGGGAGGAAATCTCGAGACAACAAAAAACTCTTTGAAAACCAAATCACTAATTATCTTAGTGATAATTTAAAGATGGTGAGCCAAGAGAAGCCAAATACTAAAAATGATTAGATGAGAAGTTGTAAACGGGATAAGTGTTTTATAAATAATTATTTTCATTCTTCTCAAAGAGGGCAATATTTATTAGGAGGATGGTGAGTAGCTCTATTATTAGTCAATAAATCCACTAGAGAGTTAGTTGCATGATATTTATGGGACAAAGAAATAGCATAAAAGAAATGAATGACATGGAGAATATTTTGAATGATTGAATTGTTTTGCTAATGAATAGTTATTTTTTATTTAAAAACATTTATAATCAAGAAAGAATCAACTTCCACTATAAATAGTTTTACGAAATTAAATTAAATAATGGTTTTGAAACATTTGAAAAGAGCTACTGCTTTAGTTGAATTGTTTAAAGACTATAAATTTTTTAAGGCATAATAGGATATCACTTGTACTGGATTATCTCAGAAGATGTATCCACATCTAGAAAGATCTAGGATTTGTTTTGATGCCCCACTAAAATTTATCTTGACATAATTGTTACTCAAAGGCTTCCAAGAATACATTAACCTTTTGTTGAATTGAGGAGGAAGACTGATTATTTTCCAATAAATTCCATTTTAAGAGATTATGACATTCCTCTCTTGTGATTTTATTTTTAAGAGGTGGAACTTTAGCCATTAAAACCTATCGAAAAAGTGTCTCGATTTTAGTAAGGATTTCTTTAAAGACAAATATGTCCCTAAAGAAGCCATTGTTTCTTTATTTTCGTAAGATCCTATAGTCAAGGATGAGGCCATAGCCAAAACAATTCTACCTTGATCTCCTCCCTCTTATATCCAATTAATCAGAGCTTTCTAAATAAAAACTGCTAGTACCCTAAAGTTTGTTCTTTTTCTTAAAGAACTAAGACAAAATTCTTTAGGAAAATTTGCACTGAAGGATGATGTGTTTCGATGTTTCATAATTAGTATTAAAAGATATGCACCAAAAAGCCCTGTGAAATCAAACCTTTGAAGCCTATCTCATAAAAGAGATTTCTTCTTCATGATGAACAACATATTTGTGTTAACTTTAAAAAGTCTTGAAGGGATCCATACTTTTCCCTTAAGCCAAAATGGTGTATTAAAATGAAAAATTAACTTAATATAATTCTATTTCACCAAAAATTTGTCAAAAGAATCTCCATTCATATTAAACGATCAATCACCATTGAGCTATTAATTATATGGTGAGAGTTTGGAAATAAGTTGAGAAAATTATAAGATCAAAGAAATCGCTGACTATAAAAAGACTTGAATTTTTTCATCTTTTCCGAGCGCACCACACTATAATTTTCAACCAGTAAATTACAAACGAGGGGTCCTCGAAGGTTTGAAAAGTACTATTCTAATATACTGAAGGAAGGATGATTACATAGAGGACCCACACTAAACAAATAATCTTTTAAGAAGTTGACAGAGCTATCGTACTTTAGAGTTGGAGATAAGATCTCTATATTTCTGAAGAAAATTTTAGATATGAGACCCATACCTCCAATGCTCAGTAGTAAAAGTACAGGCAGGTTCCTCTACATTATCAAGATACATTCTTTAAAACAAGAATCTCCAAATGTTTTGTGTCCTCATAGTTTCTCCATACAAAAGGAGAAATGAAAAATGAAAAGCTCCAGAAAGTGAAGGTGGGGGAACTTGAAACTTTTGAAAAAGACACCCGACAAGATCAACAATTAAAATTTACAAGATAAATTCACGAACACCATGTTTTTAAAAAACATACAGCCGTTAGAAGCACCACATCTCTCCGATTTTCTGCCTGAAACCGGTTTCAAACATACGTTTTGGTATTGTATTTCTGCAATTATATTTATTCAGATGACAAGACCCCGGAAGCACCAGTCCCCAGGTTATGAATTTAATGCATTCGTTAATGTGGGAATGCAAGAGGAACTCCTCCAGCAGTTGCCGTGCACTTTGAGCATCTCCTTTGCCTTGGCTTTGGTGTTGGGCTTGAAGTCTACTTGCAGCAGCATGCACAGCTTGGTCACAGCCCCTACTTGCAACATCTCATTCATAACACGCAGAGACGGAGAGAATTTACAGAGCGACAAAAGGATCCGAGCCGCTTTCTCAGTAGCAAATTCGGAGATTATAAATATTTTTTAACGGCAGCCCTTCCTTCTGCACATCCACACAATGTTTCAAGAAGAAATAGCATCCTCTCGCAGGTGCTTCTTCTCTCGGACGTATGCTCAGGAAGCGATTCGATCAATACAGAAACTGCGCCTGCCTCTATACTTTTGATTCTGTTGCATCTGCTGTTTAAGGTAAGTGAGGTTAATACCTGGAGAGAGGCCACAGTAACCTTGTGGCACACTTCATCCGTTAAAAGCTCTAGGAGCCCTTTGATTAATTCATCGTTGTCGTTCATCACAAACCTCTCCACACCTTTCCTTGAGACGGTCTTTAAAAGCATAGTAGAATGAAACCGGGCGTTAGAGGTATCCCTATTGAGAATGGAGGCCATGGACACCAGGCACTTGGCTATAGCGAGCAACTCTACCATCTCTTTGGGCAAGGGAAGAGAATAGAGAATCCCCAGCGCTTCCTTGCATGCCACGGCAAATTCGTATGAGCAACCGGCCTCATCAGTTTCGGCAGATTGGCTTTCAATAATTGATACGAGTGTAGCCCGTGCGTCCGACGAGGCGATGCACCGCCCGTTGGTTTCCCTCTCGGCGGCAACAGACCTGAGTTTCTTCAACGCCTTCACTTGAAATGGCGTCGGCAGGCAACTGATTGAGATGATCGGTGTCGAGGGGTGTGGGGATGCGTTGGACGCCGGGCACAGAGGAGTTTGCGATGCACAAGTCTTGAATGAGCCGCCGTTGGGTATGGTTTGATGTCAGCTTCTGATTCTGCAGGAGTTGCATCGTAGCCGGGCAGGTGTTCTTCCCGAACGTATACATCCATATCTCAATGCTCTCTCTGTCGTAGGTGACGCCCGTGCAAACTGTTACGGGGACTCACATGAACTGCATTGATATCGAGCGCACAAAATATGAAGGGGTTTATCTCTCCTTCCAGCACTGCAAATAAGCCAAAGTAATTGTAATCGTTGGATGTTATAAGAGGGAAGAATTCTCACGATAATGGATTTTATTGTTGGGAACAACCTGGACCTGTATATATATAAAAATAATGACCAGGTGAAGAAGTGCAGCGATGTGAAAGGGAAAGCGGAGGTTTTGCTTATGAACCCTAGGTAAAACAAAACAGAATTATAGAGAAGCCCGTGGCTAATCATCGGCTGTTCCATACAAGGAAACCTCTGGCGACGGTATATTTCCAATAATCATGACTGCCGGTGAGTAAGGTTGGAATTTGAGGTTCAACGTTACACGTCAATAAAAAATAAGGTGACGGTTTATAAAATTATAATTGCCGTGCACGTCAAAATAATATTTTATTTATGAATTATTAAAAACGTTTACAAAATGAAATATTTTTTATAAAATTTATAAGTTAAATAAATAATTTTATATATTATGAAAAATTCTCTTTAGAATTTTTAAACTAGTTATTATGTAAATTTCGAATTTAATTATAAATATAATATGTTTATGTTGATTTAGTTTTATTTTATGTATTTAATCGATAGTTCATATTTGTTGTTGGAAAATGAATACTATTGAATTCTTTTGTATTAGATGCATGTGTGCATTAGTATTATTATGTCGCAATGTTGAATGTTGGTCAACGAATATACGTTGGTGCGCTGGTGATATAGTGACAACTATTGAAAAGTGTCTTCAAAAGGTTGAATGAATGACAATGGTTTCTTTTTTTATTGATGATAATTCTGTTATACAAATATTTACATTCTTACATTTGATATCATTAATTTATTTTTTTGTCTTTTAATATGTGCATAGGGATGCAAACGTTTGTTTGATGTGTTATTAATCCAAATAATTGTTGGCATTAACAATAATTCTATAAAACTCAATGTATAGATGACTTGTAATCTATGAGAACAAGTTTGATATCACGTTGAGAGTATGTGGAGATAAATTTTTTATTTAGGCAGCCCTGTTTTCCATGGTCATACTTTGTTATTCCCTGGTATGTAGAGAATTTTTTTTGCTTTTGTTTTTCAGTAGTTTGTCTTCTTATTTTATTTTTACAATAAAGAAATGTCGGTTTGATTCCTTTGTTTAATTATTGCTATAGTAAAATAATGTTCGAGCATAGGACAATGTACTATAATCAGAATGTTGAGGTGGTTACTTTAATTTAGTTTGTACATTGATTGTCTCTATGTTGCATTTGGAATTCATGGATCAACATTTATGGATTAAGTAATGTAATTTTTTTCCATATAATTATCATATCGTAAATTTTACAATGTTTGTATCCACATAAGTCTCTTTTTCATAGCCATTCTATAACATTACATGGAATGCAGAGAATGTATATCACTTTGTGTTTTTAGTTTTTTTTTCTTAATTTGTTATAGAATCCCAATACTAAGTCCCATCCATCTTTTTTAAATAGTAGTTGCCCTGTTGCTACAATCTCTCATCCTGTGTAAGAATGACATAGACACAAAATTATAACAACTAGTTGAATATATCTAAAACATAGACTTCAAGAGATTTGTGGTCATTGGGCTATAGAAAAAACAACAATTGTTGATGTAAGGCTTCAAGCACTATAGCATCGAGCACCCTATGCCCTGATTGTCTCTGTTGTGTGCCACAAAGTCTAATTACTTCATCCTATGATCTACAAAGAGTGTTGTGCTATTTTAGTGGACTGATTTGTATGGTTTGCATCTAAGAGCTTGGGTATGCATGAGATGCTTTCCACATTGGTGTTTCTACATTTGGTATTGGGTATACATGAGATGCTATCCATATTGGTGTTTCTATATTGGTATTGCGTATATATTAGATACTCTTCACATTGATTTTTTCACTTTAATATTGGGTATATATAAAATTCTTTCCACATGAGTGTTTTCACATTGATATTGGCTATACATGAGATACTTTCCATATTACTATTAAATATATATGCGATGCTTTCTACATTAGTATTTTCATTAATATAGAAGTTGAAGTTTGAGAGATATGCATATTATCTCTTTTATATTTTAATTTTAAAAGATAATAAATTGTAAACATATTTATAATTTATTTTTTTATATATTTAATTTGATAAATTATTTATAACTCGACTCTTATAAATTCCAAATATTGATAAAATGATCAATATTTTATCCTTCAACACCTTTTTTAAATCACTTATATATTTATATATATATATATATAAACAAACTAACTAACTCAAACAAAAATATGAAAACAAATAAACACTTTTATTTTACACTTGTATAAACTCAAGATCTTTAATGTAATTTCTACCATTCTATTCTTAAACTTCTATAATTAGTGACTCGTTACCTTGCCCTTTTCTATAAACTCTAGTTATATTTGAAAATTAAATAGTTTCTATGTTCTTCATTTTTTACTTTGTTTATATTTTTCATTCTTATTGGTTAGAGAATTTGATCCTTGTGCTTTATAATCATTCATTTGTAAAAGACAATGAATGTAATTTTATTTTTTATTTTATTTATATTTGTCAATTATTCATTCATTTCTAAATGATAATGAATAATAAATGTAATTTTCTTATTTATTTTATTTTATTTTTATTTGTCAAAGTATTTGATGAATACTTTATTTAATCATTCATTTTAAAATGATAATGAAATAATTCTTTTTAATATATTTATATTTCATTTGTTTCTTATGATTTTATTGACATTTAAATATTTAAATATTTATCTATTTATATATAGAGATTAAGTTTTGTAACGAAGTTTGAGATTTATAATTGAATGTTTCTTTCGTCCAAGGTGGGTGGGTGTATGTATGTATGTATGTATATATGTATGTATTTATGTATGTACGTACTTTTCTTCCATAACATTTAAACATATCTTTCAAGTAAAGATGGACTTAAAAAATTTCAAATCATATTAGTGATGTTCTAGGGAATATATTGTTGGTATTAATTTTATTATATATATATATATATGTAAAAAATAAAATAAATAAATAAATATAAGTTTTACTTAAGTTTGGAGTTTCATTAATAAAATATCAAGATAATTATTTTTCTAAAAAAATTTAAAATTTGATTTATTTTTAATATACTAGTTTTATAATTGTCTTCTTCACCAATTTATTGTGTTATTGTAATGACAAATTGTTATCAATAAATTTAATAATGCTTTTAAATATTTAATTATATCGAAAGAGACGTTTTTCCAATGAGATAGGGAGAATAAAAGAACCTAATGTTGTGCTTGTATAAGGAAAAATGATCAACATCTTTTTTAAATTTAATTTAATATAAATAAATTTTTGATAATAATCCTATATATTATAAAAAAATATTGATAATAGCCTATACATTAATGAAATCAACAGATAAAACCTTTAAAATTATAAATATAAATCAAATCAATCAATAAATAAAAATCAAACAAATATAAAATCAAAAACAAAATAGCAAAAAATAGAAGCCAACGCTAACTTTTAATAAAAAGATAAAAAGAAGGTTAATCTCTTCTATCTAATCTGTATTTTTTTATTTCTTTACTGTAATATAAATTTAAATTCGAACTCCGAATTAAAATTATTACTTTAACAGACAGGGAATTATAGATTATTATAAACTCAATTTTATAGTTATTTTACAAACAACAGAGTTATTTTACTTTAACAGAGAGGGACAGCGAACTATATTTTAGAGTTATTCTGACAGCGAATTTCTTCAATAGACTGATATTGATTATTATCATACTAACAAAACACGGATTACATAATAACGACAATATCTGATCTTTTAATACTTTTATATTCAGATCAGGGATTATCCTTATTCACGGATTTCTGTCCCAGTGTCTGAACGCCTCCAGCACATCAACATGATGATGATGATGATGATGATGATGATGATGATGATGATGAGCACTCAATTAAGAGTGGAGGGAGACATATACCACGGATATAGAGCATTACAAGTTCAATTAATAAACCGATATAGATTATTACAAGCTCAATTTTACTGTTTAAATATTATTAAAACACAGATTACATAATGATGACACTCGCCATCGCTACACCCTCCCTCGACAGAAACATGACTTGCAGGATCATCAGCCTGTACTGGAATAAAGGAAAAAATATTTTCGCCAATTTTCTTTTGCTGGAACTCACCCACACCCGCCAACTCATCGAATCCATCTGATCCAGAATGAAGGGACGCTTACTTCGGCTACCACTTAGACTTTGCTTTGACATCATTTCTTTGCAGAAAATAATCCTTAGATGCCGCCAGTCTTGTTGCAAACTCCTCGTGAACATCTATCTGGACTGTATTCATTAGGGTTTGGAACATTCTTCCTCCATCGCCTAGCTTCCTCTATTTTTCCCTCATTAACTCATCAAAATTTGATATCGTTTTTTATCCACAAATAATTTATTTATATTTTGACTTGGATTTGTACAAATGATAATCAAAATTTGGATAAATATCTTTTAACAGTTATACCTATTGAGAATCAAATTTGATTGATTTGATTTATAGCATATATTTTTTAAAAATGATATCTAAATATTGTTTTTAATAGCATACCTAAATATTGATATGATTTTTAATAACTATACCTAAATATTTTTTTTAATAGCATATTTGATTTGATTTTGATTTTACATAGATAAATCTCTTTTAATAGCATATCGTTTTTACATTGTGACATAATGTGAAAATGAGAATCAAATTTAAAAAACAATATTTATATTTAACATCTATGTATAAAATAAATAAATAAATTTTTAACTTCTTATAACATATATAATTCAAAAAAATAAGATGCATTAAATATCAAGTTATTATTATTAACATACTGATATAGATTATTATAAGCTCAATTTTACTATTTATCATTTCATTAATTTCATGTATTAATATTTAATTTCAAATGTTATACTATATATTATCAATTTTTTTCACTTGTGTAATTATTCATGTATATATTATGAATAATTTGTATGTTAGTATATGTCTATTGTTATTTTTTAACTTGTGTATTGATATGGTTATTTTTTAACTTGCCTATCAATATAGGCGTATTGTTATTATGTGATAGTTATTATTTTTCACTTAATTTTCATGTATTCGCGTAGGCTTATAAGTAGGTATGAATAACTTGCATATTTATTTTTTCACAATATCTCTAATGGGATTTTGAAATGTTGTAGTACGATTTGATTTATGCAGGATCGAGCTCAAGTTTTGGTAAAATCTAACCTAGTTTTTGCATTCAAAACTACCCATGACCTCCATTGCCCTTGACATCCTCCTTGGTACTCTGACAATGTCCATTTCAGAAGAAGCATCCAAATAAATTCCTCTCAATAGCAAAGGTGGTCTCTTCCTTACCTCTTATAATGGCAGTGCCATACAATTTTAATTCTCCTTGGTAAGTCAAAACCTAATTTTCCCTAATTACCTTTGGATAAATCTACCCTAAAAATATTTTAAAATCAGCTATTATTTAAGTGGGTGTTTTATTTTGTGTTGAGTTATTTTTTGCTTAAGTGCATATAGGAGGTAAGAAGAAGGGGTATTTATGACATTTGTTTGAGTTAAGAGGTCAATCATTTCATGTAGGTTCCAATGAGTATTTGGAAGGCTACCTTACCCTTTGTTTGGATAGAATTCAAAAAAATTTAAGTGCAATTTAATTATATAGGCCATTAATGATGGAAAGTGTATTTTGCTATAATGTTTGATTGGTAACTCAAAATTGAGTGCCACATTTTTTAAAAATGCATGTTTTTTCCTCCTATTATCACTGGTATACTTTATTTTTTAAAATTTTCTAAACTTTTAAAGTGCCATATTCAGGGGGGTTATGGGCCCTAATACTTTATGTAATGTACTTCGAGTCTTGAGTGCTCTCATCTGTATGGATTTATTTTCATCACCATCCAAAGTCCATCTATAGAGTGTTCGCCATTATTTTCACTTACTCCAACACTAATTTATCACTTCGATGCATTCTCAGTTGTACCCGATGTCCCATTCTTGAGAGTGCTTCAGGGGTTCATTATAGAGTATTCTATGCAGTTGTGTC
>JARHVA010003178.1:1770000-2121479 GCA_037957365.1 Torreya grandis
TTATTAACGATTTGTCCAATTCCCCTTGGTGATGCTTGTATTCTTTTTTCCAAATCAAAAAAGTTAAAAACCTAATAATTTCCATAAAATATTTTTGGAAAATATGTTATTTTTAATCATATCTATTTTTCGTTTGTGAAAAATAAAACTAAATCTTGTTTTAATTTTATTTTTAATTAACTTTGCATACTTTTTACAACTCCTTCTATAAGCTTTTCCTTTAAAAGTGCACATAGAAGTGTATGGGCAAAATTATTTTGAATTTAGTTGACTTGAATAGTACCATAGTTTTGAGTCGATTCCAATGAGTCGTTGAAAGGCTACCTTACCCTTTATTTGGTTGAAATATTTAAACATTTAAGTGCAAGTTCATTAAATAGGTCATTAATGATGAGAAATGTTATTAGCCATAACTTTTGCTTGGTAACTTGAATTTGGGTGCCACTGTTTGTAAAAGTTATTTATTTTTCATTCTCCTTATATCATCTTATTTTTATTGTAAATTCTTTAAAGTTACAAAGTTCCATATTCAAGGGGTTACCTATGCTATGGTCTTTACTGCTTTCTGCATTATACTTCATGAACCAATTACTCACACATGGATGTATTTTTAGCTATGTCTGACATCTTCATTTAGAGTGTGCATTATCCCTCATCATTCCAACACTGATTTCTCACTTGAACACATTCTCAAGGGTTCATTGTATTTTTTACCATATAGTCTTGCACTTCTTTGATATCTTCTCTTAGCCACAATGACTCCATTTGAAAGACTCTAGAGGAGGAAGGTTGAGTCTATAATATAATTTCAAATAGAGTGAATACATTAGTACTAAGCCATGTCTGGTCCACTAATACAAAAACTACTACTTGAGTATATACAAATAAAATATAACTATATTTTTTGTAAGTATTTAGTCTTAATACTATAAATATATATCAAGCCCTCCAGAGCTTGAGTAGAACCAACTCATGTATATATAAATATCAAGTGTAATCTCTAGATAAGTACTATTGTGAAGAGGAAAAGCATCATTTGAGTACTTTTCTACACCAACCATAGACCAATGATCCCCTACACAGTCCCCTATTTAAGAATGGTCCTCCATTCATAGATACGTAGATAGAATAGTGTAGGAATCCAAAGTATAAACAAGTACCCATGTGTGCATGATTTTTAAAAGCAAACATGTAGTGTATCATAAAAAATTCAATCTATTACAAGATTTCACACTGACATGTAAATTATACATACCACAAGCTAATATCTCACTATACATTATTTAACTACAAAATTTATACTAATTACATCTTCTTAGCAGGGTTTAAGCACATAAGTGAGTTCTACTTGGTGCCCAAGTCCATCCAAACCCAAAAAAAATTAGGTTCAAACAAACTGCCTTTGATCAAAGGGGGTTCATTTGAACCCCTACATGTAATTATTGAAGGGGATCAAAGGTTTAATTTATGAGTTTGATTAATTTGAATGAACCAACATATGAAATGATTTATTTGGAGGGGTTTCAAGCTAAGGGGATTCAAGTGAACCCCCTTAATTCTAACCCCATGTGGCATTAAATGCCCACCCATTGAAGTGGAAAGATACTGTTGACCTAAAAATACCACTTCAAATGTCACGTATTAGGATAAAAAATAAAATAAAACCATGTGGCTATACATATAAATCAGTCTTTTATGAGCTTTCTAATAATATGATTTTTTTATAAAATTTAATAATATTTAATATTTATTTTTATTTATTTAATAAATATACTTATTTATAAAATGAAGTACCATATGTTTGAGGCACTAGGAAAAATAAGAGACTATGGCCAAAAAAAATTAGAAAAATATCAGTGTCCTTGACTTTAATGTCTTTTTTCCACTGGAGAAAATATTAGTCAATTTCGACATATATATAAAAGAATATCATGAGGAGAAGTCATAAGCATTGATATTCCTGACCTTGATCATTAAAAAATTAATAAAAATTGTTTTTTATCAAAAAAATATAAACTAAAAAAATCTTGCACTACATCCATGTTTCTAAGACCTCTCTATAAAAAAATATTGAGAAAATTATGAAGAAAAATCAAGTACTCAATAAAATGTTGTGTACATGAAACATACACACTACGTATTTAGGTATTAAAAAATCTATTTATTAATTATTATTATTGTTTCTAAATAAATTTTAATGTACACTTAAAATGAAACATTTCATTAGTTTACACTATTTTCACATTTTATACAGTTAAGTCACTATTATCTATAAAATTTGAGAAATATTCATATTTTCATTTTTTAGTGTCTCCTTTATACCAAAAAGTGGGAAACAATATTATGATTCAACCTAGTAATAATATCACATCACATGATATACACAGGGGTAAGCAAAGTATAATTTTATTCCATCAATGCATGAATAAATCATACATTATTATTTAACTCAAATAGAAAATAATGCCTATAGTTTATACCACCTGAGTATGTTTCACATTCATATTAAACTGTAGATTTATAACTAACAATAGGATTTAAATAATTGCAACTCATGATATCCCATAATATCATAGTCTAGTGTTCTAAGATATAACTACTAGATTTTTCTCCATCAGTCATACAAATAGTCCTAAATACATGGAAACATAAGTTCCATTCTATCAACTAGCTATAGCAAAGAAATTCATAGCTTCTAAAAACACATAAGAGTCTTATCTAACATTTGTCACAATCTCAAGATTGTATGGATGCAACCGTGATGTCCTACTAACTATTATTAAACATACTTATCAAAGTAATAACCATCATGCATATAATTATGTAGGTGTGTGTCTAGATATAATAAATACAGTATGTACCATCCAGGTACTTTTTATATTGCAAAACTCTATGACATCCCATAATATCATATATTATTATTCTTGAGCACCCTGCTCAAACATGAATAAGAAATTTCAGAATAATAATAATGTATGGGATTATGTTGCATAAGAATACCCTAAATTATACTACAAAATAATAATCAGAAGTAACATAATCTCTAGGCACACATCACAATGCACTATTTTTATGTTATAAAAATCTAAACACTTGCACATATTAATACTCTCACAAATGTGCTACACATAAGCTTTCATTACTATCTGTATAAATATACTAACATTCATTTATGACACAAATTAAGGTTTTAGAAGATTTCAAAATAATTCAATAAAACCTTATATGTATATGTATATGTATATGTATATGTATATATATATATATATATATATATATATATATATATATATATATATATATATATATATATATATATATATATATATATATATATATATATATAGTGCTAGTTTTAATCAATAATCTAAGCATCACTATAACCAATCCATATAAGTAAAGTTTAACTATTCACGATAATTTATATACAACTATTATCAACAAATAAATTCTTGGTTTCGCCACAGGGTTTCACCTTCTAATTATAATTTATCTCAAAGGTGATAATAGAAATTCAGTTACTAGTTATACACAAATTATCCCATCTATGTATACTATATTAAGTGATTTAAGCTCAGTTTGAATGGTTTAAGCTCAGTTTGAATGTTCATGACTCAAACCCTATAAATTAACTATTGCTTAGCCTATTACTTGTAGTAATGTGGATGACACATGGATGAATATTGGGGATCTATATAAAATACAATCTTGATAATGTACCTTTAGCTGATATGCTCCAAGTTCATGAGATCATGCAACATAGAAGGCTGTCATTAATTTGGGATCTTTAAAAATTTGATGTTGTACATAGACTTTTTAGGTGGTTAGTGTCTAAGATGGTGCCATGTGGACAATACTCATTGATCTAGAGAAATTAAAACTCTTACAATGTACCTTATTTATATTAGTTTCCAGGTGAACATGATCATGATATGTGGATGGTCTGCATTAATTTAAAGAGCTTTAGAGATAAGTCTGTGTACTATGGTCTACATTAATTTAGAGAGATTTAGAGATAAGTCTATGTACTATGGTCCAATCTATGTTTAGTTAATGGATCATGCCACATGGAATGATATCAGATCTTTAGGGTTTAATTAAAACTTTGAGAACACACATTCCTCCAACTAGTTTTCAAGCTTCTAAGTTAACATGATGATGTCACCTATCTTAATCTTAAGGAACCAAAAGGTATGTCATTAAAATATAGATATGATTTTTAAAATATAATCTATGGGTATCCATGATGTTGACGTGTAGTGAGATATTGGTGATTCAAAGGAATTTGATAAATTATGGCCTGATAACTTGTATTAGTGATATGTAAACATGTAGTCAATTCAGAATACGCCTATGTCTTGAAAGTGATATGTGTATTTCAAATAGGAAAAATACACTAGTATACAACTTTATTAGCTTTGTTACCAATTAAATCTAAAAATTTTAACTTTGGGGTAAATTCACAAAGTTGAGGGATAAAATGTGACCTACCCATGGACATGATTTTCTTGAAATTTTAAAAATTTGAACTTCTGTAGATAATTTGAGATATCTACACTCCAAATTTAAAGATGGTGTAAGAACATGAAATGTATCATTTCGAGTCTAGTTTTAAAAATGCTTTTTTTTTAAAAATGGTTATGTATATCTAGTTGAAACGTCTAAAATTAAAAGAGGAACTCTTATTTTTTAAGAAATTAGAATATATAGATGGTTGTGTGGCACACCATTTTTTAACAACATTTAATAATCTTTGAAATCCATTGAGAAAAATTTAGATAATATCTTCTATTTTGTGACTTATATTGTTTTATATTATTTCAATGAGTAGATTTTTTAATGAATGTTTCAAGTAACTAGATCTTAAAAATTGATAATAAAAAAATGGATAGCCATCCGTGTGACACACCAAACTACCTCAAAAAATGAAAATCATTTTTTTTGAATGTGTGTAGAATTAAGCCTAGCTTTTGACCATATAACTTCTTTTTCACTTAGATCAATAAAATAAAAATTACATGAACATGTATAGGTATGTATGTTTGTGGCATGTCGTGGTGAAAAGAAGGTATAGTTAGAAATGAACATAGTTTGAAACCTTAAATTAGTTTAAAATTTTATAAAAACCATATTTTTGGAAAGAGAAAAACATGCTAGTCATGATGGTATTAAGTTTTTGAATTTTTACATTGAAATTATTATTGTATTTGGCAATCAAAATTGAATTTTCTAGTTTTTAATCATAACTCTCAAAACTCGACTATAGATTGACAGGTCCAAGCCTTTCACTTATCAATTCAAGCCATTCCTGAGCCAAAAGACACATGATTTGAATTTAAATTTAAATAGCATGATCATTTTAATGTGTAACATGATCACATTAATCGATAACATCATCTTGTTATTGTAAAAACTAATAACATGATCACATTAATATTGTTTTTCAAACTAAACCAACGAACATGTAGATGGAGCAAATGCTAGTTAATAGGTAACACAATCATGTTAGTGATAAAACTATCATGTTATTTATAATATGATTATGTTCCTCTTATTTTGCCCATAAAAGAATGTGAAAGTTTCACATGAAGGAAACTTTGGCCAGAAGCTTATGTTTACTATTCTAAATGTTAAGTATAAGAAAAACATTGTAACAATATATAAGAAATTAGGGCCACTCTACATCTGACAAAGTTGGTCTCATAATTACATGCCTTATGATGTGGAAAATAATTTTTCAAAATTCAATCTGATCAGTACTTAGGTATTTTCAAGGTCAAATATTAAACCTATGGATTTCGTGACATAATTTTGGTAATTAATGTCCATTTTTGGTAAACATATAGTTATTTTTTAGGTGTTTATACCTTTTATATTGATTCATAAAATTTCTAGGAGTCTTAAGCTTGTCAAAATTAAAGTTTTAAAACTACTCACTTTGAAGTTGATGCAAAGTGATGTGATTGGATTAACATAGGTCTCACTGATGACCTACACAAATAAAATGATAACTTTGTGTTAATTTTACTTTTTCATTATACATCCCTCATACCTAATCACTTCCTACTCATGCCTCACACCCCTAATCACTGTCTCATCATTATTCATTATCCTTGATCATTCCCTCATTGACCCTTACTATCCCTAGTCATCTATAATCACTCCCTCATCATCCTTGATTATTCCATCATTGACCCTCATTATCCCTTATCATCCCTAATTACTCACTCCTCATCTCTTATCACTTCCTCATTTACCCTCACCATCCTTCATCATATTTAATCATTTCATCATCATCCCTAATCACTCCCTCATTGTCTCTCACCATCCCTCATCATCCCTAATCACTCTTTCATTGGATTTCATCATCTCTCATCATCCCTAATCACTCCCTCATTGGTTCTTACCATCCCTAAGCACTACATCATCATCCCTAATCACTCCCTACTAATCCCTAATCACTTATTTATTAACCATTATCATTCCTCATAATTTATAATCATTCCCTCACCATCTTTAATTACACCTTCATTAACCCTCACCATTTCTCATCATCCCTAATCACTGCTTCTTTATACCTCATCATATCTAATGACTCATTCATCATCCTTTATCACCCCTAATCACTCACTCATTAATCCTCATCATCCCTCATCATTCCTAATTAATCCCTCATCCTCTCTAATCACTCCCTCATTAACCTTCACCATCCCTCATCATCCTTATTGACTACTTCATCATCTCTACTCAATTCCTCCTCATCTCTCCTCATCCTTAATCACTCCACCCAATACCTTGATGGTTGTATTTTTTTGGGGTTTCACAATGCTAGGAGATACAAGTCAAAAGTTGAGTACTAGCATAAAATATAAGACACAGTGATCAAAATGATGTAGAGGCAAATTTGAAACATAAATATTTAACACCTACAAAAAAGATGGGATTATTATAAATGGTGTAATACACAATTAAAAATCCACTAGAAAGAGAGAAGCAAGTAAAACCACCATAGCACCAAAAATGGGTAGTAAATACATGACGATAAGCAAAACACATGATTTCATTAAACCCATCAATTGCTTTCAATATGAGAGCATTTTGTGATCCAAATAACTTTAAAGGCCTTCTATTTTTATGTATATTTATTGAGTCATCATAATAGAGAGTGGAAAATATTTTTCAAATAATTAGAACAAGTAGTCCAAGATTGGAAAGTGGTGCTTAATTCATAACATCAATAGTCAATCCAATGAATAATGTCACATTATGATCTCTCTACTTTCACATCTCAAGAAGTGGGTATAAGTTATCTATCACTATAAATAGGTAAGTAGATAATATATTATGAACCAATGATATGGTTGGTACTAAAAATATCTATACTTTACCCAACAAAAAATTATATAAATTAAATTTATCATTTCATTAACAAATGTATATCAATGGTGAGCCAATACACTTCATCATTACCAATGGAAGTCAAAAGAATTTAATTTTTCCTACAATATATTTTCAAAAATTAAACTTGAAATTTATACATCATCCATAATCATATGCTAGTGTATGGTCTAGTGTAGGCCTTGAGAAATAGATCACTTAGTAGTGTCACTTGGTGTATAAAATCAAACATTTTAAATATGTAATCCTTTTTGACATCTCACCATTATAGGTGCATAATGTTTTACATGTGGTCAACCATATATTTACCTTCTACATGTAGTCTATGAAGTAAGTCCTTTAAATGTTGTGATAGATTGTCATGATCTGAAATACCATATATCATAGTTAGTTCATAAGCTTTGAATCATTAGTGCCAAGAAGTGCAAGAATCTTGTCAATTATAGTAAGAAGTATACTGTTGATGGTAAGAAGTAAATGTAATAACATCCTTTTGCCACCATATCATAGTGTGGTTTATCCAACAATAACAAAGAAAAAATAATTGAACCATAAATTAAATGAATGCATGGACATCTTTTAGTCACCTAAATAAGTTCTTACATACTATACATTAAACAATACTATTGATTTGATCCCTTAACTACCTCTACCTCAAACTTCTTTATAAAACATATCATTTATAGAGAATGAATAGATCAAGCGGTAGATCCATGAATTCATGGATAATGGACACATCATGCCAAAATTATTGCCTTCTAAAAGCCCAATTATATTTGTGCCAAAGTTATGAATCAATTAAAAAATATTAACAAGATTAAAGTGAATAACTATTATCATCATTTAATTATTAAGGCATTTTTCTGCCATATGCATAGTGTATAAGTATTTTCCAAAATTGATATTAAGTTTGGGTATCATCATATTCATGTTAAACATATAGACATTTAGAATATAATATTAAAAACAAAATAAACATTTATTGACTAGTTGGTTATGCCTTTTAGGTTAACTCATGTAACAAATTAATTAATTTAAAGATGTTGAATGACATCCCCAAGCCCTTTACCTATGTCAGTTTTTTAATCTACCTTGATTTCATCTTAATCTTTGGAAAACATGGGATGAACATCTACACCATACTGAACTAGTGTTTCACATTTTGAAGAAACATATTTTTATGATAACATGAACAAATATTCATTTTTCATGCAAGAGATAAAATACTTGGGACATATTATAAGATAAGAGAAGGCCATATGTGGAGGGCAGAGGATTCCTTGTTAGGAGTAGCCACTGATTAACAACGGGCTCTCTAACCGTCACTACCTAACATAGACTTTGACTATTTCGAAAGATAGCGTCTAGTCTATTTAACTCATGCTTCTGTTTTGAATGGGCAATTGCGTTGACTTTACTAAAACAATCATAGTTTCCAATCACAAGTAGCCAACCACACCTGTAAAACCTCCGCTTTCTGCCTCACATCGCTGGACTTCTTTGCGTGGAGGGCATATTGCTATATATAAGTCCCTGTGGTTCCCAACCACAAATTCATTTATCATGAGAATTCTTCCCTCTTAGAGCTTCCAACGATTAACTACTACCTTGGCTTATTGGCATGTTGGAAGGATGGATCCGGAGAGAGAAACGCCTTCGTATTTTCTGTGCTCGATATCAATGGAGCTCATGCGAGATCCCGTAACAGTTTGCACGGGCGTCACCTACGACAGAGAGAGCATTGAGAAATGGATGTATACGTTCGGGAAGAACACCTGCCCGGCTACGATGCAAGTCCTGGAGATTCAGGAGCTGACACCCAACCACACCCTACGGCGGCTTATTCAAGACTGGTGCATCGCCAACTCCTCTGTGCCCGGCGTCCAACGCATCCCCATACCCCTCGACACCGATCATCTCAATCAGTTGCTCAGGGACATCAAGGGCTGCCCACCGCTGCCGTTTCAAGTGAAGGCGTTGAAGAAACTCAGGTCTGTTGCCCCCGAGAGCGAGACCAACAGGCGGTGCATCGCCTCGTCCGACGCACCGGCTACACTCGTATCCATTATTGAAAGCCAATCCGCCGAAACCGATGAAGCCGGTTGCTCCTACGAATCTGCCCTGGCATGCGATGAAGCTCTGGGGATTCTCTATTCCCTTCCCTTGCCCGACGCTACCATAGACTCACTCGCTACCGCCAAGTGCATGGCGTCCATGGCCTCCATTCTCAAGAGAGGCACCTCTAACGCCAGGTTTAATGCTGCCATGCTTTTAAAGACCGTCTCAAGGAAAGGCGTTGAGAGGTATGTGATGAACGGCAACGATGAATTAATCGAAGGGCTTCTGGAGCTGTTAACGGAGGAGGTGTGCCACCAGGCGACCGTGGCCTCGCTCCAGATATTGACCTCAATTACCTTAAACAGCAGATGTAGCAGAATCAAAAGTATAGAGGCAGGCGCAGTTTCTGTATTGATCGAATCGCTTCCTCAGCAAACGTCCGAGAGAAGAAGCACATGCGAGAGAATGCTGTGTCTTCTTGACTTGTTGTGCGGATGTGCGGAAGGAAGGGCTGCCATGGTGGACCACGCTATGGGCATCCCTGCAATCTCTAAAAAATATTTAGAGTCTCCGAATTTGCTACCGAGAAAGCTGTTCGGATCCTTTGGTTGCTTAGCAAATTCTCTCCGTCTCAGCGTGTTATGAATGAGATGCTGCAAGTAGGGGCTGTGACCAAGCTGTGCATGCTGCTGCAAGTAAACTGCACGCCTAGTACCAAAGCCAAGGCAAAGGAAATGCTCAAAGTACACGGCAACTCCTGGAGGAGTTCTTCTTGCGTTCCCTCAATAATGTATCCATTAAATTTATAAATTGGAATCTGGTGCATCCGGCGTCTTGTCATCTGGATGAATGACAATTGCAGAAACACAAAACAAATCTGTCACAATTGAAGAAGAGTGTACATTTCAACTGACTGGCAATGTTTCGTGAAGACAATTGCAGAAAAAAAACCGAAGGACAATTTTGAAATCGATTTTTGACAGAAAATCGGATTGATCCGCTGCCGTAAACGTCTTTAAATTTGAAGGGAAAAAAAAATAGTGATCGTGCATTTCACTTGTAAATTTTCATTTTGGATGTATTCAGGTTGTTTTTTCAAGTTTCAAGTTCCAACGAATTGGCTTGAACTACTTTTCCATTTTTGTATAGCTTCCCGAACCATGCTTTTGTTTGACTTTAAAAATAATTATAGTCATTGTCCCGTAAAATTCATTTCATGTCTGCTGGAAAATAAATCTAAAAAAAGGAATAGCAAATTGTTAGAAATAAATCCAAAAGAGGGGCCGCTCTAGTTCACTTTCAAATACTGTTGTATGCTATAAAACAAAAGACTATTGCAAGACAAGAAATGCGCACAGAAAAAAAAATTATATTGATATTGATAAATACTGGTGGTTGCAAACATCTATTCAAAACGTTTATCTTCACAACTATAGCTTGTGCTGTTTTATTCTCTTCTCCATACTCTATTCTGGGCTATTCTGGTTCAGTTTGTTCTCTTGTTATTGCACTATGTTATGTTATCCCTTTATTAAACTGTTTCTCTGTTTTCTCTTCTGGTACACGCCCACTCTGTTCTTCTCTACTTTGTTCTTCTTGTCCACACTGTTGTTGTCATTACATTTTCTCAGAATGCTGCATTGGTTTTGTTTGTCTTCAAAAACAGAAGTGTTAGGAAATTACATACTCTATAACAACAGATACACAACAAAATGTAATAACAGAGATAATTAAACAGATAAAAAAATACTTAACATGTATGAAATAAAACATTAAGATTTACGTGGTAAAATTTTAGCAAGTTAATTAATGGTACATGATATCAAGCTTTATTAATTCAAAGATGAACAAATTACATGCAAAATCGCTATGTAGATTACATATGGACTTCACAAAGATAAATATACCTAATTAGCAAAACATCGTTAGGATTCCTCCTTCTAAAAATAGTGTGGGAAAATGCTATTAGGAGTTTTCTTCTAAAAATAGAATCTGGTAGAATTGTCCTTCAACACGCCCAATTGTTAGCAGTGGGTTATAAATTGCACTGCAAAAGGGTCCAAAATTTAACTTTGTTGTCACATATCTAACAAAATGTACATGCTCGGCTCTAAAAAATTTTAGATTCAAATTTTAAAATGTTGCACTTTTAGTTCAACTATCAATCAACATTGAAGTGGTAGATGAAATAACTAATAGTTGTAGTATACCGATCCCATTTTTTTTTTTTTTAATGTCGATGTTAGGTTAAATTAATTTCAGTTACTTGTCAAGAATATATTTTAACACTCCCCCCTAATCTTGACTTTATTATCATGTTCTACATAATATTTATTCACCTGTTAAGATAGTCTAAAGCTACCTATATGAGTATGGTGTTATATGTTTATATTCTAGAGATAACTATGTGATTTTGGCACTAGTTGTGTATAGTCTGGATCTAGGTTTGTGAGTTTGGAGTTGGTTTTAAATAGTCCATAGTTGGCTATGTGAGTATGGAGTTGGTTCTGTATAATTTGGAGTTGCATGAATAAAAAATACAGAGCTATTGTTGCTTCATTTATAACACAATAGTTGTCTCTCAAATATTCAAAATTTTCTTTGACAATGCCTTAGTGAAAATATCAGGGAGCTGCAGCTCTAAATTACAAAACTTAAGTTCAATCTCTTCACTTTCAACTATTTCTCTTATGAAAAGATACCTAATTGTTATGTGCTTGGTTCTCCCATGGAAAACTAGATTCTTTAATATAGAAATGAAAGATAAATTATCACAAAATATTTGTGTTGTTCATTTTTTCTCTTCATACAAATATGATAGGATTCTTCCAATCCATATAGATTGATATATTTTTGAGTTTGTTGCTTTGTATTGAGATTCAATTATGGAGAGTGAAACAATGAGTTGCTTATTTTAATCCTATTAAATGTCTCCTGATCTAATATTAACCTTATAAATGCTTATGATCTTTTTGTCATGAAGACTTCCTACCCAATCACTGTATATGTAGCAAATTGGCTGAAAATAATTTGTAGCAATATAAAATAAATTATGGCTTGTTGTGCCATTAACATATCTCATGATCATTTTTTACCCTTACTAGTGTGGCTATTTTGGAGTCTCCAAAAGTCTATAAATCATGCTAACTTCATGCATGATATCAAGTCTTGTTGCTTTCAAATACATTAAGATTCCTATGAATCTCTTGTACAATTTTGGATCCACATTGTTGTTGCAATATTCTTTACTTAACTTCATACATATTGTTATTGGTGTTGGAGTTGGAGTGCAATTAAACATTATAATTCTTTCTAAAATTTCATTTGTGTAATTGGCTTGGGATACAAAAATACAATCATTCATTTCATTAACCTCGATGCCAATAAAATACTTCAACAATTATAAATCAGGCATCTCAAATCCATTATTCATTTCTTATTTGAACTCTTATATGGACTAATTTTATTTCCAATAAAGATTAAATCATATACATATAAATAATTTTTTTTTTTCACCTTCATTTTTTCCTTGATGTACATAGTTGGTTCATTGTCAAAATTTTAAAGTCATTTCTCAATAAATATGGGTCTATCTAGTTGTACAATACCTTTGGTGCTTGATTGAGCCCACAAAATGTAATATATATCTTGTACACCTTATTCTCATGCCATATAATCTCATAGGATAGTGGATGTACCACATACACTTCTTTTTATATCACTTCATTGATAAAAGTTGATTTAAAACCCATTTGATGCACCTCCCACTTATGTTAGGTTGCTATTTTCGTAATAGTTATCATTGTTTCTAGCCTTACTATAGGAGAAAATGTTTCATTATAATCACATCTAGGCTATTTTTTGTACCCTTCAAAACCTAGTCATGCCTTGTGTCTCTCAATTTTTCCTTCTTCTATAGTTTTTGTTTAGTAAACCCAATTGACACCAATGAATTACTTTCTTGATAGAAATTTTAGTAACTCCCATGTATAATTTTTCTTAATTGCATGCATTTCCTCATCCATGGATTCACACCATTTTTCCCCTTAATTATTTATTCAAAGTAGATAGAATTAGCAACTGAAAATAAAGCAAAATTGATAGTTTCATTCTCATTTTAATTATACCTTGGTTTCTCATACATTTATTGCAAGATCCTTATTTTTATTGAATGTTGACTTGAGTATGATGATGAAGTCCCTTGAGCTACACCATGTCCTCCATTTTTGTTATTTCCACTTAAGGAATCATTTCTTTGTGAAAGAGAAATCTAACTAGGTGTAAAAGTGGTTGTACCACTTCTTGGTTCACTCTCAAGTCTAGGTCAAATGACCTATGTTATTTTTATTTATTTATGTATATCATCCCATGTTGCACCTTATACAAACTGAACATACTTTTTATATATTAATTCTTTTGTGATTAGATTGTATAGCATGTAAGCTTTTGGTTGTTCACTATGTTTGATGAAGATACATTTTTATCCTTTGTCGTCCCACTTTTTTCTTCTTTTCTTAGGCACATGGGAACATGATACATATCCAAAAAATCTTAAGTGTTCAATGTTAGAATTTTATCCATTCCATGACTCTTGAGGGATCATGTCAAAAATAGTTTTTGTTGGGACACCTATTCAAAAAATAGACTATTGTTTCTATGGCTTCAACCTAATATTATTTTGTCAATCCCTTGGCCTTTATCATATTGCTTGACATCTCATAAATAATTATAGTTTTCCTCTTATCTACATCATATTTATATAGTATGTACCTCTCTATAAATTGTTTCATGGTTCTATTATCCTTGTAAAATTTTATAAATTGACTTGAAACATGTATTCTCCCCTATATATTTTCTCAAGAACTTATATAGTGACCAATTAGCTTTTCAACCATGTTCTTGAATTGTTTTAAGAAATCAAATTCTTATTTTTTTGCTCTATAAAATAGACCCATGTCTTTCTACTAAAATCATCTATGAATATAATGAAGTACTCATTTTTTTAAAAAGAGAGGATTTTTAGGGGAACATGCAAATATGAATGTATCAAATCAATCAAATATTTTACTCTACATGACTTCCCTAAGGGAAAACATTTCTATGTTGATTACATAATATGAATCCCTCACAAAATTTATTGATCTATTGAATTAAAGATAATCCTCTTACCATGTAAATCTTATAAATAATGCTCAACCCACTAAAGTTCAAATGACTATACATGAGGTGCCAAAGATTCATTTTTCACACAAAAATAATTTTGAATTATACAAATAACTCGTTTTGAATTTTTAATAGAAACATCTTGTTCTTTATCATTTTCATAAATTTTATTTATTTATTTTTTGTCATTTTTATCAATGCATTCTAAATTTCCAAATTTCACTCTATATCTCTTTTAAACTAGGAGCCCAATGTTGATGAGGTTGTGCTTCAACCCTCAGACATAATAGACATTGAATATTCCTCTTGTCACCTTTCTTGGTGTGAATGGAGATAATTTATTTTACCATAACAAAAACCTTTTTGATGTTTCCCATTTTAACATCAAATTTGATTGATTGACCGTTGTTGTTAAACATTTATTTTTCACCCATGTGCTTATTGTGGACACTATATAAATACCATATTTCATTACTTAACTATGTTTCAAGTGATAAACCAATAATCATCAGTTTCATTCCTATCAATTTCAATTTCATTTTCATTAGAAAAACTTTCATTTTGTCTAATCATATCATATTCATTTTTCTTACATTTACTTTCATAGTGTCCATATTTTTTTCAGTAATAACATTGGACATTTGATTTATCATACCTTTATGAAAGACCTCCTATATAAGTGTCATTTATCCTTCCTCTTCATCTTCCTTGTGATTTGAAATGGATATGCCTTCATTATTATTTGGTATTAAAATATCTATCTCTTCCTCTATTTTGGTTTCTCTCCCCTTGCCTCTCACATTCACATTTGATTTGAATGCTTGTTTATGAGAAGAGATGGCTACCCTATTAATCCATGATAATTTTTTTCACTAATTCATACTTTAAATAACCAAATATACACACCCAACCTCGTTATTATTTCATTAATTATATAAATAGGTCTTGTGCCTACATGCCATGTGATTCCTTACAATTCCACTTGTACATTACCACATATCCCCTATAGTGTCAATATTGTAGTTATAAGCCTATTAGTAATGGTGGTAAGTGACATCACCACACTTTATGCTTATGAAGAGGTTGTTACCATTACTTTAATGGTTCATCAAGCACTTCATCTTCTTGCATTCTATAATAATTTATGCATTTCCATTCTTTGTATATTAGTAGTACATTGTGTGAACCATAGAATAATAGAGTTAGGAAGTATTGTAGCAACAACATTTGATTTCTTAGATTGTATAAAATAGAACATAATATAAAATTTACATTGTAGTTCTATATATTTTTTCACTATGTTACTTATTTCTATTTATTGACCATATGTGAATTTAATATTATCTATCGTTCATTATATTTTTTCTACATATAACATATTTGATCTACATTCAATAGGTTGTCTACTTGGTCTTCTCCAAGGCCCTAGATCAATGGTATTAGAGCATACACACTTGATAACATTATTTAATGGTATCATGGCGTTTTTAAAGTTTTCATCATTATTTATATGCCCACATTATAAGGTCTGATTATAATAAATTAGGGTTCAAGACTCATGACCCTTTTTCATACCTTCATTGACATCCTCAAATGGGAGATAAATTTACAATGACACAAACTTCAAATATGTTCCAATAAATGATAGAGTATGCATTGCTAAGAAAATTGGAATATTTTGAAGAATGAGATGTAAATAAATGAAAAAGTATCTTTGATCACTTTTCACTCAATCTCAAGCATCAAACTTCTATGGAAACCTCTCATTTTCATTAGGTATTTACACAAATGCCATCTAAGGTATAATTAAATTGATATATTCATATGTTTAAAGGTAATATAGATGTGGATGAACTACATAACTAACTTAACCCCATTTTTTCAAACTATGCAATAAATCACTTCACTAACCAAGATAAAATGACATTTGATGTTCTATAATTTTATTGATTAATTAAGAAAGGGTGAGGATTAATGCACTACACACGAATAAGATATCATTTTAGACACATCTATAGATGCATGAAATGGTTTTGTATAAGCACTCAAAAAATGTATTATCATGTTGGAAACTATGATTATCAATACCTTAAGTTATCAAATTTGAGTGAAATAAAATATGACACTATGTAACAATACACTGATACATTCCATACCTTGGTGTCTTATGTTGGGATTCAAGATTTAGGGCATAATATTTCAATTAAGTATAGGTCAGACTTGAGACATTACCTCTAGTCAAAACCATATTTTTTGGCTATATTATCCATTGGGAAGTTCTAAAAATATGTTGGAAAGTTTGAAACAGAGGCCAGGGCCAAGACTAGGATAAAGGATTCAAAGTATCAAACTAGGCGATAGTGTAAATTTTCTAAAAAAAATTATAATTTATGGAATAAATCTAACCACCATCTAAATAATAATTAGAAGTTATCAAATTATCATATTAACTATTCCAAAACAAAAAAATGATGTTTGATTCATAACTTCAATAGTCATTCCAATGAATAATGCCAACCTACTAAAACTCTGCTTACATAACTTGAGGTAATGAGTACTATCTTTTTGGCAACAAACACAAGTAAACATATGATGTTAGGCCTATGCCTACATCCTTTTAATTCATAAACTTGTCTTTGATTCCCGAATTCAATGCCTTGTTTAGCTATGATGTTACTTGTCCTATGGGTACTTGTTGTTATTTAAACTCTCTCTATTAATCTTTTTCCTCTAGGCTCAATATCTTTCTTTATGGATCTAGTCCCCTTATTTTTATGGAAAACCTATAACCCATCATATTTCCATCTCTATTATATAATCCTTATTTCTCAAACTCCATCCTCTCATTCATAACTTTCATCTCTTAACTCCCTTTACATAGTTCAGAGTTGACCTCCTTTTTGGCTCATAAACCTAATACTTAGACTAAGGTGATATCTCCATATATAGGATCATGATACCATCCCACTAATTTATTTTATATTCCTTAATTAATTTAATCAAATGAACCAACCGTCAAGTTATAACTCTCACTCCAACTATGCCTTCTTTATTGAAGCCTTCTTTCTTATAGCCCTCTTTTCACACAAAGAGCCTAGGTTTGATCCATACATAAATGATTAAGATAAAATATAAGTAGTTTTGGGAACCATTTATATCCATACATATTTTACTAAATTTTCATGACTCCACTCTTAGTGTAACCCTATTAACTCACACTCCTCTCATGTTATTAGGTCTCTTTAAGGCCTAATGCCAAGCCACTATATTATAAACTGTATAAATCCATATTGTATCATTCTAAAACCACTAAAATATCTAGTTATATATTTAAATACATTTTATTAAAATGTTTTAATACTTTTCAATGTTGAAACAAATGTTAGACAAGTTACAAGTTTTGAAAACCCTAGTCTAGTTTAGTAGGCCTGTAGGTGGCCAAGAGGCTACAAAAATGGATATTTTGAGTTTTAGACAACATCAAGGAGTTATAATGTGTAGATTAAGTCTGATTAATATTTATTAAACTTTTAAAACCACTATTTTATATTGATCAGTCATCGAATGTTTCCAACATGTAAGAATATAGAATTATGAGAATGTAGACCAGTCTGTGTGTAATATAATGAAGTTTCTTGATTGAATCTCACTTTATAATTATACCCTAATAATAAATAATAATTAATACAATAATATAAATATATATTATGATATTCCACATTTAAAACACCTTGTAATACACTTTAAAGATAACTCTACTCTCGTTTGTTCCAGACTGTGACAAAAATAGGGATGTTCTAAATTTGGACTATGGGTTGTATCAAGAAAGGTTTTAGATGAACCTTGATTTATAAATGGATAAATAAGAACTAAATTAGACTATAATCATCAAATAGGGACTCTATACCATATTTATATCACCAAAAACATCTAGAGGACAATACTAAACACATCTATTCTCCAATACTTGACTATGATAAACCGAGTTACAAGAACCCTATGTATAACAACTGTACCCTATAGATTTGAAATAAGAAACCAATATATTTCAATGAAAAAAATAAAAGAGTGATCACCTACCAAGGATATATTTAGATACACTTGTAATCTCTTTTAATATTATTTTATTCATTGATCTTAGTCACTTAAAACCATCAAAAACATAATTTACAAAGCAGGCAGAGTTTTGTCTCTAATCTTGATCCTTTTTTAGCTTCCATGAGGTTATATTATCTTCTATATTAAAATTTATACTATATTACCTCACACTCTATTATTCAATATGAATTATAGCCTCTATATCCTTCCAAACATATGAAAAACTCCTTTTTTCATATCATTCCAAGAAAGGATGGTTACAATGACTCTTTTCTTGGCTTACATTCTTCATGAGAATGAACTATAATGGAAACACATAAAAACACCTACACATTAAATTATAGTGAATTTATCAAACGTTATATAATATTGTATCTCACACAACACCGTAAAACACCCTTCAAAGCTAGTGTAAGAATTCAAATTTTTAAAATTGCCATTGTGGTAGGAAACCTATAGAAGTGAAATAACACATCATCTAATAATATTAATTAATACACTAGATCCTATGGGGTAATATAATACCCCTCACACATATCAAACACCAAAAATTGTTCAAATTTACTTCTAAAACATATTTACATACTTTTAACATCTGATGCTCTATATCATACTCGCCAAGTGGGATAACATTGAGTACCATCTCAAATGATGTACTTATTTCCCATTTTCTAATTATGTTGTACCCTTGAAATTTTTATTCTTTAACATGTAATCTGATCATCAATAAATTTTGTGTTTTGTCCATCTTTATATTTCATCTTTTTGTTCATAGCTTTGTCCTCTGATATGATGATGTTCACTTGAATATTCTTTGTTTGAGATCTCTTAAGAGGTGCATCTTCGACATATTTCACCTCAATAGCAAACACACATGTACAAACATAATCCCATAAAAATTTAGATAAAAAATATAGAGTTCCTTAAGTCTCTCCAAATGTTTTTTTGCTTCACTTCTTTCTGTACCAACTTGTACTCTATTTTATTAACTATTTTTTCCCTCATTCTTGTCTTCATTTTCACATTCTTCACCAAAGTGAGAGTGATTATAATATTCAAATTCTTCATGCTTGGTTGTATAAAATATGTCTTTATTATTATTTATCCTTTTACTTATTTTTCTCTTCTTGTATGTTCTCCTTTGTATCTCTTTCTCAGTTGCAAAAATCCAAAGGTATACTTCACTTGCATATGCTTCATGGTTATTACTGATCAAATTTGACTTCTAGTCAAATGAGGTCAACCCAAAATATTTTTAAATTTTTAATAAGGTTCGCATGTGTACTATATGGTGTCATGTTGGTGTATTATCTAACTTAGCCTTTCCCTAGTCTTGGTTGAAGCTCATCTTCCTTGAAATGGCCTAGTCAACCAAAATCAACATTGGTCAACCATAGTCAAACATTGTCAAAGGCTAAATTTATTTTTAAGATATCCTAAAATTGTATTTAGTAGGTTCAAATGTGTCTTTAAGTCATAAATTGACCAATTACTAGGTTTCATTTACTAAAAGGGTCATTTGGCTACCTTTTTAGCTTAATTAAATGACTTTTGAGGACTTTCAAGTTAAAATATTTGTCACCAAGGTGGAAGAGAACATGGAGAAGGTTAAGTTATGTCAAGATCATGTCAATAAATAGTTACAAGTTAGTTTCATCAGTAAAATGCTAGTTTTCCCTAAAAAAAGGCTATTTTTAACACTTGTATGGACTTCTCAAGTTCCCTTACAACTAAAAAATGTTGTTTTGTGACTCTTCACCTCCCCATAGGTCATATACACATTTTTATTTCTTATATTACATAAAAATTCTTATCTAAAACTCATTTCTCTTCTTTTTCCATTGGTAAACTAATGAAGGGCAAGTTCAAGCACTTACTATGGGCCATACAAGTGGAGTCAAGAAAAATGCTTCTATAAATGGATAGTATTCTGAGTTCAATTAATATCCATAATAATATCTCTCATATTTTTGTCTCCTCCATGAAGAATCACTTACATTCTAAATTTTTTTTTACGAACTTGCATTCAAGAGGGGAATGATTGTGCATATGTTTCTTATTTTTAGGAATCCATGGAGTTATTTGAGTTTTATGAAGTGTTTTTGGGTGGGAATAGTCCCTCTCCAATGGTTGATTCATCATACAACACTTATATATTAATTCCCTTTAAGGATATTTCTAAATTGTGCTTGTTTTCAAACTTTGCAGTCATGTGTGTGGAACCTATATTTTCTTAACATAAAATGAGGTCCATGTAGTGTTTTAATGTGATTAAACTCATGTTGGAAATGTAATTTAATTAAATATAATTGTGAGACATCAATTTAACACTCCTTTAAATCTACTTGCCTATATTCCCTTGTTCACTTCCTTGTCTGTAGAATATGCACTTAAAATCAACTTATGCTCGAGTTCAAGTGGTTTTTATAGAGAATGAATGGTGAAAAATATGGTATAATTCATGTTTGAGCTCATGACATATCTTAAAGCTTCATAATGTTAATGTTATGAATTTTATATGATATAAAAGGCAAGGTTTTCACTTCAAAAGATGAGTTGAGCATATTAGGTTCTCAGTCCATGAAAATAGTAAATAGAGGCCTTGAAGGTTTTTGAGGGCGTCATTAAATTCACTTTCAATGTGATCTAGAAATTCAACATGGACAATATTGTACTCCTATCTACTTAAAATAACTATGCCAATTTTTAGAAGCAAATGATAAGTGGAAGATGGAGTTTTAAGGTCTCAAAGTTGCCAAAAATCCACTGAAAGGTGTAGTGATATCTATAAAACATTAATTAGAAAGTGGTTTTACATTTCAATTTGAAAAACCTAAGATATGCCACTAATTCGGAACCATCAAAAATAGTTCAAATAGCATACCTAATCCAATATGTCAAATATGATATGATGTTTGATGTTTTGATCACTAATTTACCCTTCCCTATCTATACACAGGCCTGGGAAGGGTCATTTACAACAAGCCTTAAAATAATTTCATCTCTCTTGGGCTAACAACAACTAGTTAAAAGGTTTGAGATGAAGTTGGATATTTAAATGGATCTATACCTTAATAATAGTTTCATATAGTCAATAACATGACCTAAGAGATCTCAAAAACACCTACAGGTAGCACCTAAGCTCATGAAACATAGTCAGTTAAGGCATGTTCTCAGTAAGGAGGAGGTTTGAAGTTTGGACCTCATTTATGGTTTCTAAAGTAGATTCATAGGTAAAATTAAGTAAAATTGACTTAAATTTATTCAAATTTCAACCTAAATTCACATTAAAAAATCCTAAAATGGCCAAAACACCACTAAACAAGGGCACAATGGTGACTGTTACAATCAAGGCAATGGCTTACTAATTAAGGACCTAAACATGAAACAATGTTGGTTTGAAGGATTATAGGTGAAGAAAAATCATGAATATGGTTTATTACATAAGGAAAAATTGAAATAAGGTATAAAATAATCAACTTAAGCTCAACCCAATACCTATAGGTAGGGTAATGGAGTGTCTCAATCCTTAACATGCATGTGCCTAATCTTTGGAATGAAAGGTACATGGGTGTAAGAGAGTGAGATTGGCTTACAAAAATGGTAAAATGATGAAAAATATTATATTTTAAACATTATATATGTTATTTATTTTACTCTTAAGTCCCAAATCAAACTCAAAATCACTTATAACCAAGCCTAAAATATTGATTTCCCCTTATAGACAATCAAAGACCTAGTCTATTTTTCCTAAGCATGGGAGGTGTTTGAAGGAAAAATAGGATATATATGGTTGTAATAGGTTATTTTAGTCATATATAATCACTAAATGTCTTAATAAATCTCAAATCAACCCTTAAAATATCCAAACCCTGCCTACCCTTCCTATCCTACATACAACCTACCTATAGAAGGTCTACACTAAAAATAGTGATAGTTAGGTGATCAAACAATGGAGTTAGAAAATAAAATTTGGTACAGAGTACCATTAGGAGTTATATGATATTATAAAATCATAAATTTTCCAAGGTCAATAGTGCAAACCTCTCTATTTTTTCTCAGAGTAAGGGATGTTTTACCTTGCATGGAGATAACAATTTTGGGAAAAGTGGTGAAATGATGAAGCAGAAGGAAATAAAAGATTTAATGATTATTGTATAATGTGGAGGAAACATAAAAAAATCTAAAACACTTTTCTATAAGCCTTGGAAGCAAATAGGGTACTCTACACAAGGAGGTTTGTAGTCATGTGGGAGATAAACCCTTAGGCCTAGAAGCCAAACTGAGGGTCATGTGCATTTTTGACCTTGTCTATTATTTCCACTATTTTAATTAATGATTTAAGAGGTAAATTATATATGTTTAATCTATTATTAGGTATATGAAACCATTGGATGGTCATATTGAGTCTCAAATGGTAGGTAGACCTATTAGTAAAGCATAGGCCTAAAGCCAAACAGGGGTAAGGTTTCATTTTTATATCTTGAGTATCTATTAAAATGGTTGAAATTTTTTTATGGAATTAATATACAGGTTTATGAACCAGTTTTTTTCAATAAGACTCTCCAAGAAGCCACATTTTAGCCTAAAACATTCACAAACCACTCAAAATGCAAAAATGGAGCTTGAATGGTCATCTTGAAATGTTCATATCTTTCATGACCCTTTGCATGGGACATGTATATGTTAAATTAAGCTGAATGGGGTTATTAAGAGTCCAAAAGTGGAATTTAATAATAATTTTAATGTCAAACATTTATGAACAAAGGCTAAGAGGGCTAATCCCTCCAAAACCCTGTTAAACCCTGTTATGTGATATGATGGTAGCAATTGAGCTAGAAGTACCTCAAAATGGATGAATTTGACCATGAATTTAAAATAAAAGTTTTTTAAAACTTCATGAGGATCACATTCATGGAATTGGATTGTATTAACCTATACATAATAGGTCAAAATAAGGCTTATTTTTACCATTATTTATGTTGTGTAGGCATGGTGAACTTCCAAGAGACCATATCACTTTTAGAAGTAATATTAATACTTTTTATAAGTACCCATGGTAATTATATCAGGTATATAAAATCCTATGTGTGTTTACTCGCTTTCTCATTTCAGCCAGTCCAGTGAGTCAGCTAGGGAAGACTTAGAGAAAATGGTGAATCTTCATTTGGAAAGAATTTTAAGAATTATTTATGTAATTAATGTCATAAAAAATTTGAAAACATGTAATTAATTATGGATAATATTGTATTTTTTAAGGAATTTTAGGTGCCAAGTGTGAGAGGTGAAGGGAAAAGAGCTATTTTGAGACTGCCAAGTATGATAATTCATGGCCATAATGATAGGGAGGGCGAGGTGCCTCTCCAATGCATATGATGGATTCTTATTAATCCTTCCTAATAACATCCATCATCAAACTTGATAATTTTTAGAGCTAGGGTAGTTTTGGATGGCCAGTCATGAGGGGTAGTTTATTATGCATAGAAAAGGAGTTTTATGACCACTTTTCAAGTCTTAGATAATTGGATATGAAATTGGCAACTCTTAAAATGACATGGCTCACCCCATCCCTCTCTCTCTCATGCATTTTTAACTAATATTCACATTGTTGACACATGTCCAAATGACTCTTAGACTCCCCTTCTCGCTCCCTCCTCCCATATCTTCTATAAATTGAGCCTTCTTGGCTATTGTATGCATCTCTCCACTTGGGTATGGAAAATACCTACCAAATTTGTGCCTTGAATCAATAAATACACGTAATTTTACCACATTCATAGATTTTACTAATTTTACATGATAGTGTTTAGTCTTGTGCAAGTGTGATATCTATTTACCTTCACATGTTATTCTTGTTAGTACCTAGTGTGTTATGATATTTTTCTTGCAACTCAAAAATAAGTGTCAAGTGAGGTTTTAGGTATAGTGAATACCTCATTCAATAGAGTTTATTATAATTTATATTTCCTAATTCTTCCTAACCTATGGTATCTCCAAGACCCCATGTTGAAGCATTGATGTGAGAGAGAGAGATTTGATGTTAAGTGAATTTTATATATAACTTGTTCTTGGTTCCAAGTGCATGTCAAAGAATGTGAGTAGAAAAGACATTTTGTGTATCACCTTCCATAGATTAGGCTATCTTTTGATGTTATTCTTAACCTTTTTCAACCCCCCAAGTGTTAGTTGTAGGATATGTTCTTTCATGATGCATCAAGGGGAGCTAGCCCCTAACCTAGAGATCCACCTCCCAATAGGGATACCCACAAACTTGAGGTAGTTCCATTGTATCACTTGAATTAGGAGAATCTTGTCCCATCTCCTCATTGGGTGTAAGTTCAAGTGAAAATATTTATCATATATCTCCAAAACATATTCAATATATTCTTCAGTTGTACATGTATAATTATGATCATCTATACACTCTGAATGTAAACTCTGAGTCCAATTTTCCTCTTCACTAGGTTCTTGATTCATGAGGCCAGTCATTAGTTTAAAGGGTTAATTCTTCTCAAAAACTTCTTGGCCTAGATATAGCACATCAAAAGTAATAGTAGATATAAAAATTTGAGCCCATATATCCCCTAAATTTTCTTATATCTATCATTCTTCTACATCTTGGTTAATTTATCCAACCATCTTGTTCTCGAATGAATCCTTATTCAAATCTAGTTTCATCAACTTTCTTTGTTATTATTTTAACTCATCCTTAATCTCATCAATGAGATTCTCATTTTGATATGAAATTGCATACAACTCATTTGATTGATTGAGTAGTTCTTCCAATAGTTCCAATTTTTCACTCAATGTGAGATCATCCATATCTTCATATCCTTGATCATATTTGGAACCTAGTTTTATTATCTCTCCTCTATTTTCTTCCTTAAACTTATTTTTCAGTTCATTTAGTGTGTCAACATAATTCATAATTTTTAAATCATCAAAATCCTCTTTTAAACTCCACTCTTCATTACTATATTATTTCATTATTTCTTCTTATTTTAAGATACCTTCACAAGCTTCATCAAATAAGTTAGAATCCTCTTGATCAAATGTCTTTTTATTATTTGTCATGACCTACTCATAATATTAATATTTGTGTGTTAAAATAAATATAGTTCTCCTTCATGCATATTAGTTAGCATAGACATTCTCTCGCATTCTTCATTTTCTCTTATAATAATCTTACATAATGACTCTAAGGTATCATTATACAAACTATCACAAGAAATTAGCTTACCTTTCATTTCCCTAGTGCTATCCTCAAGCTTATTCCATGTATTTATTGGAAACCTTTGAACCTTATTGGTTTCTTCCTCATAATCTTTATCAATTTATCTTGTACTACCCCATTGAAACATCATCTTATTTTTTATGACTAGTTCAATCTTGTCTTCTTGTTCATTGGTCCTAATTTATCCCTTTATTTGTTATGCTCTTTTAAGGTGTATATTCAACACTATGACTTTAAATATCATTTTTAAAATCTCTTTCTTGCCTTTGAATATCTATATCTTATTTTTTATTTGTTTGAAAGACCCTTTGCTTCTTGACTCACTAACTTAGACTAAAATCTTTTAAATTAACTTACCTTATGATTTGATTAAAAATTAATTTTTTCATGTTTCTTCAGGTCTTTTACCTAACCTTGGCTTGTATCCTCATCATTGATAACTCTTTGTTTGGACTTTATGGGATTAATTTCAATAGTTAGTCCTTCTTTCCATTTGGGTATTTCATAGCCAAGATCTATTGCAAGTTTTGAGAGCTCTAAATGGCTCTTCTCCTCATCCACATGTAATTTTTCAATCACCGTCTAAGATACATGATTGAAATAAGTATTTAAAACTTAATTTATCTTCTCAATAGCCTTCTGCATGGTCATGCTTATTCTAAATATTTCTTTTTGTATGCTTCCATTTCTTATTCTACTAGACTACTCTTCAAGGCATCATAAAACTCTAATTCATCTTTAATATCTTCATGCTGAGAAGTTTCAAGATCATCATCATTTTCATCTCTAGGAATTTCCATAACTTATCTTATTATTTAACTTTCATCATTCTCTATGGCTGCTTTACTTACCCCATTTATTACCAATTTCAAGGTCTAATTATTGATCTTCTTCATACTGAACTCCATACCTACATGTAGACAAACTTAAACACAAAATTATATAATAAAATTAGAGACCAAAAGGTCTCCATTAGTGTTTCCTTCTTTAACACTCTCCTCTTTCTTTTCATCTCTTTATCAAGTTTTATTTTTACACTTATTCCTCTCTCATGTTTTCCACAATGAGAACTTTTTTTACATATTCCATTTCATGTTTCTCACTTGGAAACTTTCTAATTTTTAATCCTCTATGGACTTTTCCACTGTATTTTCTTTTCTCTTTAAGGAAATCAATATTTGTCTTTTTATCCTTTTGGAAAGGAGTTAAATAGGCCATTTCACTCTCTTTTTAGATGGTCAACCATATGATTATTTTTTTAATATTAGCCATAGCTTCACCATGATCTAAATCTTCCCTAAATCATTCCTCAACTCAGTTATCTCTTTGTCCAACTCAGAATATTGCTTCAACTTTGTCTTCATATATTTTTACTTCATGTTATCTTTTTATTATCTTATCATTTTATGTTCTTTCTCCTTGGTACTCAAGTCTATATATTGAAATTTATTACCTTGAGCCTCTTTTAAACTTCCTATTCACTATTTTATTTCACCCACTTTAAATTCACCCTTTTTTGCCTTTACCCTATCAAAGTATTCAAGACACATTTACACAAACTATAAAATTCTTGTTATAATAATCAAAAATCATTACTCATGATCTTAATACTCTAATACCACTTGATGCAAGGCTTATTCCTATAACCTCTTACATGATAAACATGGCTTTGACTCCTAAATTGAATGTCTTTTTTAATCTCTAATCTTGTCCTCTAGATAATCTCTTTAATTTAAACTCTCTCTCTCTCTCTCTCTCTCTCTCTCTCCTCTCTCTCTCTCTCTCTCTCTCTCTCTCTCTCTCTCTCTCTCTCTCTCTCTCTCTCTCTCTCTCTCTCTCTCTCTCTCTCTCTCTCTCTCTCTCTCTGCTCAATAGCCTTCTATATGGATCTAGTCCCATTTGTGCTGTTTAAAGACTATAAACCAATATCTCTCCATCTCTACTCTACAAAAATTATTTTTTCAAACTCCATCCTCTCATTCATAACTTTCATATCTTGACTCCATTTACATAGTTCAAACTTGATCCTCTTCCTTGGCTCATAGACCTAATACTTGGCTCTAATGTGATATCTCAATACAAAGGCTAATGAGACCATCCCACTGATATATTTTATAATCCTTTAATGATCTAATAAAATGACCCAAACTTTAGGTTAGAACTCTAAATCCAACTATTACTTCTTTATTGAGTCCCTCTTTACTTCTAGCCCTCTTTTCACAAAAGTATCCTAGGTTTCATACCTATATAGCTTATTAAGACAAAATATGAATAGTTTTGGCCACCCTTTTCCTCTTTATAGATTCTCCTAAAATTTCATTACTCCAGCCTCAGTGTAACACTATTAACTCAACCCCTCTCATGCTATTAGGTCTCTTTTAGGCCCAATACAAAGCCAGTTATTAGAAACCATGAAAATATATAATTTACCATTATAAAACCACTAAAATATTAAATTATACATTAAAATACATTTGTTTATAAATTTTTTAAGACTTTGTAATGGTTGAAATAAAATCTAGATAAGTTACAAGTTTTAAACACCCTAGTATAGTTTAACATGCTTGTAGGTGGCTAACAGGTGACAAAAATGGATATTTTGAGTTTTATAAAACTTCAATGACTTATAATGATTGGATCAATTATTCTTAAGATTTATTACACTTTTCTAACCACTATTTTCTCTTGATCAGTCATCAAATGTTTCCAACATGTAAGAATACATAACTCTAAGAATGTAGATTAGAGTGTGTAATATAATGAAGTTTCTTGATTGAATATCACTTTCTAATTATAACCTAATCACCAGGAATAATTAATCCCATCATATAATTTTTTTTACCATATTAAACCTTTAAAAAACCTTGGAGGACACTCAAAAGCTAAGTCTTCTCTCATTTGTTCCTGATTATGACAAAAACATGAACGTTCCAAATTTGGGTTGTGGGAAGTATCATGAATGATGTTACCAAATGGATTAGTAAGAACTCAATTAGAATATTATCATTAATTAATGATTCTATACTACATTTATATCACCTAAAATGTCTACAAGACACTCCTAGACACCTATGTTCTCTAATACTTGACTATGACAAATAGAGTTGAAAGAACCCTATGTATAGCAACTACACCCTATAGATTTGAAATAAAAACCCAATATATTCTAAGAAAAATAAAATAAAAGAGAGATAACCTACCAAGTCTATCTTTAGAACCATGATTACTCTCTTTAAACATTATTTTATTCATTAATCTTAGTGACTTACAACCATCAAAAATAGAATTTACAAAGCAAGCAGAGTTCTCTCTATGATCTTGATCTTATTTTAGCTTGCATGAGGTTCTATGGTATTGTCTCTTTTAAGTTATAATATTTTACCTCAAAATCTATTATTCAACATGCATTACAACTTTTTTATCTTACCAAACATATAATAAACTCCTTCTTTCATGCCATTTCGAAGAAAGGGCCATTACAACATCTTTGGCTTACGATCTTCATGATAATGAATTTAATGTGAAACACATAACACCACCTACTTATGACCTTAGAGTACATTTATCAAACATTATACATTATTGGATCTCAGACAACACCTCAAAACCCCCATCAAAACAAGTCTAGGAATTCAAATTATCAAAATTGACATTTTTGTGGGAAACATATAGAAGTAACATAACACATCATGTAAGACTCTTTATGAATCCACTACACTTTATGGGATCCTATCAGACCCCTCAAACCAATAACATAGCAAAATTTTTGAAATTCACTTATATAACATATTTACATACTTTTACCTTGTGATTCTCTACAGTAACATATCATAGAATCATAACCTACTACTATTGTGAGCATAATAAACATCTCTACTATCCCTCCAAAAATAAAATAAGGAGGATTGTTCCATTCACAAATTTGGATCAATTCCCAACCAATACATTTCATTTTTGACATCAAAATTTATAATAACCAAATCTATCCTCAAATAGTTCATAGATTTACTGATTTGCCTCACCCATAATCATACTCCATTGGATGGTTCAATGTAAGATCTAAGAAATACATCACCTTGTAGTGTAGTATGGTGTAAAAAATCAATCCTTTTTAAGTTATAGTCCTTTTTGATGTCACTCCATTATATTTGTGTGATATTCTATTGGTTAAACCATATATTTTTCATCAACATGCAATATAGGAATAAAATAATAGAAATCTTGTCAGATATGTTGGTTATTTGATATTCTACATTGAAATTAGTTATAAAGTTATCACTAATTAATGCCAAATATTTTAATAATATAGTCACATCTAGCAATAATTTTATGATTTTTATTTTCATAATTGAATGCAAAAATGTCCTTGCGGCACCTATGGCTACCATAGTTAATATGACATCAACACAAAAATCAGCATGTCAACTCAAGCTTCAATTCAAGGATGTGTTTTATCTACCAATGGAAGTTCATACACACTATGCAGTAAATCATATTATTGATCTAATACCTAGATTACCTCTTCCTAATTATTATTTATACCAAATATCATTCCTAAAAAATGAATAAATCAAGAAAAAATCCATGAACTCATGGATAAAAGACATATCAGGCCTAGATCACTACCTTGTGGTAGCCTAACTATGCTTTCACCAAATATTTATGGTACATAGAGGATTTGAATTGATTATCAATCACCCAAAAAGATTAAAGTGAAAAAACACTATTATTCTAGAGATTAATGAAAATTTTGATGAATTCTATGGTGAAAAATACTTTTATAATATTAATCTCAAGTCTAGTTATCATCAAATTCATATTGATCATCTATATGTATGGAAGACAACCTTCAAGGCCAAAAATGGTTTGTTTTGATGGTTATTCATTATTTTCAGCTTGACCTACACCCAAACCACATTTATGAGGATGATGGATGCTATCCTAAGGTCATTTACTACCTCATTTCACATAGACTACTTGATGAAATCTTGATCTTCAATAGAACATGGGATGATCATCTACACCATATAGAAATAATGATTGAAACATGGAAGAAACATAATTTGAATGCAAAAATGTATAAATGTTTAGTTTTCATACACCATATTTAATATTTATGATAAATTTTGGATACAAAAAGAGTATATGTGGACCTAGAGAAGATTCATGTCATCTAGATTGGAAATAACCGAAAAAAATTTCCAAGCTTCTCAACTTCTTGTGATTGGAAAATTTATATAATTTTTTTTAATTATCAGTGCTCATATTGTGAAATAATTATATTTATTTTAAACACCCAATATTTTGGATCACTATATGTTATCATTCATTACGATTACTTTTAATTTGTTTCTCTCATTTGACATGTCCCCTAAGAAAAGGTTACTCAAGGTGGCACTAAATAAAAGTTCAATTGGAATGCTACATAGAATAAAACATTTGAGTAATTAAAATTTATACTTTGTTCCACACTAGTAACTTCTTTTTTGTACCTTCAAAAACCACTTGAGATTAAGACAAATTACTCTAAATTTTCACTCAGAGCATTTGTCACTCAACATGGTCACCTGATTGCTTACCACAGTGAAACTTTCACTACATTGATCAGAAACTACTCAACATATGATTGTGAGATTTATGTTATTTTTAAAGCATGTAAAAATTGGAATAATTATATATTAGAAAAGGATATTTTGATCTGCATAGATCAAAAACCACTTCAATTCTTGTATACACATAACATGTCATAATAATAATGACATCTGAGACAATCCTTTTTTATCTTTAGTAATTCTATTTAATTATTAAGTATAAGAATGGACATGTAAATCCATTTATATTTTACCTAAGTCTCACTTTGGTTCATACTCTACTTTATATACTTGATACATGTCAATATTAGTTCAAGGTATGGTCATAATTTTATGCATCTTACATGGATTACACATATATCTATCAAAATTTTATCTGTAGTATTTAAAATTTATAATTTCAAGGTGGAAATACATATCATCTTAGGGACTTGTATATTCTTCATGAGAAAAGAGATAAAAAATAATATACGATAATATCAATTTATCAAGGTTGTATTGAATTTTTGGATTGAAAAAATGCTTGCAATGTTGAAAACATATTTTTAATGGCTACATCTTAGGACTTATGTATCCAAATTCATCAAGTCATGTATTTTATGATCTATAACCAATCCTATAAAAATGAATCAAGTTTTTTAAATAGCTATTTTGCAACAAACAATACCATGGATTTTTTTTTACATGATCTTTGTTTCTTGATACCCCTCTACTAAGCATGATAATGATTACATGCATGAAGTAATTGATAGATTCTCAAATATATAAATTCATATACTTTGTAATACATATATATCAACTTTAGAAACAAAATAATTATTTTATTTCTTGTGTTTGGATCCATTATTAGAATCCCATAAATTATCTTGTCTGATAGGCACACTATAATTTTGATCCATTTCTAGAAAGCATTTTGGTTAATGATGGACATAAAGCTAAATAAGTCCACAAATTTCCATCCAAAAACTAATGGATAAATTAATTTTGTCACTAGGATTATAATACATCTTCTAAGAGTGTAAAATTCAAAGAATAAACATAATTGGGATGAAATTAAAAATTTCATTCAATACATCTACAAAAAAGCTTTTCACAACTCTATGTAAATGACATTTATGGATTATATATAACCTCAGTATTGTCGACATGGAAAACTTAAAACTTGGTTGTTCATATCCATTTTTTACCTTTATCGCTTTGAGAAGTCTCACATCTACTCTACTTTGTGCCCCTTGGCTTATCTCTTGGTTCAAATAGTCTCATGTTGATGACCTAGACCTATTATCTTTCCCATAATTCTTCAAACCTACTTATCTTTCATCTCCTCATGTTCTAAGCTTTTACCTACTTTCCTACTCCATAAATAGTAGTCTCTTGAACAACCAGATATGCCAATATAAGTGTACAACTATGACATAAGTGTCTAGTGCCCTATATTCATCTAATTTGAAAATGAAATGTATCCTAATGGTCAACCTAAGTTATTTAATGTGATTTAATTATCCAAAGGGATTGATATAATATAACATTAAGTGTCATTCATTCCTCACATATAAAACCTAGCATAGACCAAGGAAACCTATCAAAAATCATTCAATCAAGTACTCAATAAAGAAATGCTTCCTTATTTTATCCTATTTCCATATCAGTCATAGGTAAACCACATGCATAGGTCTAAAGTACTAAAGTAGCAACCTAATATCTATATTTTCCAAGTTTTAATTTAAACCATTGTTATACTTGATTTCCCCATATTTCATGATCTACGCATAAGCCCACACATAGGGGATAAATACATCTGTCTAAGGCCCTCTTTAGATTATTGGAAATGTAAGAAACACTCATTTACATAAGGTTATTTGGGGTTATCTCAATACCATGTTCCCACTAACTCGTTTCCATAGGGTTACTTTAAAAATGAAGAACTAGAGTTTTATAATTTTATGAGGTATGACAACTCATGACTCAAATTTGATTGCATTGGAGTGAAGGAAAAATATAAAACTAGAGGTATCTAAGTAGTCACATCCTTTTTGATAGATATTCCATACAAGAAACCTATATTAGGTTTAGATAGTAGCATCGATGCAACCATCTCAGGCTAACACTAGTGTTTACATCTCTAGAGGCACTCAATCCATAATTTGGTGACTATTTTAGAATCATATACTATTCTACTTCCTACGTGTTCTATACCTAGAACTATGTCAGCATCATAATTAGTTGAATACATTACTTCTTTATTAGTTCCATAAATAACATAATTGTACTTACTATTTTTAACTTATCTTAAGTTAATGAATTCAACATATATATATATATATATATATATATATATATATATATATATATATATATATATATATATATATCTGTGTGTGTGTGTGTGTGTGTGTGTGTGTGTGTGTGTGTGTGTGTGTGTGTGTGTGTGTGTTTAGCGTCTAATTATCTTGCTATAAAGATAATATATAACCATTTTACTTTAGGAATATCTATCCCCTTTAACCTTAGATAACCCCAATCTATATTTTTTGGTTAAACACTCTGCAACACACAACACTTTTCAAGTGTGTTTGGGCTTTCATCTTTTTACATTGATTGATAGATCTTGTCCTATATTTTTCATAAATAATAGAAAGTAATTGAGTTGAAAATGAAGTTGGTAACTATATTTTATTCGTTAATAAAATTCAACATCATCAATAATAGGTTTAAACCATTTTAAAATAGGCATAAAAAATTACACACCTTTTATGTTGGTAATCAAGTATAGCTACACCTACATAAGTTAAAACTAAAAAGATCTAACCAAAAATTTGTTCACATCATTATGGGCACTAAACCATGACCAAGAAAGTTTGAGACAACTCTTTTGAGCTCAATCTTTCAACTTATATTGGGTTCCATATAATATTCAATGTATAACTTTTGTCACATTACATTCCACCCTTGTTAGATATTTTAAATATCTCAAAGACTCTCTAAGAGACAAACACAAATCCATGTTATGGTTTTAAAATATAATCTTATTAATTCATTTATGATTGATTCAAATTGACAAGTTGATAATAGATCCCTCTCTTCTAGGTCATCAAATTAGGTCAAGTGTCTTTCCATGGAAAATGGTTTACACAAGTGCAAGTTTCCAATTTATCTCCACACCTTTTTTTATAAAAAGCATGGAATGGGGACCATTTCTCTTCAAGGAGGGGCAAATGATTAAGGAGGATTTACATCACTAATTCATAACACATATTACCTTAGTTTCAGGTTCATCCTTGTGCTTATATTATTAGTTAAATTAGTAGGTACTGAACCTATGTGCTAAGTGATTCCTTAGAAATCCACCTATATGTTTTTGTATAATCCATATAGTTTTAGTACTATAATTAATGATCTATTGATAATGGTGGTAACTAACATAATTTCACTCTATGGTTATGAAATAATTATTACCAACTATTGTAACAATTTAATCGATGCTTCATCTTCCTGTATTGTATAATAATGTACACTTATATTGCTTTTAGATTATAAATATGTTATGTGAACCTTATAAAAATGGAATTTGGAATGCTTTCACCAAAAACATATAATTTCTTAGATTTTATAGTTATTACTATAATATAACTTTTCTATTGGGGTTTTATATTTGTTGCCACCTTGTTCTTTTTTTCCTATTTATTTACCTCATTTACATTTCATATTCTTTGTCATATATAAATTTATTCCACATATAAATTTTTAAATTCTCATTAAATTGGGTGTCCACTGAGTCTCCCCTGGGTCCCCAAACCACCTATTCAACTTATGTTCATGGGTTTGAAATAAACCAATTGACTCATCAATGGCTATTTGATTTAAGTCCTTGGATTTATCTATTTCAAGCACAATAGGATCAAAACTCATTTAAAGACTCCTGAAGACATTATTTTTTATCATATGGTCCTCTATAGCATCTCCATTGGTCTTGATCTGATTGATTAGGCTCATATTTTTGTTAAATAAATAATTAATGGACATGGATTCCCTTATTTTTTAGGGTCTCAAAATCTCATCTCAGTAATTATAGATTAACCAACTTCATTTTTTCACTTCCTCAGTATGGAATATTTAAGATATCTCATGATTACTTTGAATCAGTATTTTTTACTCTTCTTGGGAATATTGAATAACTCAATGTCATTTGAATGTATCCCAATGCATGTGCATCCTTCTTCTTATTCCATTTTAGTATATTTATTTATGCTTGTGTGAGGGAACTGAATGAAACATGATCTTATAACTCTATTTAACCTGATTTAACAATCTCCCAAAACTCATGAGATCGAAATAATATTCCATATATAAATACCAAACAACATAGTTTTTAAAATCAAACATGAATGGTTGATGCCATTATTTGATATCACAGGTATCTATGATATAACATGCCCAAAATAATAAGGCTATGATGACAATTTAGTATAAATAAATAGGACATGATACCAATTTGTGGGAAAATAAACCCCCCAAAAAAATAACAACTCTTATAACAAATTCTTATAATAACTCAAAAATATGGGCAACTCAAATTCACCTTCAAATACTATTGTATTATTTTAAGAAAAAACTATTTAAAAGATAAGAAATAAAAACTCAAAGAAATTAGATTTTCATATTGATATTTATTTCTAGCTACAAACATCTATTGAAAAAAATATTTTCACAACTATAGCTATTAATGTTCTATGCTCTTCTCCATACTTTATTCTAGGTTGTTTTGGTTTACTTTGTTTTTCAACTATTACACTTTATTATGTTATCCCTCCCCCAAATTGTTACTCTATTTCTCTTATGGTACACACCCACTATGTTCTAATATTCTTTGTTATTCTTGTCTAGAGTTTTGATGTCATTACATTCTCTCTATATGTTGTATTTATTTTCTTTTGATTCAAAAACAATTGTAGAAAATATTTTTGCTCAACTATAAACAATTTTAGGTTTGAATTTTAAAATGCTACAATTTTAATTCAGCTATCAATCAACGTTGAAGTGATAGATGAAACAACTAATAGTTGTATTATACCAATCTTAAAAATATTTCAAAAATGTCAATATTAGGTGCATTGAATTTCAGTCAACAAGTTAATTTTATACATTAACAATGTCAACAATTTTCCAAGAAAATCACTTAAAAATAATGTAAAATGTGAATTTGTATTTTTATTTTTAATCAGGGTATGTATTTATTGTACTTAACGTCATAAATCATTCTAGGGATTGAAAAAAAGGGCATATATAATGAATGGTTTTCTAAAAAATCCCAATTTTTCACTCAACCTAATCATTTTCTCTATAAACAAGTGTCATATTTCACCTTCTTCAATATTAATATGTTATCAAAAGATTAATAACAAGGGTTTATCTCTAATTTTGTATCAAAAAGTGTTTAAGGTTGAGCTTCAATGTAAATGTGTAATGCAAGCCGAACATAACACTAAATTTTAAACATGTACTAATAATAATAAACATATAATATCAACAATATTAGGATTCAAAGATATAAGTTTCTATAGTTAGGAGTAAAACTTTATATATATATATATGAAAATGTTAATATGAAGGGGTATAAAATATTTAATAGATTTTTATAAAATTTAAAGATCACTGTTATTCAAAGATTAATAACAAGGGTTCAAAAAATGTTTGAGGTTGAGCTTCGATGTAAATTTGTAATGAAATCCCAACATAACACTAAATGTTAGGCAAGTACTAATAAAAATAAACATATAATATCAATAATTGTAGGATTCATAGATATAAGTTTTTATAAATAAGAGTAAAATTAATATATATAATATGAAAATGTTAATATCAAGGACTATAAAATATTTAATACATTTTTATAAAATTTAAAGATCACATGGCTTTAAATTTCATATAAATTATTTACAAATTAAGATTTAAATTACTATTGAAAAAAAAGCATTTACATTTTATTTTCATTTAATTATTATAATTAAATTTTAAATAAATTTATAACTTAAAATAAATAAATCACAAATAAAATGGAATGGAAATTCATACTTAAGGAAAATGACATTGAGGCATTTTAAGTGCTTGCCTTGTAAAATATCAATAGTAAATGTGAATATCATTGATAAATGTATGTCATAATTCAGAAAACAAAATTATCTACTTATAACCCATAATAAAAGAAGATAATGAAAATGCTTACCAGTCAATGAGAAATAAAGAAGGTAGGTATCAATAATGCTTACCCACCTATGGATGGTATTATAATGAGAAGGCACTCAAACAAATATCAACTAATTACCCAATGCATCAACATGGTTTCACTAGGTATGTTAAAATATCACCATCTCTTGGATTCTTCGATTGTATCACTTTTAAGTGTTGTGAGGGTTATTGTGTCTACCATAGTTTTATTATATTGATTTTATAATATTTTATTAAAAAATAAAAATAAAGACCAACTACATAGAAAACCTTACTTTCTACTAAAATTGAGATGGATAAAATTAATTTTATATACATATGCTTCCAAAACATTTTAGAAAAATGTTTTTTCAATTTAAAAAGGAAAAAAAATCTTTGGTTTAATAAAAAATTTATGTGCTAATGTAAAATGGGTGGCTCCTCAATGAAATTTCAGAACATTATCAAACGAAAAAAAAATTCAAATAAAATATTGAGAAAAACATTACACAATGCAAGAGAAAACTATTATTCTCATGTGTAGTCATTGGTTCATCATGAAGCACAAATTTGAGGCCATTCATATCCGAATCTCTTAGGCTAAATACATAAATAATCAAGGCAACCTCAATGTAAATAAATAAATTTATATCACCATTTTCTTAGGAGAAGTTTCATGCTAAAAATGGTGAAACAACATTAATCTGACCATTTTGCTTCATGTGAAAATGAGAGAGATAGGAAGACTAAATCCTACAATGATGGAGCATAATGTTCTCTTTTAAATATAAAATATTCATATGACCTTTATTAATAAGGGTATTAAAATTTATGTTTTTACAGAAGAATAATATTGAAGATGGGAATTAAAGTTTTGGGTAAAAGTAATTGTCATAAGTGTGAATGTTGATAGGAATAGTGATGAAAGTCATAGATATTGTTCCACACATACAAATATCATCTCCATTCTAATATATATATATATATATATATATATATATATATATATATATATATATATATATATATATATATATATCATAGCACCATAATCAAGAAAATAAAAATAAAAATTAAAGTAAAAAAACAAACAACATAGGTTAAATATAATAAAATCTTATAATATAGTTGTATCCATAGCAAGGTTTTTGTTGTGTGAGATAGGATCTATTGGAAATATTAACATTAATGTCAAAAGTCTAGCATTTATAATAAAGGTGCCATTATATTTAATGATGTTTTAAATACTCATATCTTGGCTAATGTGTGTTAATATTTATTTAATATTAACTAATATAGTTTTGGTTGCATATAAGTCAAAAAAGGGCCCATGGAGAAGTCAAAGAGTCATGGAGTAAAGACAAAAGAGGAATGGGATAAAGTTTCTCACGAAGAGTCATTTTGAGGAATTCCAAGAGTTAGCATGTGAAGACAAAAGAAGGTATGGCATATTTTTATATGAATGGACACTTTGAGGAATATTAAAACTCACCAAAATAAAAACAAAAGAGGAAACACTGTATTTGATTATGAAGGGTCACCATATAACTTTTCAAATGCAAGGATATGAAGGGTCATGCAAGTTTGGCACCATTTTCCATGAAGATTGAAGTGTCACAAAGGTTGAATTCCAAAGGTCATTTGGAAAGCTATAAATAAAGGCTTGAGAAGACATTTTCAATATGCAAGAGAGTGCATGGTTTGTATTTGTTTTCATAAAGAAAAAAGAAGGAGATATTTTAGAGTTCTATCATTTGTTCAGTAAGCATCATTGAGAGATAGTTGTGTTTTATACAAAAGAAGGGTTGGTGCTCCTATGGGTTGGTGCTCACAAATCTTAGCAAGGGGTTGGTGCTCATGTGAGTTGGTTCTCAAAAATAGTTGTTGTGTTGGTGCATGAAAAAGGGGTTGTTTCTCTTGCAAGTTGGTGCTTATGAACTTTGTAATTTGAGTTGGTACTCATTCATATACTTGATATTGATCTCCATGGTTTTTATCACTTTGGGTTTCCACATAAAAATCTGGTCTCTCTCTCTCTCTCTCCCTCTCTCTCTCTCTCTCTCTCCCTCTCTCTCTCTCTCTCTCTCTCTGCTCAATAGCCTTCTTTATGGATCTAGTCCCATTTGTGCTATTTAAAGACTATAAACCAATATTTTTCCATCTCTACTCTACAAACATTATTTTTCAAACTCCATCCTCTCATTCATAACTTTCATATCTTGACTTCATTTACATAGTTCAAACTTGATCCTCTTCCTTGGATCACAGACCTAATACTTGGCTCTAATGTGATATCTCAATACAAAGGCTAATGAGACCATCCCACTGATATATTTTATAATCCTTCAATGATCTAATAAAATAACCCAAACTTTAGTTTAGAACTCTCAATCCAACTATTAGTTCTTTATTGAATCCCTCTTTACTTCTAGCCCTCTTTTCACAAAAGTATCCTAGGTTTTATACCTATATAGCTTATTAAGACAAAATATGAATAGTTTTGGTCACCCTTTTCCTCTGTATAGATTCTCATAAAATTTCATTACTCCAACCTCAGTGTAACACTATTAACTCAACCCCTCTCATGTTATTAGGTCTCTTTTAGGCCCAATACAAAGCCAGTTATTAGAAACCATGAAAATATATAATTTACCATTATAAAACCACTAAAATATTAAATTATACATTAAAATACATTTGTTTATAAAGTTTTTAAGACTTTCTAATGGTTGAAATAAAATCTAGATAAGTTACAAGTTTTAAACACCCTAGTATAGTTTAGCATGCTTGTAGGTGGCTAACAGGTGACAAAAATGGATATTTTGAGTTTTATAAAACTTCAATGACTTATAATGATTAGATCAATTCTTCTTAAAATTTATTACACTTTTATAACCACTGTTTTCTCTTGATCAGTCATCAAATGTTTCCAACATGTAAGAATACATAACTCTAAGAATGTAGATTAGAGTGTGTAATATAATGAAGTTTCTTGATTGAATATCACTTTCTAATTATAACCTAATCACCAGGAAGAATTAATCCCTTCATATAATTTTTTTACCATATTAAACCTTTAAAAAACCTTGGAGGACACTCAAAAGCTAAGTCTTCTCTCATTTGTTCCTGATTCTGACAAAAACATGAACGTTCCAAATTTGGGTTATGGGCAGTATCATGAATGATGTTACCAAATGGATTAGTAAGAAATCAATCAGAATATTATCATTCATTAATTATTATATACCACATTTATATCACCTAAAATGTCTACAGGACACTCCTAGACACCTATGTTCTCTAATACTTGACTATGACAAATAGAGTTGAAAGAACCCTATGTATAGCAACTACACCCTATAGATTTGAAATAATAACCCAATATATTCTAAGAAAAATAAAATAAAAGAGAGATAACCTACCAAGTCTATCTTTAGAACCATGATTACTCTCTTTAAACATTATTTTATTCATTAATCTTAGTGACTTACAACCATCAAAAATAGAATTTACAAAGCAAGCAGAGTTCTCTCTATGATCTTGATATTATTTTAGCTTACATGAGGTTCTATGCTATTGTATTTTTTAAGTTATAATATTTTACCTCAAACTCTATTATTCAACATGCATTACAACTTTTGTATCTTACCAAACATATAATAAACTCCTTCTTTCATGCCATTTCGAAGAAAGGCCCATTACAACATCTTTGGCTTACGCTCTTCATGATAATGAATTTAATGTGAAAACACATAACACCACCTACTTATGACCTTAGAGTACATTTATCAAACATTATAAAATATTGGATCTTAGACAACACCTCAAAACCCCCTTCAAAACTAGTCTAGGAATTCAAATTATCAAAATTGACATTTTGGTGGGAAACATATAGAAGTAAAATAACACATCATGTAAGACTCTTTATGAATCCACTACACTTTATGGGATCCTATAAGACCCCTAAAACCTATAACACAAAAAAAATTGTTGAAATTCACTTATATAACACATTTACATACTTTTACCTTGTGATTCTCTACAGTAACATATCATAGAATCAGAACCTACTACTATTGTGAGCATAATAAACATCTATACTATCCCTCCAAAAATAAAATAATGAGGATTGTTCCATTCACAAATGTGGATCAATTCCCAACCAATACATTTCATTTTTGACATCAAAATTTATAATAACCAAATCTATCCTCAAATAGTTCATAGTTTTACATTGTCATTGATTTGCCTCACCCATAATCATACTCCATTGGATGGTTCAATGTAAGATCTAAGAAATACATCACCTTGTAGTGTAGTATGGTGTAAAAAATCAATCCTTTTTAAGATATAGTCCTTTTTGATGTCACTCCATTATAGTTGTGTGATATTCTATTGGTTAAACCATATATTTTTCATCGACATGTAATATATGAATAAAATAATAGAAATCTTGTCAGATATGTTGGTTATTTGATATTCTACATTGAAATTAGTTATAAAGTTATCACTAATTAATGCCAAATATTGTAATAATTTAGTCACATCTAGCAATAATTTCATGATTTTTATTTTCATAATTGAATGCAAAAATTTCCTTGCGGCACCTATGGCTACCATAGTTAATATGACATCAACACAAAAATCAGCATTGCAACTCAAGCTTCAATTCAAGGATGTGTTTTATCTACCAAAGGAAGTTCATACACACTACGTGGTAAATCATATTATTGATCTAATCCCTAGAGTACCTCTTCCTAATTATTATTTATACCAAAGATCATTCCTAAAAAATGAATAAATCAAGAAAAAAATCCATGAACTCATGGATAAAAGACATATCAGGCCTAGATCACTACCTTGTGGTAGCCTAACTATGCTTTCACCAAATATTTATGGTACATAGAGGATTTGAATTGATTATCAATCACTCAAAAAGATTAAAGTGAAAAACCACTATTATTCTAGAGATTAATGAAAATTTTGATGAATTCTATGGTGAAAAATACTTTTATAATATTAATCTCAAGTCTAGTTATCATCAGATTCATATTGATCATGTATATGTATGGAAGACATCCTTCAAGGCCAAAAAAGGTTTTTTTTTATGGTTATTCATTATTTTCAGCTTGACCTACACCCAAACCACATTTATGAGGATGATGGATGCTATCCTAAGGTCATTTACTACCTCATTTCACATAGACTACTTGATGAAATCTTGATCTTCAATAGAACATGGGATGATCATCTACACCATATAGAAATAATGATTGAAACATGGAAGAAACATAATTTGTATGCAAAAATGTATAAATGTTTAGTTTTCATACACCATATTTAATATTTAGGATAAATTTTGGATGCAAAAAGAGTATATGTAGACCTAGAGAAGATTCATGTCATATGGATTGGAAATAACCGAAAAAAATTTCCAAGCTTCTCAACTTCTTGTGATTGGAAAATTTATATAAAATTTTTTTACTTATCGATGCTCATATTTTGAAATAATTATGTTTATTTTTAACACCCAATATTTCAGTTCACTATATGTTATCATTCATTATGATTAATTTTAATTTGTTTCTCTCATGTGACTTGGCCCCTAAAAAAAGGTTACTCAAGTTCGCACTAAATAAAAGTTCAATTAGAATGCTACATAGAATAAAACATTTGAGTAATTAAAAGTTATAATTTGTTCCACACTAGTAACTTCTTTTTTGTACCTTCAAAAACCACTTGAGATTAAGACAAATTACTCTAAATTTTCACTTAGATCATTTCTCACTCAACATGGTCACCTGATTGCTTACCACAATGAAACTTTCACTACATTGATCAGAAACTACTCAACATATGATTGTGAGATTTATGTTATTTTTAAAGCATGTAAAAATTGGAATAATTATATATTATAAAAGGATATTTTGATCTGCATAGATCAAAAACCACTTCAATTCTTATATACACATAACATGTCATAATAATAATAATAATGACATCTGAGACAATCCTTTTTTATCTTTAGTAATTCTCTTTTATCATTAAGCATAAGAATGGACATGTAAATCCAATTATATTTTACCTAAGTCTCACTTTGGTTTATACTCTACTTTATATACTTGATACATGTCGATATTAGTTCAATGTATGGTCATAATTTTATGCATCTTACATGGATTACACATATATCTATCAAAATTTTATTTTTAGTATTTCAAATTTATACTTTCAAGGTGGAAATACATATCATCTTAGGGACTAGTGTATTCTTCATGAGGAAAAGAGATAAAAACTAATATATGATAATCTCAATTTATCAAGGTTGTATTGAATTTTTGGATTGAAAAAATGATTGCAATGTTGAAAACATATTTTTAATGGCTACATCTTAGGACTTATGTATCCAAATTCATCAAGTCATGTATTATATGATCTATAACCAATCCTATAAAAATGAATCAAGTTTTTTACATAGCTATTTTGCAACAAACAATACCGTGGATTTTTTTTACATGATCTTTGTTTCTTGATACCCCTCTAATAAGCATGATAATGATTACATGCATGAAGTAATTGATAGATTCTCAAATATATAAATTCATATACTTTGTAATACATATATATAAACTTTAGAAACAAAATAATTATTTAATTTCTTGTGTTTGGATCCATTATTAGAATCCCATAAATTATCTTGTCTGATAGGCACACTATAATTTTGATCCATTTCTAGAAAGCATTTTGGTTAATGCTAGACATAAACCTAGATAAATCCACAAATTTCCATCCACAGACTAATGGATAAATTAATTTTGTCACTAGGATTATAATACATCTTCTCAGAGTGTAAAATTCAAAGAATAAACATAATTGGGATGAAATTAAAATTTTCATTCAATACATCTACAAAAAAGCTTTTCACAACTCTATGTAGATGACATTTATGGATTATATAGAACCTCAGTATTGTCGACATGGAAAAATTAAAACTTGGTTGTTCCTATCCATTTTTGACCTTTGTCACTTTGAGAAGTCTCACATCTACTCTACTTTGTGCCCCTTGGCCTATCTCTTGGTTCAAATAGTCTCATGTTGATGACCTAGACCTATTATCTTGCCCATAATTCTTCATACCTACTTATCTTTCATCTCCTCATGTTTTAAGATTTTACCTACTTTCCTACTCCATAAATACTAGTCTCTTGAACAACCAGATATGCCAATATAAGTGTACAACTATGACATAAGTGTCCAACTATGACATAAGTGTCTAGTGCCCTATATTCATCTAATTTGAAAATGAAATGTATACTAATGGTCAACCTAAGTTATTTAATGTGATTTACTTATCTAAAGGGATGGATATAATACAACATAAGTGTCATTCATTCCTCACATATAAAACCTAGCATAGACCAAGGAAACCTATCAAAAATCATTCAATCAAGTACTCAATAAAGAAATGCTTCCTTATTTTATCCTATTTCCATATCAGTCATAGGTAAACCACATGCATAGGTCTAAAGTACTAAAGTAACAACCTAATATCTATATTTTCCAGGTTTTAATTTAAACCATTGTTATACTTGATTTCCCCATATTTCATGATTTACGCATAAGCCCACACCTAGGGGATAAATACATCTGTCTAAGGCCCTCTTTAGATTATTGGATATGTAAGAAACACTCATTTACATAATGGTATTTGGGGTTATCTCGACACCATGTTCCCACTAACTCATTTCCATAGGGTTACTTTAAAAATGAAGAACTAGAGTTTTATAATTTTGAGGTATGACAACTCATGACTCAAATTATAATGCATTGGAGTGAAGGAAAAATATAAAACTAGAGGTATCTAAGTAGTCACATCATTTTTGATAGATATTCCATACAAGAAACCTGTATTAGGTTTAGATAGTAGCATCGATGCAACCATCTCAGGCTAACACTAGTGTTTACATCTCTAGAGGCACTCAATCCATAATTTGGTGACTATTCTAAAATCATATTTTATTTTACTTCCTACGTGTTCTATACCTAGAACTATGTTAGCATCATAAGTAGTTGAATACATTACTTCTTTATTAGTTCCATAAATAACATAATTGTACTTACTATTTTTAAATTATCTTAATTTAATGAATTCAACACACACACACACACACACACACACACACACACACACACACACACGCATGCACGCACGCACGCACGCACGCACGCACGCACGCACGCACACACGCACGCACGCACGCACGCACGCACACGCACGCACACACACACACACACACACACACACACACACACACACACACACACACACACACACACACACACACACACACACACACACACACACACACACACACACACACACACATCTCTCTCTCTGTGTGTGTGTGTGTGTGTGTGTGTGTGTGTGTGTGTGTGTGTGTGTGTGTTTAACATCCAATTATCTTGCTATAAAGATAATATATAAATATTTTAGCTTAGGAATATCTATCCCCTTTAACCTTAGATAACCCAAATCTATATTTTTTGGTTAAACACTCTACGACACACAACACTTTTCAAGTGTGTTTGGGCTTTCATCTTTTGACACTGATTGATAGATCTTGTCCTGTATTTTTAATAAATAATAGAAACTAATTCAGTTGAAAATGAAGTTGGTAACTATATTTTATTCATTAATCACATTAAACATCATCAATAATAGGTTCAAACCATTTTAAAATAGGCATAAAAAATTGCACACCTTTTACATTGGTAATCAAGTATAGCTACACCTACATAAGTAAAAACTAAAAATATCTAACCAAAAATTTGTCCACGTCATTATGGGCCCTAAAACATGACCAAGAAAGTTTGAGACAACTCTTTTGAGCTCAATCTTTCAACTTATATTGGGTTCCATATAATATTCAATCTATAACTTTTGTCACATTACATTCCACCCTTGTTAGATATTTTAAATATCTCAAAGACTCTCTAAGAGACAAACACCAATCCATGTTATGGTTTTAAAATAGAATCTTATTAATTCATTTATGATAGATTCAAATTGACAAGTTGATATTAGATCCCTCTCTTCTAGGTCATCAAATTAGGTCAAGTGTCTTCCCATGGAAAATGGTTTACACAAGTGCAAGTTTCCAATTTATCTCCACACCTTTTTTTATAAAAATCAAGGAATGGGGACCATTTCTCTTCAAGGAGGGGAAAATGATCAAGGAGGATTTAGATCACTAATTCATAACACATATTACCTTAGTTTCAGGTTCATCCTTCTGCTTATATTATTAGTTAAATTAGTAGGTACTGAACTATGTGCTAAGTGATTCCTTAGAAATCCACCTGTATGTTTTTGTATAACCCATATAGTTTTAGTACTATAATTAATGATCTATTGATAATGGTGGTAACTAACATAATTTCACTTTATGGTTATGAAATAATTGTTACCAACTATTGTAACAATTTAATCGATGCTTCATCTTCCTGTATTGTATAATAATGTACACTTATATTCTTTTTAGATTATAAATATGTTATGTGAACCTTATAAAAATGAAATTTGGAAGGCTTTCACTAAAAACATATAATTTCTTAGATTTTATAGTTATTACCATAATATAACTTTTCTATTAGGGTTTTATATTTGTTGCCACCTTGTTCTTTTTTTCCTATTTATTTACCTCATTTGCATTTCATATTATTTGTCATATGTTAATTTCTTCCACATATAAATTTTTATATCCTCATTATATAGGGTGTCTACTGAGTCTACCCTGGGTCCCCAAACCACCTATTTAACTTATGTTCAAGGGTTTGAAATAAACCAATCGACTCATCAATTGCCATTTTATTTAAGTCCTTGGATTTCTCTATTGAAAGCAAAATAGGATCAATACTCATTTAAAGACACCTTAAGACATTATTTTTTATCACATGGTCCTCTATAGCATCTCCATTGGTCTTGATCTGATTGATTATGCTCATATTTTTGTTAAATAAATAATTAATGGACATGGATTCCCTTATTTTTTAGGGTCTCAAAATCTCATCTCAATAATTATAGATTAACCAACTTCATTTTTTCACTTCCTCAGTATGGAATATTTAAGATATCTCATGATTACTTTGAATCAGTATTTTTTACTCTTCTTGGGAATATTGAATAACTCAATGTCATTTGAATGTATCCCAATGCATGTGCATCCTTCTTCTTATTCCCTTTTAGTATATTTATTTATGCTTGTGTGAGGGAACTGAATGAAACATGATATTATACCTCTATTTAACCTCATTTAACATTCTCCCAAAACTCATGAGATCGAAATAATATTCCATATATAAATACAAAACATCATAGTTTTTAAAATCAAACATGAATGGTTGTTGCCATTATTTGATATCACAGGTATCCATGATGTAACATGCCCAAAATAATAAGGCTATGATGCCAATTTATTATAAATAAATAAGACATGATACCAATTTGTGGGAAAATAAACCCCCCAAAAAAGAACAACTCTTATAACAAATTCTTAAAATAACTCAAAAATATGGGCAACTCAAATTCACCTTCAAATACTATTGTATTATTTAAAAAAAAACCTATTTAAAAGATAATAAATACAAACACAAAGAAATTAGATTTTGATATTGATATTTATTTCTAGCTACAAACATCTATTCAAAAAAATCCTTTCACAACTATAGTTATTAATGTTCTATTCTCTTCTCCATACTTTATTCTAGGTTGTTTTGGTTTACTTTGTTTTTCAACTATTACACTTTATTATGTTATCCCTCCCTTAAATTGTTACTCTATATCTCTTATGGTGCACACCCACTATGTTCTAATATTCTTTGTTTTTCTTGTCTAGAGTTTTTATGTCATTACATTCTCTCTATATGTTGTATTTATTTTCTTTTGATTCAAAAACAATTGTAGAAAATATTGTTGCTCAACTATAAACAATTTTAGGTTTGAATTTTAAAATACTACAATTTTAATTCAACTATCAATCAACGTTGAAGTGATAGATGAAACAACTAATAGTTGTATTATACCAATCTTAAAAATATTTCAAAAATGTCAATATTAGGTGCATTGAATTTCAGTCAACAAGTTAATTTTATACATTAACAATGTCAACAATTTTCCAAGAAAAATCACTTAAAAATAATGTAAAATGTGAATTTGTATTTTTATTTTTAATTAGGGTATGTGTTTATTATACTTAACCTCATAAATCATTCTAGGGATTGCAAAAAAGGGCATATATAATGAATGGTTTTCTCAATAATCCAAATTTTGCACTCAACCTAATCATTTTCTCTATAAACAAGTGTCATATTTCACCTTCTTCAATTTTAATATGTTATCAAAAGATTAATAACAAGGGCTTATCTCTAATTTTGTATCAAAAAGTGTTTAAGGTTGAGCTTCAATGTAAATGTGTAATGCAAGCCATACATAACACTAAATTTTAAGCATGTACTAATAATAATAAACATATAATATCAACAATATTAGGATTCAAAGATATAAGTTTCTATAGTTAGGAGTATAACTTTATATATATATATATATATATATATATATATATATATATATATATATATATATATATATATATATATATATATATATATATATGAAAATGTTAATATCAAGCCGTATAGAATATTTAATGGATTTTTATAAAATTTAAAGATCATTGTTATTCAAATATTAATAACAAGTGTTCAAAAAATGTTTGAGGTTGAGCTTCGATGTAAATTTGTAATGAAATCCCAATATAACACTAAATGTTAGGCATGTAATAATAAAAATAAGCATATAATATCAATAATAGTAGGATTCATAGATATAAGTTTTTATAAATAAGAGTAAAATTAATATATATAATATGAAAATATGAAAATGTTAATATCAAGGACTATAAAATATTTAATACATTTTTATAAAATTTAAAGATCACATGGCTTTAAATTTCATATAAATTATTTACAAATTAAGATTTAAATTACTATTGAAAAAAAAGCATTTACATTTTATTTTCATTTAATTATTATAATTAAATTTTAAATAAATTTATAACTTAAAATAAATAAATCACAAATAAAATGGAATGGAAATTCATACTTAAGGAAAATGACATTGAGGCATTTTAAGTGCTTGTCCTATAAAATATCAATAGTAAATGTAAATATCATTGATAGATGTATGTCATAATTCGGAAAACAAAATTATCTACTTATTAGCCATAATAAAAGAAGATAATGAAAATGCTTACTAATCAATGACAAATAAAGAAGGTAGGTATCAATAATGCTTACCCACATATGGATGGTATTATAATGAGAAGGCACTCAAACAAATATCAACTAATTACCCAATGCATCAACATGGTTTCACTAGGTCTGTTAAAATATCACCATCTCTTGGATTCTTCGATTGTATCACTTCTAAGTGTTGTGAGGGTTATTGTGTCTACCATAGTTTTATTATATTGATTTTATAATATTTTATTAAAAAATAACAATAAAGACCAACTACTTAGAAAATCTTACTTTCTACTAAAATTGAGATGGATAAAATTAATTTTATATACATATGCTTCTAAAACATTTTAGAAAAATGTTTTTTCAATTTAAAAAAGAAAAAAAATCTTTGGTTTAATAAAATATTTATGTGAAAATTTAAAATGGGTGGCTCCTCAATGAAAATTTTTAACATTATCAACCCAAAAAAAAAATCGAAACAAAATATTGAGAAAAACATTACACAATGCAAGAGAAAACTATTATTTTCATGTGTAGTCATTGGTTCATCATGAAGCACAAATTTGAGGCCATTCATATTCGAATATCTTAGGCTAAATACATAAATAATCAAGGCAACCTCAATGTAAATAAATAAATTCATATCACCATTTTTCTTAGGAGAAATTTCATGCTAAAAATGGTGAAACAACTTTAATCTGACCATTTTGCTTCATGTGAAGATGAGAGAGATAGGAAGACTAAATCCTACAATGATGGATCATAATGTTCTCTTTTAAATATAAAATAGTCATATGACCTTTATTAATACGGGTATTAAAATTTAAGTTTTTACGGAAGAATAATATTGAAGATGGGAATTAAAGTTTTGGGTAAAAGTAATTGTCATAAGTGTGAATGTTGATAGGAATAGTGATTAAAGTCATAGATATTGTTCCACACATACAAATACCATCTCCATTCTACAAAAAAATATATATGTATAAATATCATAGCACCATAATCAAGAAAATAAAAATTAAAGTAAAAAAACAAACAATATAGGTTAAATATAATAAAATCTTATAATATAGTTGTATCCATAACAAGGTTTTTGTTGTGTGAGATAGGATCTATTGGAAATATTAACATTAATGTCAAAAGTCTAGCATTTATAATAAAGGTGCCATTATATTTGATGATGTTTTTAATACTCATATCTTGGCTAATGTGTGTTAATATTTATTTAATATTAAATAATATAGTTTTGGTTGCATATAAGTCAAAAAAGGGCCCATGGAGAACTCAAAGATTCATGGAGTAAAGACAAAAGAGGAATGGGATAAATTTTCTCATAAAGAGTCATTTTGAGGAATTCCAAAAGTTAGCATGTGAAGACAAAAGAAGGTATGGCACATTTTTATATGAAGGGACACTTTGAGGAATATGAAAAGTCACCAAAATAAAAACAAAAGAGGAAATAATGTATTTTATTATGAAGGGTCACCATATAACTTTTCAAATGCAAGGATACGAAGGGTCATGCAAGTTTGGCATCATTTTTCATGAAGATTGAAGTGTCACAAAGGTTGAATTCCAAAGGTCATTTGGAAAGCTATAAATAAAGGCTTGAGAAGACATTTTCAATATGCAAGAGAGTGCATGGTTTGTATTTGTTTTCAAAGAGAAAAAAGAAGGAGATATTTTAGAGTTCTATCATTTTTTCAGTAAGCATCATTGAGAGATAGTTGTGTTTTATACAAAATAAGGGTTGGTGCTCCTTTGGGTTGGTGCTCACAAATCTTAGCAAGGGGTTGGTGCTCTTGTGAGTTGGTTCTCACAAATAGTTGTTGTGTTGGTGCATGAAAAAGGGGTTGGTTCTCTTGCAAGTTGGTGCTTATGAACTTTGTAATTTGAGTTGGTACTCATTCATATACTTGATATTGATCTCTATGATTTTTCTCACTTTAGGTTTCCACATAAAAATTTTCTCTCTCTCTCTCTCTCTCTCTCTCTCTCTCTCTCTCTCATGTGGTGCATATTATTATTTTAGTTTTATTGTATATATTGAATGTGTGGTTAAGTTTTTAAAGAAAAGGAATTTGATTAAGTAATAGATACCTTTAATATACTGATTCACCACCCCCTTCCTCCGCCCTCCCCTCGCTCCCCCCCCCTCTTAGTATGTTTTATGTTTAATAATTGGTATGAAAGCAAGTTCTTTTAGAAAAAAATTTACAGCTTGAAGGTAGAATGAGAAAGCATGATGGATGGATTACATGAAGGTTTTTCTACAAATAATGAAAATTTATTTGATGGTACAAATTATGTTTTTTGGAACATAAGGATGAAGACTTATTTGATGGCTATTATATTCAACATTTAAAAAATAGTGGTGGAGGAATATGAAGAGCTACAGACACTTGTAACTACTCTGGCAGAAAAGAAGGCAAGTGAAAATAATGATAAAGCTTTAAATGTTATTATATATGAAATAAAATTTGTTAAAGTTATACAATGTAAATTTGCTCATGAAACTTGGGTAAAACTTTAGAATATTTACAAAGGTGATGGAAAGGTTCAACAAGCTAAGCTTTAGACTTTCAGAAGATAGTTTGAGAGTTTGAAGATGGAAGAGGAAGAAAATATAGAAAATTATCTTTTGTGGGTTGATCAAATAGTTAATCATATTCAAGGTCTTAAAAAAAATTTAAAAGAATTAATTATGGTTTAAAAAGTTTTGAGATCTCTACCATTGAGATATGATGTAAATTTTTTAGCAATTGAAGAGATAAAAAATTTATCCAAGCTAAAAATAGATGAACTACATGGTATTATTATGGCATATAAGATGTGGACTGAATAAGATAAACCCTTAAAGAGAGAATTTGCTTTCAAGACATCAAAGAAAGAGAAGGCTAAGATTCAAGAATAAAGTGACAGTTCTAGCGATGATGAATATGACAATGAAGCTCTATTCATTTGTAAGCCAAAAAATGGTACATGTAAATATCAAAGAAAATTAATTTTTAAATATTTTATTTGTGAAAAGATTTAACATTTTGTAGCTAAGTGCTTTGATAAGGGTAATGGTGACAATGAAGAAGGAAAGTCTACATACAAGAACAATTTCAAAGGAAATTTTAAGAAGGGATTCAAGAAGAAGATTTTGTATTCTAAAGATCCTAGCTCAATTGAAGATAGTGGAGTCAGTGATTCATAAGAAGAAGAGATTATATTCATTGCTATACATGAAGATGCTTCAACAAGAAAAACTATAAATGATCAAGAAAAAGAATAAGATGAAGCTGAAGTAAATCTGGAAGGAAAAATTATTTGTGCCTTAGAAGAGTTAAAAGCTCTTGAGAAGAAGAATCAAAGATTAAATCTCTAGATAAAAAAAACATAAAAGAGTCAAAGGAAACAATTGAAGATCTACAAGCACACTTTGAAGAAGCCAATAAGAATGAAGAAGATCTAACAACATTGCTACAAAAAGTAAGTAAAGAATGTGAAATGTATGTTATTAAAATTGATTCTTTAAAAGCAGATCTTGAGAAATAAATAAAGAAATCAATGATAGAGTAGTCAATGATTCAAAATTTGAGAATAGTACTAATATGTTGAATAAGATATTAGAAATTCAAAGATCAATGTCAGATAAGACAAGTATCAGATTTGAAAAAGAGAAAGGGGAGGCCACTACTTTCATAGACAAGCAAAAATAAAATAGTTGTATTGAAGCTCTTACAAAAGAAGAAATAAAAAAGAAAAATGTTAAGAATATAGAGGACATCTCAAACAAAGAAGGCTAGAAGGAACAGAGCTACAAAAGGCAATCAGGTTAGAGATACACAAACAAGTCCCATTTTTATGGTTACTATTTTTATTGTAATGGATATGGTCATAAGAAAATAAAATATCGAAAAAGTGCTAACAAATTTAAAAATAAGTAGAAACAAAGTCATGTAGAGTCAAGAAGAAGCCACAACTCTTTTTCTCCTCTATCATGATTCAATGAAGAGGACATAATATGTTACAAGTGTAACAACTTTAGATACATAGTTTGGTACTATAGAAGCATGTTCAAGTTAGTCAATAAGTATTAGAGTGTTAAGGATCCATTCATCAAGAAAACAGTTCAGACAAGTTCATGATAAAAGAAACAACCTAAAAAATCTATGTGCGTACAAACAAATTTGTATGAAATAAATGAAGAAAAAACATTGTTCAATTATAGTGGATGTTAGAGGTACATGACAAGAGACAAAAAAAGTTCATAACCTTGAAGAAGATCAATAGTGGCATAGTGAAATTTAGAGATAATATTATTGCCAGAATTGCCAAAAAAGGTACACTAAGTTTGGATAATGGTAAAACTAAAATTGAAAATATTTTGTATGTAGAAGGTCTTAACCATAATATTTTGAGTGTAAGTCAAATGTGTGATCAAGGGCACACACTAATGGTTTGTGTAGAAGGTTGTAAAATTAGGAGAAAAGACTCATATGTGTTGGTTGTAGATGCTCAAAGAACATGCAATAATTTGTATATGTTATTAGACATCAAAGGTCAAAGATTTTGTGTGATCTAGATTGGAAAAAGTTTTCTATGACATAAGATAATGGGACACATAAATTTTGACAATCTTTTCAACATCAGTAAGAAGCAAGTAGTCAGAAATCTTTCAAAGATTACAAAGCCATTCGACACGCTTTGTGAACCTTATCAACATGGGAAACAAGTCAGAAGGTGACTCAAAATAAAAGAGTACTCAACCACATAGATGCTAGAGCTTATTCACACTGATCTATGTGGACCTATGAGAACTCAAAGTGCTCAAGGTGAAAAATATTTCATGTTACTTATTGATGATTTTTCACATATGACTTGGGTAATATTTTTAAATAAAAATTAGAGGCTTTCAAACATTTCAGAGAATTCAAAGCATTAGTTGAGATTTAAACTAATTTAAATATTAGATGTTTAAGATTAGATCAAGGAGAATAATTCAAGTCAGATCAGTTTATTGAGTTTTGTGATGACCGTGGAATAAAGAGATATTATTCAGCAACTAGAACTTCATAGTAAAATGGAGTAGTTAAACTAAGAAATAGAATAGTTTAGAAGATGGAGAGGATATGCTAAATGAATCCAAGATACCAGATAAATATTGGAGAGAGGTATTTTATATAATAGTGTATAATCAAAATAGATAATTATTGAGAGTCAATAGTGATAAGACTCCTTATGAGCTATGAAAAGACAAACAATTAATAGTTGATTATTTTAGAGTTTTCAGTAGCAGATGCTTCATAAAAAGAATCGATGAAAAAGTTGGTAAGTTTGAATCCAGAGTAGATGAATGTATATTTCATAGTTATTCTTACAAAATTAAAACTTATAAATGTTATAACAAAAGAATCAAGAAAATTATTGAAAGTGTAAGTGTCAGGATAAAAGAAGATGGAACATAAAGAATCAGTGATCCAGTACAAATTCCTAAAATCATTAAAGAGGAATATTTTGAACAATCAGATGAAGATGAGAAGAAGGAGAAAAAAGATATCAAAAATCCATCCAAATATGTTTAGATAAATCATAATGAAAGTGACATCATTGGGGACATAAGTAAAGAAATTCACACCAGAAGAATGATGGTAAGTGAATTTGAGTAAGTTATTTTTTATTTGTTATCAAAAATTTAGCCTCAAACTTTTTCAAAATATATAAATGATAAGCATTGGGTTAAGGCAATGGATGAAGAATTAAATCATGTAGAAAAGAATGATACATACGAATTATTGCTTAGACTAAAAGATCACAATGTGATAGGAATAAAATTGATTTACAAAAATAATTTGAATTAAAATAGAGAAGTGACCAAGAGTAAAGAAAGATTAGTATGTAAAGAATATGCTCAAATTGAGGAAATAAATTTTGAAGAAACCTTTACACTAGTAGCAAGGCTAGAGGCTATTAGAATGTTTCTTGCATATGCAGTGTTTAAAAAATTTAAAGTGTTTCACATAGATGTTAAATATACCTTGCTAAACAAGAATATACAAAAAGGGGTCTACATTAAGCACCCTCAGGGATTTATTCTTTCAAATATTAGTAGCCATGTATGCAAATTGAAGAAAGCATTGTATAGAGTGAAACAAGCTCTCAGAGCTTGGTATGCAAGACTTGATAATTACTTACAGGATTAAGGTTTCAAGAGAGGATTTACTGACAATAATCTATACATAAAAAAAGAAGGTGAGCATAAATTTATTTTTGTGATGTATTTTGATGACATCATTTTTGGAGAAAACATCGAAAATATGATAAAAGAATTTTTTGATAATATGCAAAAATAATTTGAGATGTCTATGCTTGGAGAATCATCCTTTTTTTTAGGATTACAAATATTTCAGTTAGATAAAGGAATTATCATATCTCAAAGTAAATATGCCAAGGAAATGTTGAAAAAATTTAGTTTTAAAGATTGTGCACTAGTTGGTACACCAATGAGTACAAAAAATAGGGTGAGGAAGGATGAATATTTACTTATATAGATCAATCTTTGTATAGATCTATGATTGGTAGTCTTTTATATTTGACAGCATCAAGGCCAAACATCATGCATGCAGTAGGTATGATTGCAAGATATCAGTCAACTCCAAAAAATAGCCTTATTTAGTTGGTGAAGAGAATATTTAGATATATCAAAGCGACATTGGATTATGGATTATGGTATCCCACAGGTAGAGATTTCACTTTGGTTGCTTATATAGATTCGTATTGGGTAGGTTTCTTGGATGACAAAATGTGTACAAGTGGAGGATCTTTCTTCCTTGGTGATAGCTTAGTATCATGGCTAAGAAAAAAGTACAATTTAGTATCACTTTCTATAGCTAAAGTAGAATATATTACAACGGTATTATGTTGTACTCAAGTGCTTGGATGAAGCAAACTTTAGAAGATATCAAGGTAAAATATAATTAACTTATTTTTATTTTTTGTGACAACACAAGTGTTATTAATATTTAAAAAATCTAGTGATGCATTCAAGAACAAAATATATTCCCATTGGATATCACTTTTTGAGAGAATATGTTGCAAATCAATAGGTTAAGATGGAATATATCAGTACTACAAAATAGATTGTAGATATTTTCACAAAGGAACTACCAACAAACACATTTGAGTATCTTTGAGAAAAGTTTAGAGTAATTTATTTTACTTCCTACCATTGAGGATCAACATTAGTTGAGAGGGAGCTAAGTGTTAGCTCCAGGTAGGCCCTTTGCCATTGATTTCAAAGGGGAAGAAGAACAAAAATAGGTATAACTACATGTACATGTGAAAAAATAGGTATAAAAATTAGGTACATGATGCTATAGTAAGGGGAGTTACTGTATGTTTTTTAGATGGTAGTATGTGCAGGTTTCAGGTTGTGATAGTTTCAGTTTGAGGTTACCATTAATAACAAAGGGGGAGATTATTGGAAATATTGTCATTGATGTCAAAAGTCTAGCATTGGTAATAAAAGCCCCATTACATTTAATGATGTTTTTAATATTCATATCTTGGCTAATGTGTGTTAATATTTATTTAATATTAACGAATATATTTTTAGTTGCATATAAGTCAAAAGAGAGCTCATGGAGAAGTAAAAGAGTCATGGGGTAAAGACAAAAGAGGAATGGGATACATTTTCTCATGGAGAGTCATCTTGAGGAATTCCAAGAGTCACCATGTGAAGAAAAAAGAGGGTATGGCACATTTTTGCATGAAAGGACACTTTGAGGAATACGAAAAATCACTAAGTTAAAGACAAAAGAGGAAAAGATGCATTTGCTTATGAAGGGTCACCATCTAACTTTTGAAATGGAAGGATGTGAAGGGTCATGCATGTTTGGCACCATTTTCCATGAGGATTGAAGGGTCACAGAGGGTGAATGCCAAAGGTCATTTAGAAAGCTATAAATAAAGGCTTTAGAAGCCATTTGCAATGTGCAAGAGAGTGCATGGTTTGTATTTGTTTTTGAAGAGATAAAAATATGAGATATTGTAGATTTCTATCATTTGTTGAGTAAGCAACATTGAGAGATAGTTGTGTTTTATAAATAAGAGGGGTTGGTACTCCTGTGAGTTAGTGCGCACAAATCTTAGCAAGGGGTTGGTGCTCCTGTGAGTTGGTGCTCATGAATAGTTATTATGTTGGTGCATGGAAAAGGGGTTGGTACTCCTGCAAGTTGGTGCTTATGAACGTTGTAATTTGAGTTGGTTCTCTTTAATATACTTGAGATTGTTCTTCGTGGTTTTCTCACTTTGGGTTTCTACATAAAAATATTCTCTCTCTCTCTCTCTCTCTCTCTCTCTCTCTCTCTCGTGGTGCATATTATTGTTTCAATTTTATTACATATCTTGAATGTGTGGTTAAGTGGTTAAATAAAAATAATTTTTTTAAGTAATAGATACATATAATATACTAATTCACTACACCTCTCAATATATTTTGTGCTTAACAAGATCTCACTAAAAGTCTCTATAAATAGCTAAATAGTTGATATTTTAATAAGCATAAGCATCATGATTTTAGTGCTAGTACTAACACAACTATTAGATTGAAAGATGATGTATAAAGTTAATTATCTTCAAAACTAAATCAAAAGATGAGGAAGCGATGAACTGGCGAACAAACTTGAAGCAAAAGAATCTTTGATCTTATTTCATTGCAAAGATTTATATGATGAATATTGTAGTTATCTAATGCTCATTTAGAAAGATATCAGTTTCTTGATATCACATCTGAAGTCAGAAATAATAGAAGTTGAATAATTCCATTAAAAAGAGAATACATTATGAGATATTAAATTATCCATATACAACCTCCCTTCCTCAAGATGAGTTTGCCTAGATTTTGGCTTCATTACAATATTTTTCTATATATATATTATGTTGTCAATTCATTATTTCTTAGCCTAAGATTACTTCTATTGGAAAAAAATTGGACCACCTTTTTCAATTCATTGCTATCAAATTGGACATGAGCATGTGTCTTTAATATTCTATATCTGGGTGACCTCAGTTAGTTCATAAACTTCCTTCTCAGTACTAGTATCTTCTATTTGTTGAATTAGGATTTTAGCATATTGTACTACTAGTAAATTTAATAGTTCAATGGTCTGATGGCTATCCATGCATAAGATCCTAATAACTATAACTACATTAAAATGACTACCATAAGAGATATACACTATAATTATCCTTACAATAATTTAAGGATTTGTGGACAATTTCTAAAATTTAACATATGATCCCAACCTATGAAGGTGAATTGATTATAGAAACTGTTGGAATGCTTAAGAAATAAGTGGCAAATTCTAAATGAGTCTCAAAGAGCTATGAAGCACATAGATTTGAAAGAGTGGTCCCTAATGTAATGTAATTTTGACCCTCAACTTGGAATATTAAATAAGTACAGATATTTTGAAATCCTAATTTTTAAAGGCCAGCATAACGAATGCACCATGCAATGATATATAATTATATCGAACAAATTATCTTTAGGCCAATACAAGTGTTGTCTTAGATCGAGTACTTACAAATGGGCTGACTTTCATCAGTACTCCTATAATCATTCATATTTACAATAATTGTTTACATAAAAAATTCAATTTTTGTCATCAATATTATTCTGATCCCTTCAAGGACTTGGCATTTAATACTCTTATTTATAAATGTGTTTTGAATTTTGAATAGTTGCCAAAAATGACTAACATTTTTTGCGTGACTTTCTAATTAACTCGATATTTCTTTTTTCAATCTTTTATTTCATGTTATATATTGAAATGTTTTTTCTGTTTAAATGAATCACATTATTGTTATTAATAATTTTTCAGTTGTTATTTGTGTTCAAATAAAGCCCCCCTCAAAAACATTTACATAATTAAACGCATGCCTAAAAAACATAACACGAAAATTAAAAGTTGAAATTATGCTTAAAGTCATATGAAATAATTAAAGAGTGAAGTTTGTATTGGAAAATTAAATATAATTTGTATACAACTTAAAATTCTTCAAGGTTAAGATTCTCAGCCTTCTTGAAACTATTCTGGGGGCAGTTTTAAAAGTAGTTATAACTATATCGTACGATCAACAATTTCAAAATACTACCGGCTACCCAAATTTGACTACATAGCCACGATTAATAGCTTTATCTACGCTAAACAGGTCATAACCTCGCAGAAAAAATATGTACTACCACAAGAACCTATCATTAAAAGAAACATTTAAATCGTTGATATGGCTTAGCACCTCACAAGATCAAAGCCTTTCGAAGCTACATTACCAGTCTAAAAGCTGAGACAAAAAATGAATCTTATTGCAAACAATCTAAACAATTATAGAGAGAAATTTCCTAAATAAAGTTTTCGATAATCTGAAGTCTATTGACAAAAAATCTGTCTACCCTCATCGAGTTTTTGTAATGATCCTTGCTATTCGAGATGCTTTTTCCAAAATAAACATTTCGTTTATGAACAGTCAGAAATGAATATTTCTGACACATTATGATAGAGAAATCTTCAAAAGTCTTAACGAGGGATTTGTAATTTACAAAATAAATATTTTATCTATGAACATTCAGACATGAATATTTATGACACATTATGGTAGAGAAATTTTCAAAAGTTTTAAAGAGGAATTAATTTTAAGAATTTAAGTAAAATATTAATGAGATATGAATGAATTAGTAAAATGACTTGAATATTTTAAACACCATTCAAATTTAAATATCAATATAATATTATTCGTTAATATTCTTGAATCAATTATAACTATTATTGATAAATCTAATACTTATAATAAATAATCACTTAAAAATCTAAATCATAAAGAAAACTTTTAATACTATGCTTAAATTTCAAAGGAACCTCCATTAGCGATGTAATACACTGCCATGCAAACCAATTTGGTCTCATAGTTACGATCTAATTATCGCTTTAAAAAATGGCTAAATAATTGGCAATTCATCAAGCTTAGGAAAACGACCAGGAGGAAGAGATTTTTTTGAATGTAATTTTTTATTGAATCCACATCTGAAAGCCCTTCAGGTATCTCAAGATCACAAAAGATTTTGATCTCCATCAATAGTGGGCAACATCCCTTCAATGTCCTTATCCCGTGGCATCGATTAATACACAGGTTTCTGAAATTGGCCGCAATAATTTCAAATTTCTCAAAACGTCACAAGCATGGAGAACCAATTTCTCAAGTAGCGCACACAGTGCTATGAACTGTTTGAGTGTCTTATTATTCAAGCATGAAAAATGATGTAAACAACAAATCTGGAGAAGTGGGAAACCCCCAACTTCACTTAGAATCTTGGGAAAATATATTCTGTCAGTTCTAAAGACATATGTTCGTTACAGGCAACGACATAATTCAGTAAAACAGATGACGCTCCAAATACGGTTCCTACCAATCCCTCCATATATGAAACTGCTTCCATGATTTCCAAAAGTAATGTTATTAACTCCTTTCATAGATGCATATTTTTTCAGTACTAAAGTCATTGAAAAACTTATGAAATCAAAAACTCTACAGAGGCCCAAAATAGGGGAGAAACACACTATCAATTATCTCCTCTTTCTTGGATTCTTCTGGATTTTGTCTCCGTAATAAGCGGGCAAATTATTTTGGACTGACGAAATCATGAGCAATTTTCCTACAGAGGAACCGCCATCTCTGAACTAACACGGATCAGCGTACTGCTGCTCCGAACAATTTTTTTCGAAGCATTTCAGAATAAATTATGATGTCTGGCCATTTGTTGACATTGAGATTTCCATTGGAATTGCCCTGGCATTCAGCTGCAAATAAGCTACCTAATTGCCAATTATAAAATATGCATCAGCATGCTATTTTAATAGAGGGCTCTTCAATTAACAATAACTAGCAGGTGGCCCCATGGTGGAAAAAATGCTGGAGGTTAGAAATAAGTAGTTTATGTTTGGTTTACTGCAACAATAAAGTTATTATCCACTATGCACCCTTCATTAAGAGTATCTAATCTTCTAAGACCTTAAAAAAAGGTCTCTTGTGTTGCTCTACTTAACATTAATTTATCCCACTTCCCTGAAGCAATTGAGTGTTGATATAATAAGAATGAGAAATAATATATTTCTTTTTACGTAATTTTTCTTTGTAAAATTATAGTGGTCGTGGACACGTAGCAATATTAAAAAATTATATTGACAGGGAATACATGTATTTTGTAATAGCATGTAGCATAATTTCTCCATTACAGGTGTCAATGTCAATAGATAACATGCCGTATTCTTTTCCAAAAGATAATTCCATCATTTATCTGGATTTGGCATTTGAGTTCTGTGTAGAGATTGTGAAGAGTTATAATCTTATGAGGTCAGGTCTATTAGTTATAAGCTTTCTTCCCCAGTCTCAACACTTTTCATTTATTTTCTTAATTTGAATTTTATTTTTATTATGGTTGTATGTGACATGATGAAGGGGCGGTTCATATTGGTGGAGACATGTTCAAAAGCATGCCCTATGTAGATGTCATATTCATAAAAGTACGTACATTAATACTCCAGTTACGCAAGGCCTGGCATTGCGTACAGAAGACAAAAAAAAAACACCCTAGCTACCGATGGGAAGCAAAAGCAGAAGCACACACCAACTGTCACGGGTAGTGCAACATAACAAGTGTTGTTGTTGCAACATTTACATTTACATTCACATTCACATTCACAATAACACATGAGTTGATTTGATTATATTTTACTTTTGTAGGTATTGGAGGAATCGGAAGGAGGTGTGGTCGTGAATGGTGCCCGACATATATATGTGTGTGTGTAAATATTTATTTTGGTAAAGTAGTATTTTTTAAAGTGAAATAGTGTAAATCGATAGGTGTACCTCACTTGAAATCTAGGGTCACTTATCCTGTATCATATTTTATGCTTCCTCAGATTTTACATTTTTTTTCTAGAAAGGATAAATAATATGCTTAGAAAGGCATGCTTCAATTGTGGCTAGATTTTCTTCTAGAGGTTGAATTATTGAATTTCTATGTGTTCTTATTTATATATTGGAAACATGGATGACCATAAGCTACAAGATAGACTTCAGGACCTAAATGTGTTGTCTTTATGTCAGTAGCATTGTAGAGTTGATTCAAGCTAAGCATCAGATGTGAAGTCCTACCATAATCATATCAATGTTCATGAAGTCCTTGTCCACCCTTGCAAATATAAAATGACCAATCAGTAATGTTGTAACCTTGTAAGTTGTGGACCCTTTTCAATGGGTGGAGGTCATGTAAATTCAATTGCTTTCCTAAATTGAGGTCTAACATATGATATGGGCCCTATGGTATACAATATCCCCTGAAATAACTTCTCATTGCCTCTCATCATCACTGTCCCTCAAGCTCATCATGAAACAAAATGTCTCATCCCCATACAATTCATTACCACATCATATGAAACATCATATAATAGAAAAATAAAGCTCAAATAATTGAAACATGGTTATCGAATCATAATAAACATTCTAATATTATAATATATTATATCTCTTTATATAATAAATTACATATTATTTATAATAATAACATATATACATATTATAAAGAGCAATCAAACTATTTCGTAAATCTTCAAATCAATATAATAATATTCTATAAACATTAAAATATTACATTTTATTTTTTTTAAACATAATAGCCTCTATAATATTATATATATAAAAACTTGGAAAAACTTAGGTAAAAAGAACAGCTTGAAAGTGTAGGGATTTGTAATAATTTGGGATATTTTGTATTTGCTAAAGTTTGTTTAGTGTGATCTATATTATTGGGCACATTTATTAGGTGGAGTATGTAGTTAAGGCTCATATTCTATAATTAAAGAAAACTAACACAGTACCCTTACACGTGCCCTCACATTCATCAAATGCAAGAACAACTAAATCAATCAAGTAATTTGATGGAATATATTATTCGCATTATGTCTTTTAAACCATTTTGTACTTGCAAACAAGGAAAGTGCAATAAGAAGAGACTTGTAGTTTTGCAGATCGAAAGCCACACAAAGACAATGACGGGTATATACCGGAGTGGCGGTGGATTTTATATCTCAAATGGGCAATTCGATTCCCTTCTTAACTATAAACCATTAGAGGGTTTACTCTCACAACAGCGAGCTCTTCTATTACCATTTTAGCGTCTATTCTTTTGCCGCTTCTCTTCAAAATGCTCTGTATTTTTGTTGCATTTAGTTTTAGGATGTGAGTCTAGTATATTTTTGTTGGCATTGATTTGGACTCTGGTATTTGATACTTTTTATTTGTCATTGTCTCTTTGTCGAGCTCTGCATTTAAATTCATCCCTTTTTTTTTGCAGTCACTTATTCGGTTAACACTTCATGACAGCGGTTGTGGTATTTGTATCAAATACAACAGGGTTTTCTACTGCCAAGGATGTGCCTTGTACGATTATTCAAACCTCCCGAAGCAGCCTTTCGTCCAACAGCATTAACGTTGTTGCCATATCAAGTTCTGTTGTTTTTTTCCTTTTCTTTAACTCAGCCCAAGAGCAACACCGCCACCATTCTTTTTATGTCAGCTGTTTCAACTCAAGCGGAACCGCATTCCATTTCAGTCGAGAATTTCAACGGATTCGCAAAGCCTCTCAGCGCTTTCAGACAGACTACAAATATGCGTTTATCTCCATGTCTGGACCAAATCGCTCTGCAAAACCACCTCTCCAAACCGGTGCCATGCAAAACCAGGCTGTTAACAACGGATTATGCTGTTTTGTCGCGACTCTAGACGAATCTCCGGTGCTTCGCCGCTATATAAAGCCTTCGGTTTAATAAATCAGTATTTTTATAGACGGTTCTTCAATTAACAATAATAAATCATTCGGGACCACTGTCATGTTATTTGATCAATTAATATTGAAATTATTAAATTAGTGAATGTTAAAGTATATTTATTTTATATAAATTTATTTTATATTTGTTATATATATTTAAATAAAGAATAATATAAAAATATTTAAGTAATTAATTTGTATTAAATAACAATATTTTATGTACTTGTTAAAAAAATTTACTTTATAAAATATTTATATATTTATTTGGTACGCTAATCAATATAATATAATTGACTTATAAATTTGAAAATAATTTTAAATTAAAATAAACAAAATATAATTAAATAAAATCATAAATAATATTTTAATGACATAATTTATAATAGTGAAAATAACATATCATTTCAAGCTTTATAATAAGTTCACTTCTATAATCATATCTTACCAAGGATTAATACAAGTTTAGATATAAACATAATTTGAAAAGTTTAATAAATAAATTAAAAATAATTAATTTTTATTATGGAATTAAATAAATTTTAAATATTTATTTTTTATTTTAAATATTATTTAGTATAAAGAATATTTAAAAAAAAAGTATATATAAATTAGAAAAAAAAATTCTACATTAATCATTAAGAATAATAAATTAGTATATATTAGATAAATTTATGTAAATCGATATCATTTTTTAGTAATTTATTTTTTAAATTTTATTGTTATGATTATTTATAAATATGATATAATAAAACCTATATATTACCTATAAATTAATTGTGATTATCATGTGATGATATTTTCTATGATAATTTATTTTGAAATTTTATTGTTATGATTATTTATAAATATGATGTAGTAAAATCTATATATCATTGTTATGATTATTTATAAATATGTTGTAGTAAAATTTAAATATTACTTATAAATTAATTGTGATTATTATATATTATTTATTTATTATTATCATGTATTGATATTTTTTATTACTACTTAAAGGTAAAATTTATATATTATTATAAATTAGTTGTGATTATTGTCTATTATTTAAATTTGATTATCATGTATTGATATTTTTTATTAGTACTCAAAATAATAATAATAATAATAATAATAATAATAATAATAATAATAATAATAATAATAATAATAATAATTATTATTATTATTATTATTATTATTATTATTATTATTATTATTTCAAAATTTATTATTATGATTATTTTTAAATATAAATTTTATATACTAGATATAAATTAATTATGATTATGTATATATTATCTATTTATTTTATTATTTTTTAATCAGTTAAGAGAAAATCAATTTCATACTAAAAGTAATAGTAATGAGGGAAATAAAAATAATGAGAAAATAAGTAATCTTTAAAATATCAAATGTAAAAAAAAAATTGCATTTTATCTGTGTAGTTGAATTTACTTATTTTTTTACTATGATTTTATTAGATTGTTTTATTGGCTTTCAAATAATTAAATATTAACATTCTGACGCTATTACAACTCCAAACCACCTCCTCAAAATATTATTGTAAGTAAAATAGCATACATATCTTAGATAAATCTATATAAAATACACTGATAGATATCACTCTCAAGGCACCTATATCATTTTGAATTGTGAGTACCTCGAGAATGATATCTATCAGTGTATTTTACCTAGATTTATCTAAGATATGTATTCTAGTAGCACTCGTCGCCATGTAAGATTAAAGAGTTTTTTAAATAAAAACACATTTAATAAAAATATTTAATTAATTATTAACATTAAAATTAGAAAAAAACATAAATTTTGATATATAAATATATATAGAGACTGAGATAAAAACTATACATATATGACATATGAAATATAACTATAATTTAGAGAACATATGAAGTAGATCAAAACTATACATATATGGCATATACGTAATATAATTATAATTTAGGGAACATGGGAAATAGAAAAAAACCCATTTATGAAATATAACAATAATTTTATGAAACTCAAAAATTATACATTTGACATTAAAATGAGAGATAAAGATCAGCATGCGCACGCGCGCGCGCGCGCACACACACACACACAATATTAATAAGTTTAAGAAATTTCTTCTGTGTACATAAGATCCTCTAAAAATTAAATTCTTTCTTCTTTCTCTTTTCTTTTATGTACCCCTTTTCTATTCTTTAATTTCTTAAACCTGACATATGTGAAAGGAAGTGCAACCCTTAATCCATGTAATGATTTTACACATAATATTACCGTAAATGTCAAATCATATCTTTCTACAAGTCTTATAATAATTGTGGTTTTGTCAAGTTTTAAGCCAGGTGATTTATGAGTTGACAATCCCCATGCCAATTTCAAAGGTAGCTGACTCACATGGCCCCTTTGTATTAGAATGATAGAAATTGTAGTTATAGATTCATCAACAAAAATAATCCTTGTATAGTTATCAAATTCAACCATAACATATGTAGGTGGTTCAAGGGGTGTTAGCCATAGTTTGAATACAATGCTTCAAATATATCCAAGTGTACCATTGACCATATATACTTTTGTCCATAAATTTGTGGTGAACATCACCCTCGCACCAATAAAAATCAATAATTTAGGACCCAATGTTCATTAATCGCATAATAGTATTGTTTTGTCCTCTAGTTGTAATTCTTAAATCAACAGGTTGATTCAATGCATACAATTTTCTCTTATTGTGTTGATGAATAATCTCATTTGTTGAAAATAAATGCATGTGTTCATTAAAACCCTCCTTTTTTGTTGTTTCAAGTGAAGCATTTATTCTAGTCATCAACAACTGCTAGTCGTTAATGGATGGATTGACATCTCTTAAATTTGTTAGAAGTTATCAAAACCATTGTTGTTCTTTAGTTTGACCTTGTTGTCTAAAAACTTTTTTGATTGTAACAATAGTTACAAATTTTTCTCATAATATTTTTTTTGTCTTGTACTTGCATATGGAGGTCTATCCATTACAATAAGTAACTATCACAAATCCCCAAAAAAAATCATTGATCTTCGACCAAAGCACATATCAACATTTTTTGGAAATGCTTGGTAAAGTTGAGAATCTATATTTTAAAGCATATTTTGACCTATAAAGTTCATCTCATCAATTAAAATATATCTAACATTTTTAATTTCTTCTTGAAAGGTTTTTAACCTTATTTCTTGTAGTTTTTCAAAATCTAAAATAAGAATTCATAAGGTTGTATTTATTATTGATGCACTAATGTTAAATACAACAACTCCTATTGGAGAAAGTAATAGAAGGGGGAAACATTATGGTTGTGATAACTCTAGAATTGTCAATTTAATCCCTCCAATAAGATAAAATTTCATTGTTATTGTCATTCTTTAGATTATTAGATGCAATGGAGATTTATTTTGTCCTTGATTATAATGTCTTATAATTATATCAAATGCTAATTTTTATTTCACTCAGGGTTTCATAACAAAAATTAGACTTTGTTTCATCCATAGAAAGTAAGTTTTTTTTTGGCCATGCTTACAAATTTAAGAGATATGTTCATTTGTTCTTCACCAAGGTAATTTGAATCATAAATTATCTATATATCACTATCTCTTTGACCCAACATATCAATCTTAGAAACATGTAGATATTATTTTTGATGTAGGCCTAATATGATCTCCCACTCTTGTTTAGTTGTATTATGTTTGATAATCCCATCATCTTCATCCTCTATTTCTTGTTGAGTATCAATATTTATTTCAATAATTCTCTCTATATGAAAAGGATTATATTGAAATTCATTGCAATTATATTTTATTGTCTCCTCATCTTGTCTAATGTCTGTCTCAATATCATGGAATGGTTTTTTACAATAGTCACTCTGACCAACAAAATCCTATAAATTTATGACTATCTTGTGTTATGATGTTGTAAAACCTAGGCCATAGCCTTACAATATCACATGTTTTTCTTGGTTTCCACTTTTCTACTCTTCTAATTATGGGATTATATATCCAATATCTTACAGCCTCAATGAGTGATAAATTCTCCATTGAGCGAGGTCTATCAATATATCCATAAATTATTGATTTTTCATTTTTTTTAGTTTCTGCATCCTATTTTAATATTTGTTAAACTTTACGCCTAACATTTAATGATATAAATACCCTACTACAGTCCATCAAAGGAAGTTCTAACAATATGTGACATGTTTACATTGCACCTATATCTCTTTCAATAATTATTTTAGTTAGAAAACGTCTATGAAACATGATATTTTAGGTTTTTGAATATTTGTAAGCCACATCAACATTTATTGATATGTTTTTAAACATATCTTTGCTTTTGCATCATACTTTGCAATGTAGTTCATAATGGTATGTTTTGATAGTTATGGTTGCCAATATACATTTGCACACCATGACTGCAATACATGATGATTATGAGTATTTACATGATCATCATTTTGTTTTGGCTCATTTTTTTATCTCCTTTTTCAAGATCTACACATAGTTTTGATCCATCGAGATGCAAAGACAAAGGTGCATTGTACCTACATCAAATAAAATTTCATTTCATTATTCATATAAAAAATACTTAATACATATTTTAACACTAATTCTTATTACATTTAAGATAATGATTTTTACCTACAAACATTTTTTCCTCTTTTTCATAGGCAAGATCCATATTTACACATGGTATGACACTCCACATAAAAAAATAAATTTTCATATTCCTATTTTGTATATATTTGATTAATGTTTACTATGTTCCTCAAAAATGGATGTGAGCTCAAATTGTGTCCTCCCTGTATCACACATACAAAAGTAAATTATTAATCAATTCATACTTGTATGTTTATTTGATGTTCATCTCCTTTAGGATTCCATTCATGTATGATTCCATCAAAATATCTTTTGGAAAAGTCAACTTGATCTTTATTTTCCCAATTTAAAGTGTCCATATTTGGTGATTCATCTAACCATAAATAAGCAAGGACATGTGGAGACCCCCTAGTTGTCATTCATATCTACACCAAAAATCTTTAACCTTCATAAACATTTTTAGTATCTCTTTTGAAAACACTATATTTCTATTGTGAATATAATAAGCAACTATATGTGGGTGGTCTATTATGTTTTAAAGCCTCCATCTTTGTGCTTCACATGGATCAGTAGGTGGAGTTCCTAACATCAGTGCATGGAGGTCTAGCCAATACATATCTGCTATGCTTAAAGTAAAGAAGATATTTGACATTTCAATTTGATGTAATAGTTCAATTAACTCTACATGACACTTTATCTAATAAGAATGTATACCTTATAATGTAGTTCCATATCACATCAACTGATAATGTGAGATTATGGCATATTATCCATGTGTTCACATAATTCATCAATTGTAATAGGTAGTTCATGAAGGATTTTCTTTATAAATATTGCTGATGAATTTTGTGCTTGAATTTGTATTATCCTATTCATGGCAAGATACCTAAATCGAGGGTGTGTTCTAAAATTATTATCTCAATATCAAATCAGATGTTTCACATATTCATGAAGATGTACATGTTCTATTCATGGTTCTAACCAATCACACCTTCCATCAATGAATAGAGTTTTGAAATCCATGTTTAATAAACCTTATGTCACATACTCATTCAATGGAGATGTACCAATTTGTGTCCAGGTTATTAGTTCACCTGGATCAACATTTAGATTATTTACCCATGTTCGAATTACTTCCATCTCTCTCAGGGAATTGGGTGGTTTGGTTTCCATTAATGATATGTGATCTACAATATTACCTTCATCTATCTAAAGTATAAGACCTGAAGAAACATATTCATTAAAATATGTATTAAATTCCATGTTAACTGAGTTCAATTTTTTGAACACATTTATAGAATTATTGGTTGGGAGATCCTTTAACATTGTTTCATCAATCTTAACTTCTTTATAGAACTTATTATGTTCAATCTTATATATATAAGTACATTATATACATGATCTTTATTCACAGTAAAGTTGTACATAGTTCCACATTGTTGCTTTCTTTACATTACGATAATTGGAAGATATAAAATATGATGTGGTAAATTTTTGGAAATTACCTTTACTTCTTATGGAAAAAAAATACTATGCCCTTTGTATTTGTATTTCCCTCCTATTGAGTGGGTCACCTAAAGAATTGGATTCACATGGGTGATCAACATCTCTTCCACTTAGGCTAAGTTTGCCAATTCTGGTGGTTGAGGCCTAGGATCCATGTTATTGGCTTTAGAAAATTGGTGCACACTTTTTTATTGATGACATCTGCTACAAATAGGCCCTCAAGGTGCTTGCCAAATAATCATACCAAGGTAACTCTCTTGAAAAATATAAAAAATATGTAGAAAAGCAAGTTTATCTAACTCATGTCTAAACAATAATTCTATCATCTTGAAAACTATACCAATATTTTAAATTATATTAATATTGGTTTGTTCTCAATTTATCTAGGATCTTTCCATTTCACATGGTCATCTTTGCCCACAAATTTTAAAATTAATTTTCTTATTTCTTCTTTTGATAGTGGTTTCTTTTGTTTGATTCTTCATAGGCCCTTATATATCATCATCAATATTAGTAGAATTGAATTCAAATGAATCTATCAATCTTTCTCATGGGGTTTCTAGTACACACTCTCTTCCACTTCCACTTTCATGAGTAGGTCTTTCAATAAATACCATTATATGTTCTACTTCTCTTTCCATTCAAATTTCATCATAACCATCTACATTGACAATATTGTTTGCAAGATGATCTCTTTGCACTCTGTCCTGATTTCATTGTTGTAGTAGTTCTCTTTTGGCATCAATCATTTTTTCTACATGCATTGATTTTTGTAATCTTATTCGTAATACAACTTGGTCTTGTTGAGAAGTTTGTGCATGATGTGCTATTAGATATTTTGCATGTTCTCTCATGTGTCCTTCTAGCTCTTCGATTGAATATTTAGCTCTACAATTTGTACGTCATTGTCTTTCATATTCATTTTTGTTTATTCTATCCTCATCTGTCAATAGTAATTGTCATTTTTTGTCTTTGGTATTCTCAAGAGTATTCCCTTTGATGCTCTCAATTTTTTTCTTCATATTCTTTAATTTTCTGTTCATTTTCAAACTACAATTTTTTTCGAGCCATATTCCCTATATATTTATTAAATTATATTTTTATTAGTCATATAACTATAATTTATAATGATAAGTAAAGAGTGTAATAATATTCAATCAAAATCCTAAATTATTCTACGCTACTTAACATTAAATTTTTTGTTTCAAATTAATATTTAGATTCTTCACACAATAAAAAAATACCACTTTACCTTTTTAATAATATTTATACATTACTCTTATATATTATTTAGTTATAACTATTTTTCATTTTTATTGTCTATAATTTTCAAATTTAATTTTAAAATATTTTATTGTTATCTAGTAGATTTTTTCACCTTTATACGACTTAAATTTGATTTACCTTTACAAATATTTACGATTTACTTTAGACTTATGAAATGAATAAATCTATGTAATTCATTATTAATATCTGTGGTGGATAAAATTATATCATACTAGGGTAACTCACAACAGCACATTATTATAGTAGATAATGTATAATTTATGTATAGTTTTGGTTGGGTTTGCCAGATGGGTGGTAGTGTTGATGGTCGCATCTTGGTCACAATGATCTTGGTGTTCGGCTCGAGGTTTGGCTATACAGTGCAACAGAACGTATTAGTGTGGAAGAGAAGATTGAAAGAGTTTGTAGGAGAGTATTTTATTATAATTTATTTCAACAAATAATCATATTAGGGTAACTCACAGTAACACATTATTATATTACTTTATCATTGCAAAAAAATTAATATATTAAGAATTAAAATAAATCTATGAATTTCTTTGTGTTTCTTATTTGGTTTGAATTTATTTATGTTTATAATTCTTTTTGTTTTTTAAAATTGTTATGTTGGTTGTTTTATTTTTTATTTATTCATATCGTTTGTTAATTAAATTTTATTTTATAATTTATTTTACAATATCGAATTTCAAATAATTAATTACCAACCCTCTCATGCCATTATAATCTTTCATCCCATCCCTCGCCCTCTCTGAATGTCACTATAAAAAACACATATCCATATAATTAGTTGTGATTATCTATATATTATTTATTTATTAATTATCATGTATTAATATTTTTTATAATAATTTATTTTAAAAAATTTATTATTATGATTAATTATACATACATTATAGTAATATATACAAAAAAAAAATTGTCTACTTATCTATTTCTTTAGTATAATGTGCTAATATTTTTTTTATGAATAATAATTGTTAATAAAAAACTAAATTGTATGTTTGTATTTAAATTTATTTTACATAAAATATTACACTGCCATATATATATATAAGAATCAAAATATTTTTAATAATTTAATTTTTAACTATTACAGAATTAATAAAATATATATTAAAATTTATATATAAAATAATTAGTAAAATATAATATTTAGATTATTTTTTGAGTTACATATGTTAGATATATAAAGTTTTTTTGATAGGGGAAATTAGGTCTCTTAATTTGTTAACAATTTTTAAGTATGTAAAATTTAAAAATAAAACTCAATATAATTTTATATTATTTATTTATAATTTTTTAAATTATAATTTACAAATTTGAAAATTACTTTAAAAAAGAAAAAAAAGATTTTTTTTATTTTTTAATTATTTATAAATAACTTATGTTCAAAAGAACATTCAAATATTTTAAATAATTTATTTTTACCAATAAATTTTGAATAATTTTATATAAATTTATCAATTATTAATAATTTATATAATAATTTTAAATTTTAAATAAATAGATAAATTGTGAATTTCATTTTAAGTGCAAATTAATATTCTCACATGATTACTATAATACATTCAGAAAAAAAAAAAGTGTGGAAAAAAGTATAGTAAAATTTTCTTTGCACGCTATCCCATATATATCGCAAACTCATTTTCAGGACATAAAAGAATCAGTTAGTCATTCCTCCAAGTAGCAATTTTGAATACATAGAGTCCCACACATTCCCAAATTTGACTTTTGAAGAGGCTAGGATTGAACCTTCATGCCCATTCCATCTTAATGCATGCCACAATTCTTACTAACCTTGTCAACCATGTGAACAAAATAGCTATATTGATATGTCTAGATGAACATAGATACCAAACCCTTTCACTTTTGTATAAATAAATTTATAAATATCCTATTCATCCAACCATGTAACTTTGTATGTTCCAAAATAAATTTCTGCACTTACACCTTAGAACTTATACGATTTAAATTTCAAGAACAAATTATTTTTTCTTCATCCTCCAAAAAGTGTAGAGTGACTCTCAATATTTTCACTCTACTAAATGCCCCCGCGCCCCCCCCCCCCCGCCCCCCCCCCCTCCCAAAAAAAAAAAAAACCAATAACAAATTTATATAAAAAATTCAAATGAAACATTATTCGCATACCTTTACCTTCAATTGTTATGAAAAAATAAAGCTAAAAGGTAGTCAAAGATTTATTTGTGATGCAGAAAAAATAGGCCAACTTTCGAAGGCTATAAATTTTGATTAGTAGCTCCAATTGAGTTCTTCCACATGTCAAAATGACTGTCTTAAAATTTTTGTTATCGTTCTAATCCGTTGTTTCAATTTAGAGATGTTTTAAAAAAAATCAAAGGCCAAACAAGACCATATGAGGATCTAAAACTACAGTTTAATGATTTTTTCTTAATTTTTTATTTTTAGAAATTGTATATTTTTATAACTGGACATGAACTTTAGTTTAAATTCATCTTATAGACTAATTTTAGTGTTTATATTATTTCAAGATATTTTTAGTGTTGTACGCTCTTGCATGCGAGACTTACTAAAAATAGAAGTTTTTTATTTTATTTTTCATGTCAAGTATAATTTCGAGTTGAGTTTTATTTATGCATGATCATGTAATTATTTTAGAGAATTAATAAGAATCAATTTTGAGTTATTATTTTAGATTTTGGCTTATTGTAATTTTTGGTCTTGATAATAATTTTGGTTCATTATCTAGTATCAAAGAAAGGTTGAATCTTAGAAAAGTAACAAATGATGAGAGGATGATGAGGTATTATGCAGATGAACTGAACTATACAAGAGATGTAGAGGCAAGTGCAACAATTAAAAGAGGTTATCACCAATCAGAGAAGATGACAAGGTAGTGATGAAGCCAAAGAAGACACATATCGTGATGAAGAAATTCAGCAAGAAGAAGAGTAGCAAAATTAGCCACCATCAATAAAAGAGAGGATAATTCAAGATTTAGAAGGAAAAAATGAATTAATGAAAGTTGATCTCCTAAATTATGAAGAAAATTTAAAACCAGAATAGTTAATATATTAGATAAATAACATGGAGAATTTCTTCGAGTGGAAGACTATGAGAGAAGACAAGAAGGTAAAGTTCGCATGCTCTAAATTGAAAGTAATGAAATGATTTGGTGGGATCACCTACATAAAGAGAGATAGAGAAAAGGTAAAAAGAAGCTTAATTCATGGAAAAACATGGAGAAGAAGATGAGTGAGAATTTTTTTCCTATGGATTATAAATAAACCCTATACAGAAGATTCTAGAATTTAAAGCAAAAGGATCACAATATACAAGAGTATACAATTAAGTTTTATAAGCTTTTGATACAAGTGGAACATGATGAAATAGAAGAGCAGATGGATGCAAGATATGTAAATGGTTTGAAATTTACTATTCAATATTAACTAAGCATGCATAGAATAATTAACATGGAGAAGGTTTTTCAATTAGATTTCAAGGCAGAATAAAAATAAAATAGACATAATTTCAGAAAAAACATCGATGGGACCAAGTAGAGGTAGATACCCTCCAATAAGGGGGCAAGATGAGGATAGGCAAGGGTTTCAATTACAACAAAGAGGATCAGGGTTTTAGAGAGAATGAGGTTATGGTGGTGCTAGCGGATGGTTCTCGAATCAACATAGGTCCTATATTTTTTATAGATGTGGAGAAGAAGGGCACAAGGTATCTGAGTGTCTATATTATCAAGATCAAGAAAGGAGGCAAGAGGATCATGCAAGAGTGAATCTAGTTGATGCTGAGATAGAAAAACAAAATACTGAAATTACACCAACAAATGATGGAGAAAATCTCATGATAAGAATAAAAATGATCACTCCAAAAAAAGAACAAGTATACAATAAAAAAGCTAGTGATGCATGGTTGTGGTCAAACATTTTTTGAACAAGATGTAATTTGGGTGGAAAGGTATGCAAAGTAATTTTAGATGCTGGCAGTTGTGAAAATATGGTTTTTGAAGAAATGATAGAGAAACTACATTTTCAATGTGAAAAGAATCATAATCCTTATTAGATTTTGTGATTTAAAAAATGGAATGAAGTTCCAATAGATAAAAGGTACTTAATCAAGTTTTCTATAAGAAAATTTTATAATGATGAATTATGGTGTGATGTTATTCTGATGGATGCATACCATGTCTTATTAGGGAGACTGATAATTAAATAAGAAATTAATTCATGACAGAGCAAAGAACACGTACACTTTTTGAATGTGTATTACAAAGGTAGTTTTGTTACATCTTAAAGAGGAAGAGAAGACAAAACACATGCTCTCTACTAAAGAATTTATCTAAGATATGAAAGTAGTAGATTATTGTTATGTATTAATAATAAATAATGAAAAGACAAAAATGGTTCAAATACTAATAGAAGTAACAAGAGTATTGAATGAATACGTAGATTTTATGCCTGATGAATTAATGGATGGTTTATCAATCAAGGGAGATATTTAGAATAATATTCATTTGATTCTAGGATCAGTTCTACCCAATCAAGCAACTTATAAGATGAGTCCATGTGCAACCCCATTATTGATCACTCTAAATAAAAATAGAGGATGAAGAATGTGTGTGGATAGTAAAGAAATTAATAAAATTACAATCAAGTATATACTTTCTATACCTCATTTAGATGATATGATGGATGTACTTGTAAAATTAAAATATTTTATCAAGATTAATCTAAGGAGTGGTTATTATTAGATTCAAATTCATGAAGGGGATGAGTGGAAAACTATATTTAAGACTAGGTATGACTTATATGAGTGGATGGTTATGCCCTTTGGATTATATAATATACCTAACACTTTTATGAGGATGATGTATATAGTGTCATGAGAATATACTGGTATGTTTGTGGTTGTTTAGTTTGATGATATTTTGATATTTAGTAAGACTAAAGAAAACCACTTACAACATTTGAGAATGGTACTGGATTTGTTAAGATAGGAGAATTTTTATGTAAATTTGAATAAGTGAATGTTGATGTAGAAAAGTTTAGTATTTTTGGGATTTGTAGTTTTAATAGATGGTGTGAGAATAAATGAAGAAAAAAATAAAAACAATTATTGAGTTGCCTATTTAAAAAATCATTACAGGGGTAAGACGTTTCATTGTTTGGCAAAATTTTAAAGAAAAATTATTAAAAATTTAGAAGTATTGTGGCACCAATAACAAATTGTATGAGAGTGAAATAATTTGGATGGACTAGAGTAGTCATAGAAACCTTTGAATTTTTTAAGAAGAATATTATAGAAAGACCAATTTTAGCATTACTAGATTTTAACAAAGTGTTTGAGGTGGATTGTGATGCTTCATTGGTGTAAATTGGTGTTGTGTTGAGTCAAGAAGGAAGATGAATAACATATTTCAGTGAGAAATTGAATTAAGTAAGAACAAAGTATTCTACCTATGATGTTGAACTTTATACAATTGTATAATCATTAAGACATTGGAGACATTATTGGTACCTAAGGAGATTATCTTATTTATAGATCATGAGGCTTTTAAGTATGTCAATACATAAAATAAGTTCAACAATAGGCATGCAAAGCAGGTATCTTTCTTGCAGGAGTATAATTTCATTTTGAAATATAAATCAAGAAAATAGAAGTAGGTAGATGATGCATTAAGCATGAGATTAGCATTATTTAACTACTATGGTGAGTGAAGTATTTGGATTTGAATCTATTAAAGCAATACATGATACTGATCCATATTTTGACAAGGTAGTTGAGTAGTGCAAGAATACAGTAATAGGTGGGACAAATACTAATCATGGTATCAAGAAGGTTATCTCTTCAAAGGGAAACAATTATTAATTCCAGTTGGCTCTGTATGTGATAATTTAATAAAAGAATTATAAAGTGGAGTTTTGGTTGGACATTTTGGTAAGATAAAGACAATAGCTTTGGTGGAAGAAATGTATTATTTTATAAAGATGAAGAGAGATGGGACAAGGTATGTTTCTAGGTGTAGGTTATGTTAGGTGGTTAAAGGACGTACATAAAATAATGGTCTATACATGCCATTACCAGTTCCAAGAGGATGATAGATAGATTTGAGAATGAATTTTGTGTTGATATTATAAAACACTCATATAGGTAATGATTCAATTTTTGTTGTTGTAGACAAATTTTATAAAATAATTTATTTTATTATATGTAAGAAAACCAATGATGCCACTAGAGTTATAAAATTATTTTTTAAGGATATTTTGAGATTGCATGGTGTTCCAAAAACTATTAATTCAGATAGGGACACAAAATTTCTAAGTCATTTTTTAAGGACTTTGCGGAAAAATATGGCTACTAAGATACAACTTAGTAGTGCATATCACCCACAAATAGGTGTATAGATAGAAGTTGTGAATAAGATCTTAAGAAATTTGTTAAGATGCATAGTGGGAGAGAATGTCAAGCAATGAGACTTGGCTTTACAACAAGCTACATCTTCATATAACAGTTCAGTGAATAGATCAACATAAAAATCACCATTTCAAATTATTTATGGGAAAAATCATATAATTATTTTAGATTTATTACAATTGTCAATTGCAGATCAAATTAGTGAAGATGTAGAATCATTTGTAGAGCATATGTAGTAGTTACAAGGAGTAAGAAGAAAGTTGTAAGAAAGTAATAAAAGCCATAAAACATCAATATATATCAAAAAAAGGACCAAGTTATTTCAATAAATAGAGTTGGTAATGGTTTTCTTGATGAAAGAAATATTTTCAAAAGACAAGTACAATACGTTGAAGTACAAGAAATTATTCCATGCAAAATTGTGAAGAAAATCAATGACAGTGCTTATGAGGTATGTTTACCATAGGATTTTGATATCTCTATAGTATTTAATGTTTTAGATATATATGAATTCCATGAAGAATATGGTGAAGGTGATGAATATGAAAAATTAAATTGGTAGCAATAGGTTCCAAAGAAGAAGGAAAAGATAGTGCAGGTTTTAGATACGAAGACACTAAGCATAAGGTAAGGGAATTATAATAGGTATTTGGTCTAGTGATGGATTGAAACAATAACACAACACCTATATTATATAATGGGAGCTCAATAATATTGATAGAGAAAAAGGGTATCATTATAACTAGGTTAACTCACAGGAGTTGAGTTGTTTTCAAAGAGAGAAGAATGATGCAAAAAGAAATAGGCCAACTTTTAGAGGCCATAAATTTTGATCAATATCTCTATTTGATCTCTTCCATGCACCCAAATAACCATCTCAAAATATTTTTTTCTATCCTAATCTGATCTTTCTACTTAGAGGCATTTTTTCAAAAACATTTGGAGGCCAAACGAGACTATCTAAGGCTCTAAAATTATAGTTTAATGAGGTTTTCAAGATATTTTTATTTTTAGAAATTGTATATTTTTATAAATAGACATGAACATCAGTTCAAATTCATCTTATAAAATAATTTTAGTGTTTCAATTATTTCAAGAGATTTTTAGAGCTGGATGTACTTGCATACAAGACTTACTAAAAATATAACCTGCAAAAAATAGAAGTTTTTTTTAGATTTTAGTTTTTTTTCAAATTTTTGTACGTCAACTCTAATTCTGAGTTGAATATTATTTATATATGAACTTTTAACTATTTTTAGAAATCAATACGAATCAATTCTGAGTTATTATTTTAAATCTTGGCCTATTATAATTTTTGGTTTTGATAATAATTTGAGTTCATTATCTGGTATGAGAGCAAGGTTGAATCTTAGAGGAGTAATAAATAATGAGAAAATGAAGACATATTGCATAGATGAATTAAACTATACAATATATGGATAGGCAAGTAAAATAATTAATAGAGATTATCACCAATTAAAGAACAAGATAAGGTGGTGATGAAGCCGAAGAATACACAAATCATGATAAAAAAATTCAAAAAGAAGAACAACAAGATCATCAACCATCGATGGAAGATAGGATGGTTTAGGGTTTAGAAAGAAAAAATGAAGGAATCAAATTTCATGTTCTATTTATAGAGGTAGTTTCAAACTAAAGGAGTTGATAGTTTGGATGAATATCATGGAGAAATTTTTTGAGTGGAAGACTATGAGAGAAGACAAGAAGGTAAATTTTGCTTGCATGCATGAAATTGAAAGTTCATGCAATGATTTGGTGGGATCACCTGCATAAAGAGAGATATAAAAGGTAAAAAGAAGATTAATTCATAGAAAAAGATAGAGAAAAATGTGAGGGAGAAATTTCTTCCTGTGGATTATACACAAACCCTATATAGAAGATTTTAGAATTTGAGGAGGGAAAAGGATCACAATATACAAGAGTATATAGATAAGATTTATAAGCTCTCCATATGAGTGGATCATGATGAAACAAAAGAGAATATAGCCAAAAAGTATGTAAATGGTTTGAAATTTACTATTCAAGATGAATTAAGCATGTATATAATACTTAGCATGAAGGAGGCTTATAATTAGCTTTTAAGGAAGAAGAAAAAAATAAGAAAAATATCATAAGAACGTCTCTTAGACCAAAAAGAGGCGAATCCCCTCCAGTAAGGGGACAAGGTGGGTTTAATACCACTAGAGTTGGGTCTAATACTAATAGAGATGAATCATCACATCGTGTAGAAAAGCAAGATGAGAATAGGTAAGGGATTCAATACCAACAAAGAGGAAGAGGGTTTCAGATATGAGGAGGTTAAGGTGGTGCTAGAAGATGGTTCTCAAATCAACATAGATTTTATGTTTGTTATAGATGTAGAGAAAAAGGGCACATGGAATTTGAGTGTTTGCATTATCAAGATCAAGAAGGGAGATAAGAGGATTGTCCAAGAGTGAATTTAGTCAAGACTAAGATAGAAGAACAAAATCTTAAAATTTCACTAGCAAATGTTGAAGAAAATATCATGATGAGAAGAACAACAATCACTCCAAGGAAGGAACAACTATAGAATAATCAAAGTGGTGATGCATGGTTGTGATAAAAAAAAATTAGAACAAGATGTACTTTGGATGAAAAGGTATGCAAAGTAATTATAAATGGTGGTAGTTGTGAAAATATATTTTCTAAATAAATGATAGAGAAACTACATTTGTAATGTGAAAAGAATCTTAATTCTTATTAGATTTAATGGTTTAAGAAAGGGAATGAGGTTATAGTAGATAAAAGGTGTTTAATAAAATTTTCTATAGGAAAAACATATAATGATGAAATAAGGTGTGATATTATTCCAATGGATGCATGTCATGTATTATTGGGGAGACCATGGCAATTTGACAAGAATCTAATTCATGACAGAGCAAATAACAAGTACACTTTTTGGAAAGGTTGTACAAAGGTAGTTTTGTTCCCTTTTAAAGAGGAAGAGAAGACATAAATCATGTTCTCTAGTAAATAATTTATCCAAGATATGAAGGTAGCAAGTTATTTTTATGTATTAGTAGCAAAAAATGAAGACATGGAAATAGTGCAAATACCAATAGAAGTAGCAAGAGTGTTGAAAGAATATGAAGATATTATGCCTAATGAGTTATCCAATGGTTTATCATTGAAGAGAGATATTCAACATCACATTGATTTGATTCTAAGATCGGCTCTACCTAATCATGCAACTTATAAGATGAGTCCAGTAGAACATATAAAATTAAATAAATAGGTTACTAAATTATTAAGAAAGAAGATGATAAAAGAAAGTACGATTCCATGTGCAAAACCAGTGTTTCTAAATCCAAAAAAAAATAGAGAATTGATAATGTGTGTGGATAGTAGAGTAATTAATAAAATTACAATCAAGTATACATTTTCTATACCTCTTTTAGATGATATGATAGATGTGCTTGTAGAAGCAAAATATTTTACCATGATTGATCTAAGGAGTGGTTATTATTAGATTTAAATTCATGAAGGAGATTATTGGAAAACTATATTCAAGACTACGGATGGCTTATATGAATGGATGGTGATGACTTTCAGATTATCTAATTCACCTAGCACATTTATGAGTATGATGAATATAATGCTATGAGAATATATTGGTATGTTTGTGATTGCTTATTTTTATGATATTTTGATATTAAATAAGACTAAATAAGAACACTTAAAATATTTGAGAGTGGTACAAGATTTATTAAGCAAGTAGAAGTTGTATGAAAATGTGAAGAAGTGTAAGTTTAAGCATAATAGTTTGGTATTTTTGGAATTTTTAGTTTCAGCAGATGGTGTGAGAATGGATGAAGAAAAGATAAAAGAAATTGTTGAGTGGTCTATTCCAAAAATCATTACAGGGGTAAGAAGTTTCCATGGTTTATTAAATTTTTATAGAAAATTTATTAATTTTTTTTGTAGTATTATGGCACCAATAGCAAATTGTATGAGAGGGAAGTAATTTACATGGACTAGAGCAGCCAAAAAGAGCTTTGATTTTTTTTGAAGAAGATTATAGAAAGACCAATTTTAGCATTATCAGATTTTAACAAAGTGTTTGAGGTTGATTGTGATGCTTCATTAGTGTAAATTGGTGTTGTGTTGATTCAAGAAGGAAGGTGAATAACATATTTCAGTGAGAAATTAAATTAAGTAAGAACAAAGTATTCTACCTATGATGTTGAACTTTATGCAATTATAAAACCATTAAGACATTGGAGGCATTACCTAGTGCCTAAGGAGTTTATCCTATTTATAAATCGTGAGGCTTTAAAGTATGTGAATACATAAAAGAAGTTGAATAGTAGGCATGTAAAGTAGGTATCTTTCTTGATGGGCTATATTTTTGTGTTGAAACATAAATCAAGAAAATAGAATCAGGTAGCTAATGCATTAAATAAGAGAGTAGAATTATTAACTACTATGTTGAGTGAAGTAGTTGGATTTGAAGCTATTAAAGAATTATATGATACTAATCCATATTTTGTCAAAGTAGTTGAGCAGTGTAAGAATCCATTAATAGGTGAGATATATCCTAATCATGATATCTTATACAATATGGTTATCTCTTCAAAGGAAAAAAAATATCTATTTCAGTTGGGTCTCTATGAGACTATATAATAAAATAATTACATAGTGGAAGTTTTTTTGTACTCTTTGGTAAGATGAAGATAATAGATTTAGTGGAGGAAAAGTATTTTTTGTCAAATATGAAGAGATATGTGACAAGGCATGTTTCTAGGTGAAATATATATCAAGTGGCTAAAGGACATGCACAAAATACTAGACTATATATGCCATTACCAGTTTCAAGAGGACCATGAATAGATTTATGTACAAATTTTATGTTGGGATTGCCAAATACACAGAGAGGTAATGATTCAATTTTGTTTTTTGTAGATATATTTTATTAAATGGTTTGTGTCATTCTATGTAATAAAATGAATGATGCCACTAGATTTGCAAAATTATTTTTTAAAGATATTGTGAGATTGCATGGTGTTCCAAAAATTATTACTTCATATAAGAACATGAAATTTCTCTATCATTTTAGGAGGAATTTTTGGAAGATGGATACTAAGATATAATTTAGTAGTGCATATCACCCATAATCATATGGATAGAAAGAAGTTGTGAATAGGAGATTGGGAAATTTGTTGAGATGCATAGTGGGAAAGGAGCCCAATCAAAGGGAATTAAGTTTTCAAGTTAAGTTTGCATGTAATAGTTGAATGTATATATCAACATTAAAATAACCATTTCAAATTATTTATGAGATAAATCATATGGGTATTTTATATATGGTATAATTGTCAATTATAGATCAAATTAGTGATGATAGATAAATATTTGCAGAGCATATATAATAGTTACAAGGAGTAAAAAGTAAGTTGCAAGAAAGTAATGAGAAATATAAAAAATCAACAGATAGAAAAAGAAGTCCCAATGTATTTGAAGAATGAGAGTTGGTAATGGTTTACTTTAGGAAATAATGACTTCCAAAAGGCACATACAATAAGTTAAAGTACAAGAAAATTGGTCCATAAAAAATTATGAAGAAAATTAATGACAATGCCTATGAGGTAAGTTTACCACATAATTTTAATATCTTTATAGTATTTAATGTTTTAGATTTATATAAATTCCATGGATAAAATAGTGAAGGTGATGAAGATGAATAATTAAATTGGTAGTACCAGGTTTCAAAGAAGAAGAAAGAAAAGATAGTGCAGGTTTTAGATATGAAGACAGTGAGTACAAGGCAAGAGAATTATAATAGGTATTTGTTTTAATAGGAAGGATTGTAGAAATAAGATAACACTTGAATTATAGAATTTGAGATAAATAATATTGAAAAATAAAAATGGAAGCAGTACGATCAGAGCAATTTATATGAGTTGAGTTGTTTTCAACCAGAGGAGAATGATGCAAAAAAAATAGGTCAACTTCCAGAGGCCATAACTTTTTATCAATATCTTTGATTGAGATCTTCCATGCACTAGAATGACCATATATAAAAGTTTGTTGTTTTCCTAAGCCTCTTTTTCTGCTTAGAGGCATTTTTCAAAAATAATTAGAGGCCAAATGAGACCATCTAAGGATTCAAAAGTGCAATTTAATTATTTTTCAAGTTTTTTTATTTTTAGAAATTGCATATTTTTGTAACCAGACATGAACTTCAATTGAAATTAGTATTATAGGATAATTTTAGTTTTTATATTATTTTTAGATACCTTTAGATCTACACATACTTGCATGCAAGACTTACTCAAAATAACATCTATTAAAAATAGAAGTTCTTTTTAGATTTTAGTTTTTTTTTCAAATTTTTGCATGTCAACTCTAATTGTGATCTGAGGCTTATTTATTCATGATCTTGTAATTATTTTTGGAAATAAATACAAATAAATTTTGAGTTATTGTTTTATATATTGGCCTACTAGAATTTTTGGTCTTGATAATAATTTTGGTTCATTATCTGGTATGAGAACAAGGTTGAATCTTGAGGGAATCAAAAATGGTGAGAGGATGAGGAGGTATTGCATAGATGAATTAGACTATAAAAGAGATGTAAATGCAAGTGAAATAATTAATATAGGTTATCACCAATTAGAGAAGAAGATAAGGTGGTGATGAAGTCAAATAAGACACATATCATGATGAAGAAATTCAACAAGATCATCCACCATCGATGGAGGAGAGGATCATTCAAGCTTTAGAAGGAAGAAATGAAGGAATCAAATTGATGTTACAAATTATGGAGGCATTTTGAAACCAAATGAATTGATAGATTGGAAGAATAACATGGAGAAGTTTTTTGATTGGAAGACTATGAGAGAAGATAGGAAGGTAAAGTTTTCTTGATACACAAAATAGAAAGGTCATGCAATGATTTGGTGGGATCACCTACAGAAAGAGAGACAGAGAAAAGGTAAAGAGAAGATTAATTTATGAAAAAATATGGAGAAGAAGCTAAAGGTGAAATTTCTTCCTATGGATTATACACAAACCACATACAGAAGATTCTAGAATTTGAGGCAAAAGGAATACAATATATAGATGAGTTTTCTAAGATTTTCATATTAATGAAATATGATGAAATAGAAGAGAATATGGATGCAAGGTACGTAAATTGTTTGAAATTTACTATTCAACATTAACTAAGCATGCATAAAATACTTAGCATGGAGGAGGCTTATCAATTAGTTTTAAAGGCAGAAGGGAAACAAAATAGATAATTCTTTTTAAGAATATCTCTTAGACCAATAAGAGGTGGATCCCCTCCAATAAGAGGATGTGGTATGTTTAATACCATTAGATATGGGTCTAATAACAATAGAGGTGAATGATCACATCATACAAAAAGGCAAGATCAGATTAGGCAAGGGTTTCAATACCAACAAAGAGAAAGAGGGTTTTAGAGAGGATGAGATTATGGTGGTGTTAGAGAATGGTTCCTGAATCAACATAGATATTATGTTTGTTATAGATGTGGAGAAAAATCTCATAGGTAATTTGAGTGTCCACATTATGAAGATCAAGAAAGGAGGAAATTGGATTGCTAAAGAGTGAATCTAGTTAAGGTTGAGATAGAAAAACAAAATACTAAAATTGTATCAACAAATGTTAGAGAAAATCTCATGATAAAAAGAATAATGATTTCTCTAAGGAAGAAAAAAGTGCATAATAAAGAAGGTGGTGACGCATAGGTGTAATCAAACATTTTTAGAACATGATGTACTTTAGGTGGAAAGGTATTAAAATTAATTATAGATGGTGGTAGTTATAAAAATATGGTTTCTAAATAAATGATAGATAAACTATATTCATAATGTGAAAAGCATCTTAATCCTTATCGGATTTAATGGTTTAAGAAATGGAATGAGGTTATAGTAGAAAAAAGTTGCTTAATCGAGTTCTCTATAGGAAAAACTTATAATGATGAAATATGATGTGATGTTATTCTGATGGATGTATGTCATGTGTCATTAGGGAGATTATGGTAATTTGATAGGAATGTAAATCATGATACACTTTTTTGAAAGGTGGTACAAAGGTGGTTTTGTTACCTCTTAAAGAAGAAGAGAAGATAGAAAGAATTCTCTCTACTAAATAATTTATCCAAGATATGAGTATATAAGGTTGTTGTTATGTATTAGTAGCAAATAATGAAAAAACAAAAATAGTACAAATAACAATAGAAGTAACAAGATTGTCAAAAAAATGCGTAGATTTTATGCTTGATGAGTTACCAAATGGTTTAACACTGAAGATAGATATTCAACATCAAATTGATTTGATTCCAAGATCAGCTATACCTAATCAAGTAGCTTATAGGATGAGTCCAATTGAACATCCATAATTAAATAAATATGTTACTAAATTGTTAAGAAAAAAGCTGATAAGGGAGAGTGTGAGTCCATGTACAACTCCTGCGTTACTAACTCCAAATAAAGATGGAGGATAGAAAATATGTGTGGATAGTAGATCAATTAATAAAATTACAATCAACTATAGATTTCCTTTACCTCATTTATATGATATGATGAATGTGTTTGTAGGAGCAAAATATTTTATCAATATTGATCTAAGGTGTAGTTATTATTAGATTCAAATTAGTGAAGTAGATGAGTGGAAAACTAAATTCAATACTAAGGATGGCATATATGAGTGGATGGTGATGCGCTTCAGATTATAAATTCACCTAACATGTTTATGAAGATGATGAATATAGTGCTACGAGAATATATTGGTAAGTTTTTGGTTATCTATTTTGATGATATTTTCATATTCAATAAGACTAAATAAGAACACTTAAAACATTTTATAATGATACTAGATTTGTTAAGAAAGGAGAAGTTGAATGAAAATTTGAAGAAGTGTAGGTTTATGCACAATAGTTTGGTATTTTTGGGATTTTTAGTTTTAATAGATGGTGTGAGAATGAATGAAGAAAAGATAAAGGCAATTGTTGAATGGCCTATTCTAAAAAACATTATAGAGTTAAGAATTTTCCATGGTTTAATAAGTTTTTATAGAAAATTTATTAGTATTGTGGCAATAATAACATATTACATGAGAAGGAAGGAATTTGCATGGATTAAAATAGCTACAAAAGGCTTTGAATTTTTGAAGAAGAATATTATAGAAAGACCAATTTTAGCATTATTGGATTTCAACAAAGTATTTGAGGTTGGTTATGATGCTTCATTTGTAGGAGTTGGTGTTGTGTTGAGTCAAGAAGGAGGGCCAATAGCATAGTTTAGTGAGAAATTGAATGAGATAAGAATAAATCATTCTACCTATGATGTTGAACTTTATTCAATTATACAAGCATTAAGACACTAGAGGCATTACCTAGTGCCTAAGGAGTTTATCCTATTTATAAATCATGAGGCTTTGAATTATGTGAATATACAAAAGAAGTTGACTAATACACATGTAAAGTGGGTATCGTTCTTATAGGGTTATACTTTTGGGCTAAAACATAAATAAAAAAACATAATCAGGTAGCTGATGTATTAAGTAGGAGAGTAACATTATTAACTACTATGGTGAGTGAAGTAATTATATTTGAAGCTATTAGAGAATTATATGATACTGATCCATATTTTGGCAAGGTAGTTGAACATTTTAGGAATCCATTAATAGGTGGGACATATACTAATCATCACAAGTATCTTATATAAGAAGGTTATCTCTTCAATGGAAAATAGTTATGCATTCCAGTTAGGTCTCTACAAGATAATATAACAAAAATAATTACATATTGAAGGTTTAGATAGACATTTAGGAAAGATGAAGGCAATATATTTAGTTGAGGAAAAATATTTTTGACCAAAGATGAAGAGAGATGTGACAAGGTACATGATATGTCAAGTGGCTAAAGGACATGCACAAAATACTAGACTATACATGCCATTACTAGTTCTAAGAGGACCATGGATAGATTTGAGTTTGGATTTTGTATTGGGATTACCAAACACACATAGTGGTAATGATTCAATTTTTGCTGTTGTAGATGGATTTTCTAAAATATTTTATTTAATTGCATGTAAGAAAACCAATTATGCCACTAGAGTTGCAAAATTATTTTTTAAAGATATTGTGAGATTGCTTGGTGTTCTAAAAATTATTAATTCAAATAGAGACACAAAATTACTAAGCCATTTCTGGAGGAATTTATGGAATAAGGTGGATACTAAGCTAAAATTTAGTAGTGCATTTCACCCACAAATAGATAGATGGACATAAGTTGTGAATAGGAGCTTGGGAAATTTGTTGAGATGCATAGTGGGAGAGAATCCCAAGCAATAGGACATGGCTTTACCACAAGCTAAGTTTGCATATAATAGTTTAGCAAATAGATCAAAAATAAAATTGCTATGTCAAATTGTTAATGGGAGAAATCCAATGGGTATTTTAGATTTGGTATATTTGTCAATTGTAGATCAAATTAGTGTTGATGTAGAAGCATTTGTAGAACATATGTAGTAGTTACAAGGAGTAAGAATAAAGTTGTAAGAAAGTAATGAGAAATATTAAACATCATCAAATATCAAAAGAAGGACCAAGGTATATAAACTAAAGAGAGATGGTAATGGTTTACTTGAGGAATGAAATATTTCTAAAAGTCACAGACAAGAAGTTGAAGTATAGTAAAATTGGTACATGCAGAATTGTGAAGAAAATCAATGACAATGCTTATGAGGTAAGTTGACCACATAATTTTGATATCTTTATAGTATTTAATGTTTTAGATTTATATAAATTCCATCGATAAAATAGTGAAGGTGATGAAGATGAATAAGTAAATTGGTAATACCAATTTTCAAAGAAGGAAAAGATAGTGCAGGTTTTAGATATGAAGACAGTGAGCACAAGGCAAGAGAATTATAACAGATATTTGGTCTAGGGAGAAGGATTGTAACAAAAAAATAACACTTGGATTATATAATGAACTATAAAGAATATATAAAAATAAAAATGGTTGTAGTACAATCAGAGGAACTTGTAGGAGTTGAGTTGTTTTCAACCCGAGGAGAATGATGACGAAAATATAGGTCAATTTTTGGAGGCCATAACTTTTTATTAGTAGCTCCGTTTGAGCTCTTCCACTCACCAAAATAAATTTCCCAAAATTTTAATTGTAGCTCTAAGCTGTTATTTTTTATTAGAGGTATTTTTAAATAATTTAGAGGCCAAACAAGACCATTTAAGGGTCTAAAATTATAGTTTAATGATTTTGTTAAACCTTTTTTATTTTAAAAAATTGCATATTTTATAACCAGAGATGAAATTCAATTTAAATTCATCATATAGGATAATTTTAGTGTTTAGATTATTTTGGGAGATTTTTAGAGCTGCATGCACTTGCATGCGAGACTTACTAAAAATAACATCTACTAAATTTTTTTTTTTTAGATTTTAGTTTTTCTTCAAATTTTTGCATGTCAAATATAATTTCGTGTTGAGGATTATTTATGCATGATCATGTAATTATTTAGATAAATCAATATGATTCAATTCTAAGTTTATGTTTTATATGTTGGCCTATTATAATTTTTTGTTTTGATATAATTTTGGTTGATTAATTTGCAAAATAAGTGCATATTTAATTATAATAATTCACACAAGATAAATAAAATTATATGATTGAATCAAATCTATATGACCATTTTAAAAGGGATTTATAAATTGAAGAAGTAATAATGAAAATAATTTGATAACACAAATTATGATGGTTTATAAGAGCCTATCTATGCTATTTATCATGTTTATTATGCTTATGTGTTTGATGTGTCTTACATATTTATTATCATATTCACATGATTTATATGTTTTATATATTCCTTATAGTGATTGATGTGTCTTTCATGTTCCTTATCATATTTACTTTATATATATGCTTGGCATATATTTCATAAAATTGAAGCTTATATTAGTGTTATCTTAGCATGATCATTATTATACATCTAGCATGATTAAACCTCAACCATGTAACCATGATGCATATCATGTACACACTTGAGGTATTTATTAGAGGTAATATCTCATTAGTCATGATCTTAATTGTTATATCCGTTAGACTAACATTTTTTTTAATGATTTTGTATTTGCTATCTTATTATGTTACTACTTAACTAAGTAAATATATATTTGATTTTTTTGAAGTTATATATTTACATTACATGTAACGGAAGGTTTCATTTTGTATATATTATAATATTATAGATAATCTCTTTCTTTTGATATATAAGCTTCATATATTCACCCCACATCTTAAAAGGAGCATATATCATGTATTACATTATCATGATTATGCTTTCCTTTAGTAGTATAAAAAACCCAAGGGACCTTCCACTACATAGTGGTGAAAAAGGGACATGTGAATTAACATATAAATTGTTGTATAATTCCAGGCCCATATCATGACAATTATAAAGTTCCAATTTCATATTGTTAATCAAAATTGTATAATTCTATCAATGTTGCCACATTACTCCATGCTTATATGAGAGAAATGTAAGACACATATTTTTTCATAATGTTATGATTTATTTTCATTATAAATACAATTTCCAATACAATTATATTACTAACACTTTAATTACATGATGCACGATTGTCACAACTCATGGTATTGACTATTGCCTTGATACAACAAATTGTATGATTTTATTTCAAATATGATTTATACACTTGATTTTTGTGATATAATGGATAAAATTATTTTATATGATTGATATATAACTCATTATTTTTATTTATAATTTACCTATACTTATGTATTTGTTATCAATGATTGTCATCATGTTTGATGTGAATATGTGAGTGTTATGTCTTATATGGCCCTTATTGTGTTTGTTTATGTTGTTGAAAATGATTTTACTCTATCATGTTACTTGTATACCTAGTGCATGGTGTTATTTTTATATTCATTATAATGTTCACTTTCTGAAAGTGATTTTGGTACATGATGTGCCCTATATACTCCTTAACATGTGTTTACTATTATTGTGTGGTTGGTGTGCTTTTCGACATTTTAATTACCATTATCACGTGTTTGATTTGAACTTAGAGCTTAATGTGTCTTCTATGTTTCTTATCATGTGTACTATGATTATGTTGGTGATGTGCCTTACACATTCATTATATCATGCTTGCATCCCAAATGTATATTTTATATGCATGCCTTATAATATTTATAATGTAGATTCAATTATTTGGTTATTGTGTTTACTCTACATGTATCCCTAACTTGCTCTTCATAGCCATGATTCTTATATTACCATTTCCTTTCCATTTCCCTTACCATTCGTAGATAATTAAATCACATCTCAGCCATGTAAGCATGATCCATATATACCATACACATACTTTAGGTATATGATAGGGGAAAGATCCAACAAATTATGATCATTATTGTCATGTCCTATGGATAAGTAACTTAAATATATATTATTTTTCGTATTCCATGCTAAAATGTTACCATTTATCATATGTATTCAAAAACTATGCGGCAATTTATCCTCGGTGCATGTTTTTCAAATGTTATAACTTTACACACTATGTCACTAGAAGGCAATATCTATATTTTAGTGTTACATATATAATATATTTCTATTGAAAAATGATATATGTGTGTGTGTGTGTGTGTGTGTGTGTGTGTGTGTGTGTGTGTGTGTGTGTGTGTGTGTGTGTGTGTGTGTGTGTGTGTGTGTGTGTGTGTGTGTGTGTGTGTGTGTGTGTGTGTGTGTGTGTGTGTAGACACACACACACACACACACACACACACACACACACACACACACACACACACACACACACACACACACAAATATTATATATATCATATGAATACATATGTGTGTGTGTACACACACACACACACACACACACACATGTATGTATATATATTTAAAATTTAAAAAATCATACCTGAGTATTATATACACATAATATTTTTAAAATTTTATCACTTATTAGTTCTTTTTATCTTATAGGAACCTATCAATTCTCAATATCTCTAATTTCATACCTTAAAAGGTGCATCATGAAAGGGGTGGGCAGACCATTAGCGCTTCATAGGATTGTTATCCCTTTTTCCACTTGTTATCTACACACTTCTCTACTGAAAATCATATCCCTAAGATTGTTCTTCTCTATTGCACCCTCATATAGTCATTTTCCACCTTCATTAGGCTTTACCTAACATGAATCCCCTTTTTTCAATTTTAAGATTATGTCATCTGGGTCGACCATGTATTGTTCTTGACATCAAATTTTATTGTTGACTTAGTTTATTATTTAACATGTTTCATTATCAAATTCACTACTAGATCACCTAGGTTGACCCTACTAGCCAAAAATTTCAAAATGGATTATGGTTAAATCTTCCTATATATACAAGATCATTTTTCCATTATTTAGAGAAGAGAAAAAGAAGTAAGATTTATTGTGCATTTGCTTATCCACGATTCTACTTGAGGATCAAGATTAGGGTTTCATGATTTCTTTGGAGATACAGATCTTATCTTGTGGAGAAGTCTTTTGTATGCATTAATAGGTTATATATCCTAAATTTGATTTATCTTTGTCATCATTACATACCACAACAACCTCTTCCAGAGCACCTTGTCCAAGGGAGAGATTGAGGCTTGATGTGTTTGTCTTCAAAGGTAGGTATTCCTAACATTGTTCCTCCTTTGTAAGAGTAGATAATTATGCATTTGTACTTATTTTCCATACATTAGGATTCAAAATACATTGATATGATTATATGTCATCTACACATGTTTACTTGTGTTGTTTATTACCCCCACTTTATTGTTATTTAATGGAGGCTTTGGAACCCTCACTAGCATTGTGTAGTGTGATAAGAGATCCCCTAATTGGGTCTAGCAAATCTCCATATTGGTCATGTTCTCAATTATATAATGTATCCCCAATCAGAAGTGTAAGTATGATCTATCTTCTCTGAGTAAGGATTGATTTATAGACATGATGTATTTCTAATTGCATACATTTTGGTGAACCTGATGTGAATCTAACCATTTTAGGTTTTATTTCACATTTTTCCTCATTTTATCATTTTATTTATTATTTTTCCATATTTATGATACTAGGTCAACAATATTGGAATAGTTTTAACTTATGTGCATAGGTTTAATGCACATTCGCATCAGTACAATAATATTTGATCTTTGTGGGTCATCATCAGATATAGGTTACTGGATTGAATAGGTTGACATAGTATTCTTTTTCAACTTCCAGATAAAAAATTAGGTCAACCCTATCAACTTATTTTTATAGACAACTTTTAGATAACGAACTAGGTCGACCCTATTGACATAGTTTTATAGACAACTTATAAAAACTAAAATAGGTTGACCTTATAAACTTAGTTATTTTTATAGCAATAAAAATAATGGTTTTATAGAACTAGGTCAACGCTGTAGACTTAGTTGGTAGAACTTTCAAGTAGCTTTACCAAAAAAAATTCAAATGTTAAGCATCTTCCAACCCAACAAGGTTCCTTTCTCTCCTCTATCATTTTTGTTATTCATTATAGTTATATTTTTCATAGTTTTTAATCTTAAAAATTTATCCTCTAGAGAAAACTACGTCCATTCTATCGACCTATTTACATATTCTATCTTCTATATATAAAACTAGGTTGACACTATCGATGTAGTTTTCTAATAGACCCTTGCTTTAGCAGTATAGTAGTGACATTGTCAACTCTATTATGTTTTATTTTCATACACTATCATCTAAACCAACATTATGTTATGTTTCAAAGTTATAATTAACACTTATATGATAGTAATTATCTCACAATTTCATTTTTAGTTGCCTGCATGCTTATAATAGATCACATATTCTAATTAGGTGGTTTTATAATATATTGTTTAGTAACACTATTTTTTATTTTCTTGCATAGACTATCAAATCAAATTATCTTAAAATGCATTTAAGAATTTGTCTACCTAAAGCCTACCTACTTAGATTTCATCACTAAGGGGGAAGATGAATTGGTTTTTTGGCCAAGTATAAATGCATGCTTAATGGTATATATTTGCAAACACCTGACACCCTTATCATTATGGTGTGTGAAGTGAGGTGGTAAGGCCAAATACCAAGCTAGTACCATTACCTACATAGATCCCTTTCAACCTAAATATCTTGAAACCATCCATTTATTACTTTCTAGTTCCTTAGGTATATCCAACTTCATATCACACTAAAATAATACTCCAATAATCTAATAGCATTCAGGATGACCAATTACTTAACATTTATTTTCTAGGTTGACTACTTGATCTTTTCTAAATTATTTATTGTATTTCAAAAACATAAATTGGCCAGCATTGGTGCAAGATTTTATGATGTGTACCTCAATTGAATAATCTTCATAAACCCAATTTATTGTGTGTTTACATTCATTTCTTTCTTTTAAAGTATATTACAAAAAATTTCCTATTTTCAAAACACTATCATCTCTATTGACACAATCTCTTATAGATCAATTTACCTATCTCTCAATCATACTAAGTTGACTTTGTCAACTTAGTATCATTCAAAACCATGTACTTAGCATACTAATTCAATTGTGTTTACTTAGTATCGTTCATAACTCTCTCCCTAACATACTAGGTCAACTATATCAACTTATTATCATTCAACAATGTCCCTCTTTTTGGCTAATTTTGTCCCTATTTTTAATCATAGATTTTTGATATCCTCTCATACTTGGCATTATGAAACGACTTATCAAATTCTTCTTGATAGTCTCAACCCAATCTAAATGTACATGGATTATTCGTTATTCCCTCCTACCTTGTCTATCCACCATAGAAGACAACTCTTTATGATGCAACTCTTCACCACATGGTTCTAAATATTCTCAATCTCGATATAACCCATACCATATAGAAGATATAGATAATCCTACTACACTTTATAAACCTATAAGTCATAAATAGTTTCTACATCAAATGTTGAAACCTCGCATTATGTTCCACCTTGTACAACTAATATTCACAATCCTCTTGTTACACCCATAAAAATATAACCAAACCCTATCAATTCCCAAAGTAACATATTTGAAACCACTCAATTTTATAATCTAGATGATTCCCAATTATTCAAAACCCTTGATGATAATACTATTTACACTCCTACCAAGAATGTTGGTTTTACCAAGCTTCTTTCTTCTTCTACCATACTTAAGACAACTAACACTATTATTGGGAATCCTCCACCTACAAAGAATCCTCCTCCCACCAACATTAACATTACTCCTCCTAAAAAAAACTAATACCCCACCTTCAAATCCACAAATTGACACAACTCAGATTCTTGTATAAATAGTTCAACAAATGAACATCATGCAAATAAATAATTATTTCCAAATGATGAAAATGTAATAATAGATATTACACATGACTATTCAAACCACCTCAAGTCATCATGTCTCAACCAAATCCAAATTTTCTCCCTCCTCTTGTATATTCCAATGGGAATATCATCCCTCAACCTCCAATAAATAATAAAATGCTTCAACATCTTCAAAATGAACCTTTAGCCACATTCATTGCATCCATAGATATTAAAAACATTTATCCACCTATCATATATGATGGGAATAAGGTATATTTATTAATTATTTTGGTAATCTCTATAAAGAATGGGTCTAAATTAACACCTTTCGAACCATCAAGCTCTTAGACAAAATCTTTTTTGGTGATGCACTTGAATGGTACAACCAAATTCCTATACATTCCATCTCACAACTAGAGGATTTGTCAATGCTCTAGTGAAGGAATTTGAACATGATGAACTTATTAAAAATTACCCTAGCCATTTCATCAATGTCAAACAACTTCCTAATGAATCCGCTCACACTTTTGGCAAATGATATAAATCTCTAGCTCATAAAGTGGACCATAACATGAATGATGATACTATTTTAAAACTATTTTTTATTGCTCTTAAATCTCCCCTTCAATTCAAAGTTTGAATCTTTTCACCGAAATCTTTAGAATAATACTTAGACCAAGCAAAAAGGTAAGACTTTCTTATGACTCAATTTTAAACACCTAAAATAACTACTAAAGAACATTTTAATCATTTTTTCATAACATTGATTCATCCAAGCCTCCCCACACTCAAAATGGAGCATTTTATTGAAACAATTTTAACCCAACCCTCCCTCCCTTGAGTTTAGAATAACTTAAGAATAAATAACCACCATATAAACCCATGAGCTTTGATCCTTCCAACTCTCCTCCAAAATGGTATAATCCTGATAAGTTTTATTAGTGGAATGATATTATAGGTCATTCTCATGAGTCCTATTGTGATCTTCATCGATTTATTCTTTCTTCCTTATTTGGTCCACATTTCAATCTTGATACTCTCACAAAAAAATGTTACCAATATTATCTTCAAGATTCTCAAATTCAATCAAAAGAACCATAATCACATCAACATCAACTACCTAATGAATAAAAACAATTATCCCATACCTACACCTTATCCACTAATTTTGTTCAAACCATAGTTGATCCTTCTTCCTACATTAAATAAGGAAAGGATAGCTAACATGAATAATTTTAAACGTATCATTACATCCATTGAACCTCAACCTCTTAGGTCATATGAACTAAAGGATTACCTAATTCAAATTCCTACTCCAAAAAATATCATACATGGTCTTCCTTTACCTCCTCATACGTCTCCTACACATCATATGTTAAATTAAACATCCTTAACATCTAACAAACCAACACAATTACCTATCTCTAAATGCACCTACCAATTCAATGCAAATCATTTTAATGGTTCAATGTTACGTTACTCCAACTCACATGTTGGGGTATCTTGTGATGCTCATCCACATGTCCCTTCAGACTTTGGGGCATCTTGCAATGGCCATCCCTACATCCACTTAACCATTGGGGCATCTTAACATTCCCACTCTTATTATACAATTAATAATAACAACCAAATTCAACTTCAAAAAACCTTCCAAGACTTATAGACTTGTATTTCACATGCTCATCTTTGATACAGACATTAACATAGGTCTTACTTGTTACTTATGTCTCATGTTTCTTTATTTTTGTGCACTTTGATTCTTTTAGTCATATTTTACTAAGCATCATTATCACCTTTGGGTTCTTTGGTTTTTTTGCACATATTTGGCATTTTTTTTCATTTTGGTCCTAATATATCTATTTTATTTTTTATTTTTGTCTTTTGATGCCATTATTTGGCTTAATAGCTTTAGGATTATTTTTTCCTATTATTTAGCATTCACTTTATGAGTTGAAGTGTAAGACCATGGATAGGACCTAGACTTTCTCATAAATTACAACATTAAGACATCTTCAAACCACTTTTTAGGATGAGTACTAATTTCATTGGTTCTTGTACTAGATCTGTTATAAGATATCATGGCTTCTCTAATGAGATGACTATCATAAGCATAACCCCATCCATTTCATAGAACTATTTTAGCTCCTTGTGATAAAAAAATAAGAATATTCATCATTGCATCACTTATTACATAGATGGATCTCTCTTGATCCCCATATTTACTTATTCCATTTCATTTAAGGCTCACATCAGTCAATTTTGAGATTGCACACATACTTATGGCAAGTCTAGGTGTCTTCAGACACCTTGGTATTTAGGTTCTTTTCTTTAGTGACCAAGTGTAAGCTCCATTGTGTTTGTCACCTATTTCACTCATGTTTGATTATATTAATCCATATGGAGGAGGAATAATAGAAAAATCCAAAACAAGTTAAAAGACAAATCATAAAACACAAACAAAAAACAATGATCCAAAATACAACATTAAAAATTCTAAAAGTCAAATCACATTAAAAGACAAGATTTCAAGCACATCTCATTTTGATATTCAAATCTAGAAATCCATATTTGGCCTCATGATAGAGCCAAGGTCCATTAGGGTGTGGTAGGATAGTAGATTAGTAAAGGAAAATAAAAAAATATTTTAGTGCTACCTACTTTCTCATGCAAGTGCCCAATCATTACAATATATTGACCTATAAAGGGTCCTGAGGAATGAGGAACACATTATGGGAAGGTAGGTCCATTTTAATTTTCATGTATATAGCCTTCATGGGTTGATATATGTACTTCACTTGTTATCCCAAGCTTTGTGTTCATTAGTCAAAATGTTCTAAGTTGGTGTTGATAGTTCTTAACCTTTTTCACTTACTTAGTGTGTCTCATTATTGATAAGGATATTCACATAACCCATATTCCACTTCCCATTACTTATTTACATCATATTTTTCTTATATTCCCCTGGTTGGATATTACTTGTAGATGATCACATCCCTAATCACATCTACCTCATTTATGCCTCTTGGTTTATAGTTTGTGAGTTACATGGTAAGACCTTGGATAAGACCAGGCCTTCCTCACAAACACCCTTACACCACATACCACACCATCTCATTGTCATACCAATCATTTCATTAGGTGGTTGTGTTTTCTTACATTGTAACTTAGAAGAAACACTAATTTTGAGTTTTCATCCTTTAGAGATTTTGATTTTCATTTATCCATCATGATCTTGTTTGATTTTTGTAGCCTTCACTTACCTTACATATGACATTTGGCATTATTACATGTTTTTTTATGTATGAATTCTTTATGTTTGTCTTCCATCTTGAATTACATTTCATTTTCAGTCATTTACGTGATTTCTTTATGGTTGATCTGACATGTTTATCTTACATGGAGGTACTTGTCACTTACATATCTTTGCAAAAATTTGTCTTGCATTGATATTTCATTTTTCATTTATGTTTTACATACCAACCAACATGATTTATTATTTTCTACACTCCTTTTTACCATTTATGTTTTACATACTTCCCAACATGATTTAGTATGCTCTACATTCTTTTTTGCCATTTATGTTTTACATGCTTTCCAACATGATTTAGTATGTTCTACATTCCTTTTTTCCATTTATGTTTTACACATTTTCCAACATGATTTAATGTTTTATAGAATCTTTTTTCATTAACTTTCCATCATTTTTAATTCATTTTCCCTCAATCATTTTGGTTTTAACCTTGCCTTAACAATCCTTATTTGCCAATTTTCCTAAAACTCTCATATCTTTATCTCTACTAACTATTTTTCCAAACAGTAAAATTTCATGGTATAGTAATGTCATAGAGAATATTTCCAACTACTAAATGATTATATTCCTAAAAAAATTAAAATTTTCTCTTTTTTGCTCTGATATCTATAGGTTCACTTAATGTTCTTCATATTGGACACCTCTACATCTCTTGTAGTCTCCTTATTTATATATTACACTAAGATAAATAAAAGTATTTGTTTTTTCTATTTTTTTCTTTTCATTTATCTTATTTTATCCTTACTACATCTTACTTAGCATCATCATTATGTGTCATCAAATTTTATTCTTGAAGTACCATCCTGTTTTGTACTCATGTGACACATGATGAGCTTCAAGTTGGACATATGTATACACATAATAATTTAAATTTGTTATCACTTACTAATTTTATTTATCTTATAGGAACTTGTTGAGTCTCAATCTCTCTAATTTCATGTCTTAAGGGGTGCATCGAGAAAGGGTTGGATAAAACATTGGTGTTTCAAAATATTTCTTTTCCTTTTCCCACTTTTTATCTAGACACTTATCTCCTAAAAACCATATCCCTAATACTTTTATTCTCTATTTCACTCTCTTCTAGTCAATTTCTAGCTTCATTAGCCTTTCCTTAACATGAATCAACATTTTTTAGTTTTAAGACTATGTTGGTTGGGTTGACCCTATATTGTTTTTGACATTATCTTACATAGCCAACTTAATTCATTATTCAACTTGTTTCACTGTCAAATTATTTACTAGGTCAGGTAGGTCGACCCTATCGACCAAAACTTTTAAAAGGGTTTAGATTTAAATCCACCTATATATACAAGATCATTTTGCCATTATTTAGATAAGATAATAAGTAATAAATACTATGCATCTACTTATCCACTATTCTACTTGAGGAGAAAGCTTCAGGTTTAATACTTTCTTTGGAGATATGGATATTGTCTTATGGAGAAGTATTCTAGATGCATTGATAGGTTGTGTATCTTAGCACTGATTTATCTTTGTCATCCTTACATACCACAAGAATCTCTTATGAAGCACCTTGGCCAAGGGAGAGATTGAGGCTCGATGGGTTCATCCTCAAAGGTAAGTATTCTTAAATTTGTTCTGCCTTTGTAAGAGTAGATAGATATGAATTTATATTTCTCTTCAATGTATTAAGATTCCATATAAACTGATGTGAGTATATGTCTCCTATGCATGTTTACTATTGTTATTATTACTACCACTTTGTGTAATAATCTTTGGTATGCACTAGATTAGACTTTACTTTCTTTGTTATTAGTTTAGTGAATATAAAACATAGGGTCTAGCTAGGTTTATTGTATGATTGTGCTTTAATGGAGGCTTTGAAACCCTCCCTATAATTGTGTATTATGATAAGATATCCACTAATAGGGTTTAGAAGATCCCCATATTGGTCATGTTCACTATTATCTAATGTATCCCCAATCAAAAGTGTAAGCATGATCTATCTTCTCTGAGTTAGGATTGATTTATAGACATGGTGCATTAATGATTTCATACAAGCATCACCCTCACTATTATTTCACCTACATTTTAAATTATACCTACACAAGGTAAGTGTAATATATTGTTTGTGTTTAAATAATCAAGTTATTTGTTGGTATTTTAATTTGTATATTTAGCATATTTCTAAATTTCAACATTGTACTTGAATATTTTGATTCTAAATTATTTAATTGGCCTAAATTTTAGAATAGTCGATTCTTTAGTTGATTAGGCTATTCTCCCACCCTTATTTCAATAAATTGTTAAAAATGTTCATAGAATATTCATTATTTTATTTCAAAGGGTTAACTAGTGGATATTAGCTAACCAAATTTTGATTTCAGACCCCAATATATTTTTCTTGACAATCTAGGTTAGATATTCATGCACTTTAGGTACACAAGATCTACAATATGTAAAATGATGGAAGGGAAGGAAATAGTGAAACTATGTGAATAAAACCCAAAATTTAAATTTATAGTTTTGATAAATTATTATATTTGGAATTTAATGTTGAATACAATTATCTAGAGTGAAGTGTATGGTCTTGGAAACATTCTCCAATGAGATTCATTTTTATTTATATTTGTGTTAAATCCAGTTACATATTTTCATAGTTTGAATTATGTAATAAGTATTTTACAACAATATATACAAAGATACACAATCTTTATCCATTTTTTAAATATATTTTTTGGTCCACTTCTTAATTAGGTGTTATAAGTTATATTATATATGTATATTAGATGCTTAATTAAATATAGTTTATATAGTTATTAGTCTTGAGAGGATAACTATTGCCTTTAGTTTGACCTAAGTTTTTATTAAACTCTACTCTCTTGGTTAATCAAATTTGCTATTTCTATGTGTTTAGAAATATGTGAACATTTTGCATAGTTAAGTTACATGTTTTTTAATTGATCATATAGAGTAATTTTTTTTTTTTTTTTTTTTTTTGCATTTATTGTTTGAAAGGTTTAGATGTTATTCTTTCCTTTAGGTGAATCAATGAAATATATTCCCTATGAATTGCACTCATAATGACTTCTTTTGATTTTTTTATTGGCATCCAAACATCAGCTCCTCAAGGATGTATTCTTTTCTCACCACATTAGATTTCATAAAAGTATTTTCAAAGTGCATTTATCTCATATGTGTAATTACATTGGAAGTGATTCCAGAAATGTCAAAATGATGTAGGTTAGATGGTATGCACATTTTTTCTCTGATAAGTATACACATGTTGGAAGAGCCTATGTTGCATGCTTATATGTTGCTACGACATATGTTATTTTATTTCATAGATGACACATATACATTTTTACAAAATTTCATATTTTTAGGTCACATAAATTTGAAAACATTGAATAAGGTATTAGCATGACTATAATGTAGAATTATTATTTTTGATAGTTCCTAAAGCTTGAATTGAGATGTTAGGTAAGGGGTCTGCAATGGTTCAGTTAGTGTAACAACAAATATTAACCCTAAAATGTTTATATTATAGAAAATTTGGGGTTAACAGATAGATATAACCTACAAAAAATGATGATAAACTATCTCTAAAGTAGACCAATCGGGTGCTAAACTCATATAAACATACACTAAATTTATTAAACTAGTATAATCTAAAAATAGTAAGTATAACTATGTTATATCTAGAAATGACAAATAATTAATGTAATTATCTTGTTCTAATGATAATCTACTTATATAAGTAGAATAGATAGGAATTTGACTAATTTATGACTATAAAACTATTATCAAATTCTAGATTAAGTGCCTCTAGAGCCATAAATGTTAGTGTCATCCCTAGATGGTTGCATCAACACTATGGTATTAACCTAACATAGGTGTCTACATATAATAACTATTTAAAAAGTATGTGATCACATAAATTCTTTTGGGTTTGACTTTACCTTCAGTCTATCAAATTCAGACTAGGTCATGCACTGTCACTCCTTATGCATTTATGGAACCCTAATTCTTCATGTTCATAGTGACCCTATGGGGAAATGTCTTGGTTGTCACATGGTGTATATTTGACCTCAAAGAACCTTTATATCAATGAGCATTTCTTGCATAGACAATATTCCATAGGTGGCCTCAAACTGATGTAATTATCCCTTTCGTGTTGACTTGTGTGGGAATCACACAATGTGTGCAAAGCAATTAAAATGATGACCTAGATTATAACATGGAAAATATATATCTTAGTCTAGATATTTAGTACTTTAGACATACATGTGTTATCCCAATGACTTATATGAAATTAGGGAAGCTTTATTTTATCAATTGCTTGATTGGGTTCTTTGATAAGTTGTCTTAAGTATTTTTGAGTGTATGCTAGGTGAATAATTAATGAGGGTTGATATTGTATGTATATCAATCCATTCAGATAAATAACTCACATTAAAGTACCTAGGCCAAATGTTAGGATACATTTCATTTACAAATTATATGACTTTAGGGAAATAGACACTTGCATCGAAGCAAGGCACTTGTGTCAACATAAGTGTTTGTCTAATATGCTAGTGACATAGATTAGGAAAGTAGATATAGACTCAAAAATTGAAAATATGGAAGATAATTAGTTTTTAATCATTCTAGGCAAGATAAAATGTCTAGGTCATCAACATAGGATTGATCAGACTAAGATATAGGCCAAGGGGCATATGATAAAGCATAAGTAAATATTTAAGAAGTTTAAAAGGTTAGGAATTTATAGGAATATTTAAGGTTTGAGTTTTCCAAGTGTACAAGATTGAGGTGCTATATACTCCATAAAATAGTGTCTACATTTCCACCCCCTTTAATCTAGTAATGAAATTGCCATTTTAAATGATAGGAATGTGTACTTAGGTGTGTATAACATACCTTATCTTTAATTGAGTCCAACTTGAGTGATTTAATGGTGATTGATCAACAACTAAGAGTATGTTATAGTACATAATTAGTGTATATAATTTTTAATTAAAAGTAGTTATAAATATTAAAATTTAAATATAAAGGTTTATGAGTACACACGTGTATAGATGGAACCACCTTACCTATTGGCAAGTTGATTAAAAATATGTATCATTGTAATGCTCTAAAATTTATATTATTACAAATATATATAGATATAGAAATTGCATATATCTAAGGAGATAGAAGGGAGAGATATTGAAAGGTACTTATCACCAACCTTGGAGACAAGGTGATTTGCCACCTGACAATTATGATTATTTGATTTCAAAGACTTAAACATACCATACACCTTGAAAGAGGTTGTATTTTTATATGTTTAATTTATTTCTCATTTTCAATATTATAAATTTAGTCAATAATTAGAGGAGAGAGGTGCACATGTTTTAAGTTATTTTATTAAGAAACATAATTTATTTTTTTAAGAGCCTTATTTGAATTTTTAAAGTTTTTTAAATTTGAAAAGAATTTAAAATTTTAATTGATTTTTCAATTGAAAATTCCCTTTAGCAAGCTACTCTAATTTTTTTTGGCAAGCAACAACCATATTTTTTTAATTCAATGAGAAATAAAGAGAGTTACTCTTTTACCCATTCATCACTATTGATAGGCATAAATCTAGAAATTAAGAAAAACTAAGTATATTGATGTATGAGGTTTTATTTTTAATTTGGTGATAATGATAAAGCAAATAATTTTCATGTGTCATCTAGGTACCACATACCACTTTGCTCTCATGTACCTTAAGGCCTCTTTCACATACTACCAAGTATATAGAAAGGGATAGATTCTTCCATGTACTAATGGGTATATATTAAGGGAAAGTATATCAAGAGGTTTAGTATATCGATCTAGTGGTATATATAAAAGGGGACCATTTTGGAGTGATAAATAACTAAATGGGATTAACAAAAACTCTAAACTCTAACCTCTAACATCAAAATTGAAAACTCAAAACTATGTATTCAATCAAGTATACCATTGGCACAACATTGAATAGTAATGACAATTAGTTAGAATGGTCTTAGAAAGTGATGAACACACTCATATTCAATCATATATGGTTTAATATTTGTGATTTTGAGAAACAACCAATTGATCCATTAAGGAATGTAAAATATATTCAAGCATGGAAGCTGAAAACTAGAAATCATTGTTCTTCACGAGGGCCTCATTCAACTGAGATGTTTTTCATCATATTCAAGGGTGAAATATTACATGGTAATCATTTATTAAATTTAAGGACCTATATTATTTGTTAGCCTAGATTACAATGCAATCTATAAATAAATTACATTGTAAAAGTATATATTTGACAAAACTATAATATTGTATTGTTATAAATTATTTACAAAGCCTGTGAAAATATTTATAAGCTTTTCAAAAGTTAAAACCCACTTTCCCGTGAACCAAAAATTTATTAACAAAACTCAACAAAGTAAAAATATTAACTAAGTAACTCAACTAAAAAACTTTGGATCGATAAAAATTAATCCAATAAATGCCTTTTTATCCAAAGGGCATAGAAAAAACTAGAGAAATGAACTATGAGTCATTCAAGTAGACTCTGTCACAATTAAAACTAATATACTGTGTATCCTAGACTGATCCACAACTTGATCATCCCCACACTTTAGTAGAACATGATCGCATATTGTCCAACTACATCAATCCTCACATAGAATCTATCCAACAAGTGATTGCCCCATGTACTATGTATGGCACATCTCAAACTAATTCCAAAAATCACCAACATCCCTTGTAAGCCTTTTATTAGCACTAACAATGATAACAACACAATGTTGACTTGTACCATAAATCACTGATGACTAATTAAAAAAATCAATATGCAATATCTTCTCCCCCTATCAGGTGAGAGGTGAGAATCCATGTAACAAATAAACCAAGTACAAACCATTAAAATGATCCACATCAAAGATCATAGAAACACTAAATTTATGAAAGTAAACTACACAAGCTAAAAAATGCTACTACATCAAATCTCAATCTTGAGCCTAACAACTTACATAATATGGTTGAGTCACTATCTCAAAAGATATAGTCATCAGCTACAAAGCATGTAACTTCACAGTCATCCCATCCATCGGAAGAAGATGTAGAAGAATATCCAAAAGAAGACTCATAATGATGAGTGACCAGTAAAATGTGCTTCTACCTTTTGTCAGGGTTGAGAGAACCTCCTTCAGGAGGACATTTTGTAGAGAGATGTCCTATACCAAAATAATTATAATATATGGTCCCATGTCCACTAAAATGAGAGGAATAATAGCCACATGAAGAAGAACTCTGGTGCTTGTGCTTGTGTCCATGTGAATGTTTGTGGTAATTCTCATGCTGTGGAGAACCAGAATGATGCCAATGCTTAGGAGACCTTGAATGTTCCCTATGTCTATAATGAGGCTTTTATCTCGAAGAACAAGAATGATGCTTATGCTTGGAAGTATGCCTATGAGAGTGTCTTTGTTTCTTGTTGTGTCTTATATTGGGTTTATATAATGGATTGATTATTTTGGAATAGTGTGCCTCCTTAGTAAGTTGGTCTTTCTTATTTGGAAATTGTCACTAATGTGGAGAGAACAACTCACAAATGAAATCAAAAGTAGATCTGTTAAGCTTATCACTAATCTATAACATCTCTAGAAAGTTTCAATATCTTTGGTTAAGGCCATTCAAAACAATAGAAATGAGCATTTGATCATCAATTTTTTGTCCAGTAGTGCCATATTCTCATTTCAAATTCTTAATGTGTGACACATATTCTGAAACATCTTCATCATCAAAGATTTTAATATTGATTAACTACATAAGAAGGTCAATTTTATTATAATCAAGTTGTTTATCATACAAGTATTTTAGATCTTTCCATGCTTTCTAAGATTTAGATTTAATCACCTGTATGTGAATTATGACTTGTGCACTACAAGTGGATTTTAAGAATGCAAGAGCTCACCTATCACATTTGTCAAAATTTACAAGTTTTTTGGCTTCAATGGGAAATGTTGGTTATTTTTCAACAACATCCCACAAGTCATTGAATATTAATGTGTTTTTCATATTCATTTACCATTCTTTATAATTCTTAGGAGTTAGGCATCTAGTGCTAGAAATGAGGCTCACAATTTTAGCCATGATGTAAAAAAGTAGGGAATGCTATTGAGGTTTTACCTTTACCTTCAAAATCTCTCCTATTTTACAAATGATCTTCTGACTTGTGAGAGATTATATTTTCTTCGAGAATACAAGCATAATGAAATAGAAAAAACTTGCATTTTGAAGGTGTTGCTTTCAACTAAAAATGCACCTTGATACATCATTTATAATACATTTGTTTCTAAAAATAATACAAGGAAGTGTCAAAACATAAATTTGATCATTCCAATGTATCCAAAAGTCAAAAATGATGAAGATCACTTGGTCACATGACCACCTTCGTAAATGAGAAGATGTATAACTAGTGTTTGCAAGAATGATGACTTACACCCTTATGTCTTCATATGAATAAAAAAAGATTATCAAAAGAGAATATTTCTCAAAAAATAATATTCTTTCAAAAATAAAGATTTGAACCCTTGACCTCCCCTTTTCAAACCACTTAACAAAATTAAGCTATCCAAGTGCTCTATGAGCATTTACAAGTTAATAAAGATAGGAATTTCTATATGAACCTGATGTTTTTTCTCTATTACAATAAAAAATAAATTACTTGGGTGATAAAAATTAATTTTTCCTATGAAATGATTTTCCAAATTAAAACTCCAATTTGCCAAAGCTTGTTATGGGACCCATAAAACCTTAAATATTTGTCAAACTATAGTGAAAATTTACAAAATCAAAATTTTCATTATCTTAAGACTTAAAATGCCATACAAAATATCTACAATTCCATGGATGTTCTAGGAAATTCTTAGACTCCTTTCAAAACCCTTAGGCCATACAAAATCCATACAAGATTGAATCTTTCACCATTTGGTAGTGTTTGAGACATTCAAAGAGGATTTTGACTAAAAAAAATTGATATTTGAAGAAGCAAGTCTTTATGGTAGCTTTACTTCTACAAATTTAGGTTGTACAACTGAATATGGCAACTTGAAAATCTTCTAGATGTTTTTGGGATTGATTTCTAGTCTTGAGGAACTTAGATTCAATTCAATTAACAAGGAGATCAATTGTCATAGAAATGGAAGCTATTTTATCCAATTACATGCATATCTAGAATGGAAAGGCTATACAAATGCATATATTGGTTATATAATTTAATTTTCCAACTTGAAAAAAAAACTCCCAGATGCTTGTTGGTATTGAAATTTGATCTTCAATGACTCAAAACATACCAAAACTCAAAAAATGGATTAAATGAAGTTTGAATTCATTTTTCACATTTCACAGAGACTTCTATGTTCAATAAGGCCATACAAATGTATTTTTAGTAGGTTTTGAGGTTTGAAAAATATGTCTATGTCAATATATGACTTAAAAATCCAATCTTTAATTCTCAAAATGAATTTTGGATGTACTACCAGGGAGTAGGCCATACACAGTCTATTTTTTCAAATTTTCTCAAACTTTTTAATGTAATATTATTTGAAAAATTAAAATATTTTAATAATTTTCCAAAAATTTCAACATTAGACTAAGTATTGAAAAGAAAGGAGAAAATTTTAAAAAGGGCATACCATATACTATTCATCCAAATTCCAAAATTTGATTTTATGTGAGGCTTTTCATTCCATGTGAATCAACTTTTAACTTTGCCTCTCCCTTATTCACCTTGAATTCACCATGCTTTAACAACCTTACTCTGATACCACTGTTGGCCCATATTACAATGCAAACAATGAAAAAATTGCATTGTAAAAGTAGATATTTGACAAAACTATAATATTGTATTCTTTTGGATTATTTACAAAGCATGTGAAAAGCTTTATAGGATTTTCATAGGTGGTTATGGGTTAAAACCAACATTCTTGTGAACCAATAATTTATTAACAAAACTTAACAAAGTAAAAATATTAACTAACTTAACTAAAAAAATTTGGATCTATAGAAATTAGTTCAATATTATTCCCACTCAAAGTTGAAATTCATTCAATGATAGTTGAATTTATTCAACCTTGAGTTGAAATATCATGATGCAATGAGATTGGATTGAGAGTTACATTCTGTCAATCATGATGTAGAAGTAATGGGTTTCAAAATCAACATATATATGACTACATTCATAAAATCCCTTCTTCCTAGATGTTCAACCTATTTAGAGTCTCTAGAAGAATGAAACTAGTTAAAGAGTCTCAAATTGATCAATTAGTTAAAAATATGGCAAAAAGAGAAAATGGCTTTGGAATAAAACATTAGTCCACAATAGGATAAGTGTGTGGTATGTCAAATCAAATTCTTCCAAAACATCCAACAAGGCACATACTCCAAAAAGGAAGGCAATAACAAGTAAAAGAAGAAGTAGAAGGGAAAAGGTGGTAAAAATAAAAATCAAGGTGGTAAAAAAAATTACAAATAAAATCTCTACTATAATCGGTGTGATAAAAATTGAAGTAATGAAACTCATGAATGTAGAACTCAATAGGAGAAAATTTAAGTAAATCTTAAGAGGAAAGATATAAAATCAAAGAAAACAAAAGATTCAAACATTATCTAATTCACCAATTAATGTGTGTTTTCCAGTACAAATGATGAAGCAAATAATGTCTCAATTAGTTATTCATGGTTTGGTGTTTGGGTTCTTAATACTAGTGCCACTATACATATGAATTTATAAATGGACTTCTTTAAATTGTTCAGTGAATAAATTCTTAGTGTGATATATCTCACAGATAGATCAAGTCTACAACCACAAAGAAGAGGTATTATAAGACTCAAGTGTTTGGGGCTTCTAGATTTCAAACTCTAAAATTTTGTCTACCTTATTCAATTAAAACAAAACTTTTTATCCCTAGTGCTCATAAGGCAATAAGGGCACCTTCAATTCTATTGGAAAATGGTGATGTCACTATTAGGAGAAAAAGTGACAACGTAATCATCTTTACTAGATATGAGGAACGGAAACTAATCAAACATAGGGGTGGGCCATCAAATACAAGGAATTATGCTCATCTTATGGAAGATGAAATGTATCCAAACATATTTTTTCATGCTATATTTAGGAACACTCACTTTAACATTATTCATGTGTTGTAAAATAATGGTGTTGTTGGCATGCCTACATTACCCATAAAATTAGATGAAAATGTGAAGCTTGTATCTTGGATAAACACAAAAGAGAACCTTTTAAAAATTCATAGTGGAAAGCTAACAAAAAATTGCAACTGGTTCACTTAGACTTGTGTTCTCTTTCAGTCTTATTTGCTAGTGGTAATAGGTACTTTATGTTGTTCATTGATTACTACAAAAAGATAACTTGAATATACTTTTTGAAGAAAAACTCAGAAGCCTTTGAGACACTCCAAAATTTTCAAACCATGATTGAAAATTAAGATCAAACCCACATTGAAATACTTAAGATAGAAAATTTTGTTGAATATATTTTAGATAAGTTTGAATCCTATCTTTAAAAAAATGGGATCAAACACCATCTCATAGTTCCTTACACACTGCAAGAAAATGAAGTTGTAAAAATAATGAAAAAAACTATGATGAATATGGTTCATGTTATATTTTAATGTAGAGGGGTAAATCTACATTTTTGGGCTAAAACAACTAAAATGATTGTATAACTTGATAAAATATCACCATAAACATCTCTTGAATATAAGACTATATGAGATGTGGTGTGTTAATATCCCTTCAATTTGACATCTTTCAATTTTTTGATCCACTTGTTACGCACTCATTCCAAAGGAGAAAAGAAATAATTTGAACCACATGAGTAGAAAATGTATCCACTTGTTATATTTTGAATCTTCCAAGGCATACAATCTATATGATGATAAATAGAAGAAGTTTCTCATCATAATAGAAGTTATCATTTATGATATTGCAAAGGATAAATAACCTATTGATTGGTAGTTGACTTGACTTGATAAGTATGTAAATTTTGATGTATACAAAGAGAGTGATTTATATATTTGAGAAAATGAGTTAGGGAGAAATAATTTTGAATTTGTAAAAGAGTTCACACCACTCTTCAACTAAGGTCTCTCTAACACAACATTACCACAACCATGAGTACTTCAACATACACATAAAGAATAAACTAATTGTGAACAAAACCAATTGTTATTTAAAAAATTTATATGACAAATCATGTATAATACAATGGAGAACCCTTTCTTAAGTAAGAAAGGAGACATAAGACTCAAGCCTAATAAGCCAATGTGGGATAAATCCTCACATGGGACAAAATTAGCAAAAAGATGAAAATACTAGCTAAAACCTAGCAAACATGAGAAATATACTCTAATAACACCCCTCAAGTGAAGTGAGGGGATAAAAATAGAGGATACAACGTGAAGACATATGTCCTTATAGATGCCAATCCATATTTATAGAATACATGGATGTCGAGTCACTATAACTACCAACTGAATATAGGAATGGTGTTGAATACTAGGATCATTGAATACAAACACTATGCTCCCAAATACTAGATATAATGATGAACTTAAAAAAGTATTACTTTAAAACCCTCCAACAAGATGGTGAGAAGAGAGTATAAAGACTAGTGGGTCTACCACACTAGTGTCACTAGTGAGGATACCACACTCATGTCATTAAGAATCACCAAGGACACATAGTTAAGTAAAAAATCCTCATAAGGGTTTTGAAAAATAAAATGCTTGAATAAGATACCCATGTACAAAGTAGGAATCTAGAAAACACTCAAAAAGGTGAGAATATACATATCACTCTCACAAAATGGAGAAAAAAGAGAAAACACATATAAAAACTCTCCCTAAAAGAGATAAAAGAAGAAGAGAGAGATAGAAAGCCCCCAAAGATAATGCTAAATTAGTCCTCATTCTAATTACTCCAAAGTCACAAATTAACTCAATCTACACTAGTTATCTCAATCCACTTCTCAATCACAAAAACAATTGATATTGGGCTTCACTAGAATAACATCAATAAAAAAGACTAGTAGTGATGATGAAATTATAAAAGAGTAATGCATGTGCAAGGAACTTTTAACAGCTAAGAATCTGAATGTAAACCACCCTCGCCCCCCCCCCCCCCCCCCCCCCATATTGCTAACTAGGTAGAGTGACAAAAAAGGTTTGTATGAGTGGTCTAAATCCACTACTCAAACACCAAATTATCTAACATTGTATAACTAGAATGGATCCATGTCACGCTTAAAGAGATTGTCAAACAATCAAAGAAGATAAGATGACATTGGGATTCACTAGAATAACTACACTTAAACTTCTGAGATACTGTCAACTATTAAAAATTTAGTGTCAAAAATACATAAAAGGTCTCTCAAATAGGATGGATTTGGTGGTCATGCAAGAGACAAGCAACTGAAGAAGTGAAAAAGGTACCTAGAATAGAGCACATAAATGCATAAAGGTAGACAAGGCTGAATCATCAAAACCCCCTATGGAACTTTATAAACTAGTTTGAGTATAATATAACCCATACATAAAAAAAAACACCAAATGAAAATAAGGAAGACATTGGGCTTCACCAAAATAGCTCCAAGAAAGGAGACTATTGACCTATCGAATAAGCCATCAATAATCATAGGAGATGCTCCAAAAACAAGGTAGCAAAGAGGTGTCTCCATAAAAGAAGGCAAGTCACTAAAAATGGGGCCTTGATGGAGACATGACACAAACTAGAAGTGTGTGAAAGTACCAATGCATATTGTAGGCTGATGGAAGAGTATGTTAAATGGTGAAAAAATCCCATAATGTATGCAAAAACACACCAAAAAAAGATCAACAGTCAAAAAATTACAATCTAAAAAGCACATGCCAAGGATGTCAGACTCAACTAAAAATGTATTAGATATAGTATGAAGTAAAATGTAGGAAGTATTAAGGCCCATAACTTAGGTAATCCCCCCTGAATATGGAACTTTATAACTTTAGTGTATTTACAATAGAAATATGATCAATGGAGTGACAATGAAAAATAAATCACTTTTGTGAAAAGCATCACTCAAATTTGATTTACCAAGAAACATTTATGGCTAATAAAATTTCCCATCATTAATGGCCTATATAATGAACTTGCACTTAATTTTTTTTTAAAATGCTAGCAAACAAGGGATAAAGTATCCTTTCAACTACTAGTTAGAACCATCATAGAGTGTAGAATGCAATGGTTTAGGTTTTGAGGGAGAATTGGCCTCCGGCCAACTAGAGCCTCACCCTTAATCTTCATCTAATGAGATAAGAGGGTAAAATCAATTACAACCATTTATAAATAAATTTATATCCCAAAAATATATTAATTTATTAATAAATAAAAATAAAAACTTGTCTCACTCCCACAATACTCACCTCATGTGAAAATCTAAAAAAATGGCCCTTCCCACAATCATTAACTATCCCCACATATAAAATCCTCTCCAAATGTATCTCCTAAAAAATATTACCCATCCCTAAGCAATGTCATCCACCATAAAAAGTTTGGAATGATAGTGGGACTACCAGATGTAGAATTATAGTAGGTCATTTAAGAGTTACCAATGTAAGACTACGAGAGAGTCTCAATTCAGATGAAACTTGAGAGGCGACATCCAAAAGGCCAATGGGTATAGATACTTGTAGACAATTATATTTAGAGATGATATTATTCCATTCAAACAAAATAAATGAATGTAGAGTTTAGACTTTATGCACATTGCAGATACTAATGGAAGATGATAAATTATTGTAAAATAATTAACTCCAAAGAGAGTGGTGGATGACAGTAATATGAAGGAGCTATAGATAGGAAACAACTTGGAGAAAAAACTATTTTTCTTGTCATCAAAGGATCAATATATAACTTTAAGACTCAATTTAAAGTGCATCAAAATAACATGCTTCACATGACTCTAGAAATGTTACATGTTCCTAAAGGAAAGAAGCCATGGAGATCAAGAGGGATAATATAATGTAATGATGCTCAATATAGATCATTATCTTTTATGTAATAAATGAAATTCAAATCACACCATCATCAATGTAGATTTAGTGGACTTTGAAGTCCTTTAGTATACACTGAGAATGAGTGTACAACCTTCAACACCATATTCAAAACACCCTCAATACCACCAATACAAAATATAGAAAATATAAACTAGTAATGAAAAAAATCATTCTTCAAATGCAATATCAATCTATATCAAGATACAAATTTTATCAACAAAGGAATATGATATTTCCATAGTGTCCATAGAAATGATGAGGTCATCTCTTTCAAAGGCTAAAATGATGAAGAAGGTGATAGAGAAGCCATAGATGAAGAATGTTCAATCTGGAGTCAGGGTCGAGTAGTGACAAGCTAAGTAGATCTATCATTAGGTCATAAAGAGAAAGGAAGCCATTTTATAATTCAAATAGGTGTATAACACGAAAAGCTTGATGCTTCAATGGTATGGAATTAAACTAAATATTCAAAAATTACATTCATTTTCCTTCTAAATGAACCAAAACTTTAGATCTAGGGTCTCTCTGTAGCCTTTGCACTCTTCCAAAATTCATCTAAAAAACTATAGGTTGTGAATACACCTATAATTATAGTAACTACACCATAATAACATCATTTCTCTTAGTCTTTCTAAGTGGAGAAAAAAAAAATAATCTTCTCCATATGCCATTGATGGTTGGTGAAAAATCAAGGTAAAATTTAGAAATTTTTGATACTCTTCCTTCTGGTGTATTGCCCCAATCCACCATTAAACCAACATGCCTAATCAACTCACAGATCACTAGAACATGGAGGGAAGACAAATGGATTGATAAAAAAAAACAATACATGCCATTTAATAAATGTTGGTGAAGGTTGTGTAGGGTTTGACCAAAGAACCAGTGGGCCATTGAAGGTTCAAACACATACTAAATCTAAAACTTTTATGAGTAGTCAATGCCAAAAAAATAGAGTCGAATGAATCAAACCCTTATAGCTGATCTCAACTAAGGTATTACTATCAACATAGAAAAATACATAGAACACAAAAAAGGTAGTGCATAGACCTTGATAAGCATCAAATATAAATGTTAGACAATACAAAGTACAAATATGTACAATAGGATATGGTAAATGGTAAATACATTTCATTAAATAACATTGATGCTAAAACACAAATTGAGAAAAAAAATATAAACATGGCTTTAAAAAATAAAAAATACCTAGGATGAATATGACTTGATTTTTGGCAAAGGAACTAAGTAATAGATACTTGGAGGATCTCTGATACCATGAAATAATTCACAACACTCTTCAACTAAGATCTCTCCAACACACCATTACCATAGCCATGAGTACTTCAACATACACATAAGGAATAAACCAACCATGAACAAAACCAATTGTTAGTCAGAAAAAGCATGTATAATACAATGAAGAACCCTTGCTTAAGTAGGCAAGGAAAAACAAGAGTCAATCCTAACTATCCAATGTGGGATAAATCCTCACATACGAAAAAACTAATAAAAGGATGAAAATCCTAGCTAGAACCTAACAAGCATGAGAAATATACTCTAACAATCTGTTGATTTTCCATTATATCTTATACATGAGATTGAAACTCCTCCAAAAGGAGAGAGTAAAAATTCATTAAAAATTTAACTTAGGACACTACAACAGAGGGTACAAAGTGATGGAACTTTTGAGGATGAATTTAAATCACCTAAAACACAAAAATAGATGCCTAAGTGGGGCACTCAAACATTGAAATATGTGAAATATAATGAAGTTGGTAAAATAAACACTAGAAGTGCACATGTAGCCATATCACAATCAAATAAGTCCCTTGAATAAATTCAAGAAAGGATTTAAAAAATCACCTTGAATGATTCTCCAATAAGAATAATTCAATGTTGCATGTGATTCATAACCAACATCTTTCAAATAGGCTTAGAAGCTTGAATCTTAGAGAAAAGAAATGAAAGATGACTACAGTATTTTGGTTAAAAAAGGGATTATGAAATTTCTTGATACTACATAAGGCTATAAACCTATTACCTACAAGTGGATCTAACGTAAAAAAACAAGGCTGGTAGCTCACTTAACAAGCACAAATCAAGGCTTGTTGCAAAGGGAAATGATCAAAAAGAAGGAATTGACTACAATGAAACCTTTGAATATATAGTAAAATGCACTACCATTACAACCATGCTAGATATATTTGCTCATAATAGATGTAAATTTCACCAAATGGATGTCAAAATTGCATTCTAAATGGTTACCTTAAGGAAACTATGTACATGACACAACTCAAACATTTTTTAGTAAATAAACAAGAGCATAAGTGATGCAGAAGCTATGATACCTCTATCTAATTAAGTCCTCTATTGATAAGATCTAAACCCAACTCTCTTCTTTAGCTCATATACCTCATTCTAAGGTTGACTCATAACCTCGCTTAATGCTTCTTGTATAAATATTTGGTTCTACTATTGTATTTCAACACAACACTCTTCTTGAAAGGTTCTTAACCGACCTCTAATCTGGAACTTCACTCAATTCTTGATAATGTCACATATTCTTTCTTTAATCACATTTCTCATAGGTCTCTTTGATTTATGGCTCCTAACTATACCTTAATTTTAGGTATAACAACAACTAAACTATTTTTTTTGCTTTTAACAGTAGTTATCTAACCTTGTTGACCCTTCTCTAAATTGAAACAATCACTTGCTTCCTTACTTTCAAACTTTCACTCTTTTGTTCATATAGACCATAGGTCTATCTATACCCTCAAAAAAAGATCCAAAATATCAGCGTTTCATTTGAAATTTAATAATCACATCCAAAAACAAAATAATGTTTCTCTTGATCATAATAAACCTACATACAAATAATTTGAATACTGCATTCAATCACTAGTATCTGATACACACCAATGGTTCACACTAAGTTGACTCTTCCTTGTAACCCTCCAAAAAACTAAACATCCTTAGTTTGGACAATGTAATTGGTTTATTGGAAAATAAAAACTAATTTCAAGTACCCATTAAGTCCCTTCAACTTCATCCAAATTTTCTTTTTTCAACTCTTACTATAACCTCACTAACTCACCACCTCATTCTCTCAATTAGGTCTTTTTAGGCTTAAAATCACTCCAAAGTCATGGTTTTTGTACTAGGTCATACAATACCAACCCAAAACCTCCATAATCATCTTAATGATGATAGATAAAATTTTATTACAACTTTTAAATAAATTCTAAGGGTTTTAACAAAACTCATGGGGGTTACAAATTCAATACCCTAGTTTAATGTTTAATGGTCATGTAGATGGCCGAGATACTACAAAATGTATTATTTCAATTTGTAGACACTTTAAAAAACTTATAATACTAAAAAATATATTTCCTAACTTTCTTAACCTTTCCAAATATCTATTTCTTATTGATCAATCCTCAAAAATATGCAACTGTTACTTTTACATATTTTTGAGTGTGTGGTTGGACTAGGTATGAATATTCTAAAATTTTATACCTATCTATAGGCTTATACGCTTTAAATTTATATGTTTAAAACAATTATAATTATTCACCTTGGTCATGATCTAAAACAATAAATACAACCTCATATAGCCAGTCATAATTTGAGCTTACTTGTCACTCTAATTATTGTGTCACTAAGTGGATTAAAAATGGGAGTGTATTGAATTTAATGAAACTTAAGTAGAGTTTCACCTTCCTAGTGGATTATGAACTTATGAATGGTTTTATGTTGTCAAATGAAACCCTATGGAACATTTCTTAACCTCCAATCACTTATTTTCAGTTTCAAGAATAAATTCTATCAACTTCTTGCTTACTGTGTTCGAAACAAAGTTCCTCTCAAGACTATGTATACAAATTTACGTTCTATCTTCCCTTATGATGGTTACCTAGATTTTAGGTGAAATTTTATCAATAAATAAAATTTATAAAGTCTAATTATGATTCATATAATAAATAAATGACTTTAACAACTATCAATAACACAAGCTTACTTGATATGTTGGGATTGTGTGACACATAATTTTCACCTTAATTGATTGATCTTTATATGGCCTCACTTCATCAAGAAAATGCTTAAATAAAAAATCTATGTAAATAGATAATAATTTGACACTATTCATAGGCTTTGAACTATACAAAATACTCTCACAAATCTTCTTTTATTTATTGATTTATTGCTTATGTAACAAACAAAACACAAACTTGACAAAGGATGGTAGAGTTATTTTAAATTAAGGACTTTATTAACATCTTCAATCTCTAATCCTATGTTCTAAAAATCTATAATCCTCCCTCTCTTCCTACTAAAACTAATTCGCATTTATATATGCAATTTCTATCTTAGTTATATGCCTAACATGCAAAAGACCTCCTTCTTTATTGCTAACCTCATGTAGGAGGTAGTTAAAAATGTTTTTATTTCTTTATTTCAATTTATCTTTCCATGTCATGCATGTTATAAATACTTTACACCAATCCTAGGACCTAGTAGACCAACTACAAACATTCAAATAACTTTTAAAACTCAAACAACCCAAATATCACTCTCAAGCATGGTTACATTATTCAAATTTTCAAATATTGGATTTTGGAGGGAAAATCCAAAATAGATATCAAACTCATTTTCAAAAACCTCTAATGACTCAAACACACCCATAATTATTACTATACCCCTAACACCAAATCAAGAAAAAATATTTCAAAATGAACTCTTAAATACATTTACATGCTTAATGACTTGGGTATGCTCTACATCAAACTCCACTAGTAGAAAAAGATTTAATATCCTACTCAAATGTAGTGTTGTTTTCTTCTTTATGGTCTTCCAGTTATGTCCACTTAGATATTCTTATTCTATTGTCATTTTATTATGTTTCCACTTCTCTTCATTTATACTTTGTATTACATTCACATTGTCTTGTTTTCCTCTATCTGAAAAAAATTTGCTATTTTTCCCATTAATTTCTTATATCAACTGGCACCTAATGTGAATTCATACTCTAGTTTTTTTCTTTGTCATATGGGTAATTTATATCCAAAAATGTTGTTGGTCCATTGGGATATTATCTTCCCATGCCTTCATCTTCATGTGACTTGTAAAAATAATGATAATTTTTTACCTAGCTATCACCTTTCTACAATTTAGACCTCCTTGTGACTCTTTTTACTCTTACTCCTTCATTAATACTATCCATGCTTCTTCTTCATGTCTTTCTCATTTTTGACACCGTCATTCTCTTTTTTGATGTCCTTATCCTCCAACATGAGGATATCCACTACAACAACATGTATTTTCTCTCTTTGAGCTCCCTCAAGAGCTTCCTTATTCATGTAATTTATCACTTCCATGATTAAACCTACACACACAAAATCACGAAATTTAAACTTTGCAAAATGTTGAGATTCTTGAGTCCCATAAAATGCTTCCTTATCCATTCTTCTCCTTCACTTTTCACTTTTTCATGCTCTAACTCGTCTATCTTGTCTTAATTGTTTATCACATCATTATTCAAGGGATATTATAATAATATTATTTCTATCTCCAATTTTATATACTCTCTCATATACAAACACATAATCACAATTTAGACCTTTTTCATGTAAATACTTTTCCTCATTTAAGCCTTTGATGAGGCCAACAAATTGATCCTTTTCTTTTTAATCTTCTATTTCATCATCTAGATAACTACTACTAATTTATTCTTCCTCATTCGTGTTCATTCCATCATCCTTAAGGTATTTTTCACCTTCATCCTCATGCATACTCATTATATATTGCATTATTTATCTATTGAGTTGATTACAATGCAACTTCTTAGTCTCTTTTTCTTATCTCATAACTTTATGTTTCTTATTTTCACTAGTAGCTCTATACGCCACTTAATTCTCTTTGACTTTTTCATGACCCATATATACCATATGTTATCTTATTATTGTACTTGATCTAACATGATCTTTACCTCTTCTAACTTCTCAATATTTTTCCTCGTATCTTTAACTTCTTCTATATCCATCCTTTTCCTTTTGGTGTCTTATTTCACCATATTATCTTTATGGTACTTTTTATTAACCATGCCCTAATTTTTTATTTTCCATATTACTCTTACCTATTTCTTAGTCTTTAGGCCTCACTTTGACCTATTACTCTTGAAAAGTTCTATTTGCTTGCCTCTTATGACATCACTTGGGTCTCTTCATCTTTCATGATCTCACTTGAGCCTTCTTTTCTCTATAGTCCTTTTCCTAGGACTCTTATTTATTACTTTAAGCTCTCCTTGAGCTTACAATTGAATTTCACAACTCTCAACTTACCTATTGAGCTTCAATAGTCTTTCAATTTCTATCTCCACTAGACTTCTTCTCTCTTTTTGATCCCTAAGGATCATTCCTACACTTGAATCATTCCTATAATAGTGTCTCTGCAAACTTTATTTACATAACATAAACATATATGAGAGACAAAATTTTAAACATTGACCCTTTCCTTGATTGAAATGTGTCTCTCTTTTCCCAGTTGTATCTTCCTGCTCTGATACCTATTGATGTAGAAGTTATGATACCTCTATCTACATAAGTCCTCTAATATTTATATCTAAACCCAACTCTCTTATTTAGTTCGCATACCTCATTATAAGGTTGACTTATAACCACTCTTAATGTTTGTTGCATAAATATTTGGTTATAATCTTGTATTTCAACACAAGACTCTTGATGAAATGTTCTTAGATAACCTCCAATCTATAACTTCACTCAATTCTTGACAATGCCACATATTATTTCTTTAATCAAGTTTCTCATATCTCTCTTTGACTTATGACTCCTATCTATACCTTAATTCTAGGTATAACAACAACTAATTTATTTGTTCTATATTTTAACATAATTTATCTAACCTTATTTACCCTTATCTTAATTGAAACAATCACTCTCATGCCATCACTCTCTTATTTACCTACAAAATTTTACTCTTTTTTTCATAAAGACCATAGGTCTATCCACACCCTCAAAAAAATCCAAAATCCCAAGTTTTCATTCAAAATTTAATAATCACATCCACACAACAAATAATTTTTCTCTTGATTATAATAAACCTGCATGCAAACAATTTGAAGACTTCATTCAATCAATAGTATCTCATACACACCAATGGTTCACAATAAGACTATTCTTCCTTATATCCCTCCAAACACCTAAACCTCCTTAGTTCGAAAACTGTATTTGGCTTCTTGGATAAATAAAACTTGTTTCAAGTATTCATTAATTCCATTCATCTTCATGAAAATTTTTGTAGTTCAAATCCAAATATTACCTCACTAACTCACCACCTCCTTCTTTCAATTAGGTCTCTTTAGGCCTAAAACCACCCCACAATCATGAATTTCATACTAGTTTATATGGTACCAAACAAACACCTGTTTAATAATATTAAGAATTATAAATAACATGTGACTAAAGTTTTTTGACAATTTATAAGGGTTTGACCAAAACTTATGGGGATTCAAAGTTCAAAACCCTAATTTAATGTTTATTAGTCTTATAGATGGCCGAGAGATTAAAAAATGTATTATTTTGATTTTTAGAAACTTATAAAAGATTATAAGACCTAAAAATTGTCTTAACCAACTTTATAAACCTTTACCAATATATATTTCCAATTGATCAATCCTCAGACTTCTATAATTGTTACTTCTACAAATTTTTGAGTGTATGCCTAGACTGTGCATGAAGATTCTGAACTTTTGTACCTCTCTATAGGCTTCTAAACTTTCAATGGATCTATTTTAAAAAAATTAATTTTTCACCTTGGTAATTATGTAAAAAATAAATCAAAACTCATATAACTACTTATAATTTGAAATCACTTATTACTCTATCCTATCATTAAATGGATTACAAATGGGACTGTATTAAATCTAATGAAACTTGAAGTATAGTTTCACCTTCATAGTGGATTTTGAACTACTAAAATGGTTTAATATTATTAAATGAAACCCTATACAACATTTATCAACCTCCAAATACATATATTTGGTTCCAAGAATCAATTTTATCAACTTCTTGCTAATTGTGTCCAAAATAGAGTTCATCTCAAGAATGTGTATACAACGTTCCTTTATATCATCCCTTCTGATGGTTATATAAGATTTTGAGTGAAATTTTATCAATAAATATAATTTATAAATTGTATTTATCACTCATAAAATAAAAAAATGATTTCAATAATTATCAATAGCACATACTTACTTGATATAGTGGGACTATGTGACACAAAATTTTTACCTTAATAGGTTGAGATTTAGATGGCCTCACTTCATCAGGTAAAAGATTAAATAAAACTTCTATGTAAATAGATGAAAATTTGGGATTGTTAATAGTATTTTAATTATACAAAATACTCAAAAAAATCTTCTTTTATTTATTGATTCAATTCTTATGTAACAAACAAAACATACTTCACAAAGGAAGGCAAATTTCTTGTAAATTAAGGAATTTATTGCAATATTCAAGCTCTCCTTATTTATTATATGAATCTGCAATCCTCCCTCTCTTCCTAATAAAATTTATTATCCTTTCTACATGAAATTTTTATATTCTTTATACTCCTAACATGTAAAGAACCTCCTTTTTTATGGCCAACCTCATGTGCGTTGTAGTTAAACATGTTATTGTTTTTTGATTTACATTGATATTTCTATGTCATGCATGTTAGACATATTTTACACCACTATTAGGACCTAATATACCTACTAAAAAAATTCAACTATATTTTACATCTCAAACAACCCAAATAGGACTCTCGTGTATGGTTACATTATTCAAAATTTTAAGTGTTGAATTTCACTATAAAACTCTAAAATAGCTATCATAGTCATTTAAAAAAAACCTATAATGATTCAAACACACCCATAAGGATTCTATTAGATCCCTAACACCAAATCAAGACCAAAATAGTCAAAATGAACTCTTAAATACATTTACATGCTTAATGGCTTGGAGATACTCTGCATCAACAAGGCGTGAAAGCTATAAAAGTTATTTTATAGTTTGAAATAAGCCCCTCAAACATGGTATGAAAAACTAGTTGATCGCCTAATAAACATGAACTTTAAACATTTTTAGTTTGAAGCTAAAAAATTTTAGTTCAAAAAATTAACAGAATAGTTGTATTTGTGGTGGTGTATGTTGATGATTTTCTCATCATAATGCATAATGAACGATTGACAAAACAAGAAATATGATTGCATACAAACACTAGATCTAGATGTGAGACCAATAGAAAAGACATTCACCATAAAACTCTAGATTTACCATGGGAAAACCTCATGAAGAGATAAAAAAAACCAACCAATATTATTCATTATTTAAAAAACAAAATGTACCCAATACAATCTTTATTTTCTCACTTTTTTTCATTACATATTACAATATAAACTCTTAATTATATAGGTTAGGTAATTTGACCATTATAATGTGACCTTTTCCAACCATCACCTTAATGGGTCCAACCTCTCCAAAGGTTATTTAATATATTTTATTATTTATTTACATGAGGATAAACTCATGATAAATAATAAAATATATTATTCTTTAACAAATGTAATTTAATGTATTAAGGATATGTAAATAACACCACCTAACCTTTAATTATTACAATACTCCCCCTTAATGTTAAGTGGGGATACATGCCATAATCACCTTTATAACATTGAAGTTGTACTCCGTGAACCATCCACATGAAGATTTTTATGAGGTAACAACATAATGAACATACACTCCATGAGCTATCCACATGAAGGAAACATGATTCATCATGCCATAGTCACCTTTAAAGGAATTATGATATGTAAACATAGTCACCCAAAGGTATTACACTATTTAACTTTAGATACCTAAAGGTATTACTCTATGTAACAACAATCACGTAGTCACCTTTAAAGGAATTACACTATAAAACTATAGATACCCAAAGGTATTACACTATATAACAACATTCATATAATCATATTTAATGTAATTACACTATGATACTCTAAACCACTTAGAGTGAGTTTAGGCTAGCATGATCATGAGACTACATCTAATCATTTCTCATGAATAATCAACCAAGAATATTGGAGTATTTTATAACATAAGGACATCTATGGTACTATGTATTGGGTAAAATGAATAATTACATATTAAGTTTACCAAAATCACATAAAGTGAAATATTACAATGATTTACATTATTAATAAGTATAGAGAGATAGAATAAAAAACATGACCCACGTAGTTGTTAAGAAGTGACATTGTCATGCACACTCCCCCTAAATGGTAACTTTTATAGGTCCAAGATTGAATGAACCTCAATAAGCTTGAGTTCATTGGTTCTATATTTTATTTTTCACCAAATCTATACAAATTTAACTATCACTAAGGAGGTTGGTACAATGAGTAACTTCCACATGATGTTATTCTATCATCCTTCATAGACACAAGGATTCTTTAACAACTTCCACATGAAGTTCTCTAGGCTATAGAACCTACACCAAACATAAACACATATCAAGAATAATACTAATCATAGTATGGTTAACATCATAATAACCAAATAAATTAGCATAATCAAAGGAATAATAATATAAACCAAAGTTTATAGTTCTTTTTATATATTGAAGTATTTTTTTTGCTAATTTAAAAATATTCAAGTATAGATCCTATATGAATATGGAAGTAACACCCAAATATTATGAAATATATACCATAATAATGATTAAATAAATGAAACTACTAATAAGATATTTGTAAATAGGGGTGGGTTATCTTTATCACACATTTTTTAGATCAAGCTTTAACACAACCTTCAATATAAGTATATATAATCTTGTAATCAAGCATGCTAAATTTAATAAGAAGGTTATGTGATGAAATACAATAATAATTTGATACTAATCTAACCAAACATTTCATATCATATTAGGAATAATTCATATTATAATTTAAGCAATGAATATTTGTTCTTCCTTTTAAAGTCGACACTACAAGTTTATGTTTTATACTCAATCAATAAAAAAGTTAAAAAATAAAAAAATTAACATGGTTTATACTTTATTTTGAAATCAAAACACATATTCTAGAGAGTAAAAAACATTAGACACATTAGTTGATTTCAAAATAATTCAAAAACACAAAGAATAACGACAATGGTGAAAGTTCCAAGTATCACAAAAATGGTCACTAGTGTCATAAATAGCATCAAAAATTACACTATTTGACCAAATTATTGTAAAATAAATAGTAAGAGGTAAAATCAATGTGTACGGAATAGGTTAAAACCTACAAATCGACTAGTTGGATGACTATGGTCGATAAGTAGTTGATAGGGTCTAATGTCGAATAAAGTTATCCAATAAGGCACAAGTTCCCACGCAAATGAGTACATAAATAGAAAATAGTAGTTTATAATAAAAAATAATTTTAAATAAAAGGAAGTATTGAGAGGATTTGAACATAAGACCTTGCTTTTTTTACAAGTGACCTCCAAAATTAAACTTGTTAACTTGCCTTAAACAACACATAAGTTTCACATGCAAGATAGAAAATAAAAAGTGAACTTACTTAATATTGTAATTTTTTAAATTAAAAAATAAAAAAACAATAAATATTATTTGCATGTAAATAATGCAATAAAATTAATGTTTTAAAACAATGCTTTTAATTTGAAAAAGACAACTCATCAAGGGTCCCACCACAACTTAAATGATTAAAGTGAATTTTATAATTCATTGATTTAATAAATAAGACTATTAAAACTATTAATAACCATTATAATTATCCATTTCACATTCCAAGTAAAATTAATGGCACCAAAGGAGAAGATGAATCCACCATAGGAGCTCCAGAAGACCAAATCAACTCAAACAAAGCTCAAAACTGCATAAAATTTGCCTTTTGAAGCCTTCTATATAACTAAAACAGGGTGTTTTTGACTAAAAATAGTATTTTATGTTTTATATAGCTATAATGGCACCCATAGAGTAATAGAAAAGAAGCAAAAACTTAGAATCGTATTCAGCTGCTCCAAATGACCCCTCCAACAATTTTTAATGGCCAAAGGACTGATTAATCACCTGTGATAGATCTAAAAAACACTGGACAATGCTAATTTCTAATTTTTTTTATTATGTAAGTCATACCAAGACATACAGGGATGCCAAAGGATGATAAAGAAAAATAAACAAAGCTTAGAACATGGGTTTGTAGGGTTTGTGAGGCATAAAACTGATAATAGACTTTCCAAGAACCAAAAAAAAATGAGCAGAGGATCTCAAGAAATATTTTAATGAAATTTCCTACAAGGATTCCATACTATGGCAAGTTTCCATGAAGGAAAATCTTAAAAATTTGATAGGAGTACCTTAGAGGCTTTGAGGAAGCTTTAGTGGCTAGGAAATGGATCAATCTCCTTAGAACACAAAATACATTCAATAGGGGCTATAAATGGAGATTTTGATGGATTTTAAAAAAAACTAAGGCCATACAAGAACATCAAAAATTATTTTATCATTTTTTGATTCTCTTGATGCTTACAACTATGTTTAGGTACTAGATCTATAATTAGAGAGCTTCAAACACCTTCACAAAGAACAATAGACTAAAAAAGAGAAAAAAAATTAAGATTTTTAATTCTAAAATAAGAATTTATAGCTTATTTAAGACACTCAAGAACATCTATGTTATATAAATAAGCTTAGAATTTGATAAAATCCTCAAATATGAAATCTCTATACTCTAATAGGAGAAATAAATGAAAGAACTTACTTTTTTTTTTAACTAACAGGGTAAAAATTTATTCAAAAGCAGAAAGCCAAAGCCATTACACAGCCTTTTCCTGCTCAACCAGAAGGCTCAGCTTCTGGGAAAAGGAAAGAGGCAGACGATTATACTCAACAATCTCCCACTGGGGTCCCTGTTCAGAGGCCCACTTAGCCAGACAGTCAGCTACCCCGTTCCACTCACGGGGAATATGCCTGAAGCTCACAGAATCCATCGAAAGACTTAACTGAATAACCTGTTGCCCAATCACCACCAGATGCCACTCGACCTTATCAAAGTTACGATTAGTTATCATATCGATCACTACCTGGGAATCCAACTCACAAATGATGTTTTGCCATCCCAGATGACAACACTGTTTCAACCCCTGAAGGATAGCCAGCGCCTCCATAAAGTTGTTCGAATGCCGGGCTTTATAGATAGAGAAGATAAACTGGATGTTGCCAAGAGAATCCCGCCCAACCCCACCGATTCCAGCTTCCCCAGGGTTACCATGCGAGGACCCATCCGTGTTAAGCTTCAACAGACCAGGGGAGGGAGGAGACCATCGACCAAGTCTACAAATAGGCTTGAGTCTGCGGCTAGTGTTATAGGCCGAACTCGTGTAAGAGGCAAGGGGCCTCACATCCGGCAGCTTGCCCGCAATGCTGGTGAAGGTAAGGAGCTCCTCCGCGCCCAGACCCTCCACCCGAACGCCTTTAGCAATAAAAGTCTCCTAAAGGGCCATTCGAACCTTCTCCCATATAGCTTCAACGTGCTTGGGAGCAGCGCAGAACACCCGCCTGTTCCTCTCCAACCAAACATTCCACAGAATGAAGGCTGGGCCAGCATACCACATAATTTGGAGAGCCTGCGCCTTGGAATTGGGAGTGCTAAGACGCTCCCAGAAGTCCCTTAATGAAGAAGCGTGCCAGCATGGACGCCTCCAAGTGCTCCACCATCTGTGCCAAATAGACTTAGCAAAGGAACACTGAAAGAACAAGTGCGCCCCTGTTTCCACCTCCTTGCAGCAGAGCACACATTTAGAAGGACCCTGAAATCTGTGCTTGCATAAATTGTCCCAAGTGAGACATCTATTATACACAAGCGTCCACATGAAGAAGTTACATTTGGGCCAGGTAAAGGAATTCCAAATCCTATTCCCCCACTGGAAATTGACTTCCCCATGAGCTTGCTTAGATAAAGCCATGTATCCCTCCGAGATCGAGTAAGAGCCAGAGGACCCTCCCCCCAAGCAAGCTCATCCTGTCCCATAAGAGAATTGCAAATTATGGAATATAATAACTGAGCTAGCTCAGACCTGTTATCCAAGGACCCACCCTGCGGCCAATCCACAGAGTTTTTCCATCTAAAACCTGTAGCCAGGCCCATGCTATACTCCTCTTTGTATTGAGCCACTTTAAACCAGCCAGCAGCATGAAACACCTCACATAAGGGCTGAAGGTGTGGGTGAGAGGACACAATGGGGGGCGCCCCATCCCACGAATCTTCCCAGAAGAGAGCCTGCTCGCCAGTTTTACAAATCCAGAACAAGCTGTTTTTAATTAAAGAAGCTCCAGCTTTGAGGGTACTCCAGATCATAGAGCCGCTCCTCTCAAAAGGCATCCAAATAATAACTGAAGGCTCCACTCCTGAAAAGTACTTCCTACCCAAGATCCGGGCCCACATCTGGCCCTGATTAGTACACCATCTCCAATATAATTTAGCCGCCAACGCCTGGCAAGCCAGGATGGCAGACCGCAGGCCCAAACCCCCATCTCGCTTTGGCCGGCACACAGTATCCCACTTGACCAGGCTCCATTTAGCGGACCTAAGGTTACCACTCCAGAGGAACTGGCGAGACAAGGCATCAAATTCTTTAAGAAAGTAAGTCGGGGCAGCCTGCACCAAGCAACGGTACACAGGAAGGGCTTGTATCACCGATTGCAATAGAGCAACTCTGCCCGCCATGGAGAGCCATCTGTGTGTCCAGTGATTAACCTTATTCCTCAGCTTATCCAAGATATTTTGCCATAAGAGACGCGGTTGCCGCCCAACCACTATGGGGATCCCCAAATAAACCACCGGGAGCACCTGAATTTGAAATCTCAGAATGGCCGCGATTCTCCTCTGAATCAGACCGGGGGTGTTAAAGAAGTAGATAGAAGACTTGTGATCATTGACTTGCTGCCCCGAAGCTTCTAGATAGGTGTCAAGGGTGTCTCTGAAGGCAGCTGCCTCCCGTATGCAAGCTTTTCCAGCCAGAATAGTGTCATCAACAAACTGCAAATGGGACGTGGTTAAGCCCTCCCCCCACTGCCACCCTTGCACAGTGTATTGGGACACTTGGGATTTGATAAGATGGCCCAAGCCTTCCGCCAGAATGATAAATAGAAATGGGGATATCGGATCACCTTGCCGAAGGCCCCTCGCTGCCCCAAAAAGCTCCGTAGGTTGACCATTAATGAGCACAGAAAAAGAAGGCGTGGTGACACAACTCAACACCCACTGTATCCAGGCAGGACAAAACCCAAAGGCTCTCATCATTTTGTCCAAGAAACTCCAACTGACCCTATCATAGGCCTTCGCTAAATCAAGCTTTATGAACATAGCCCTATCCCGAGAGGTGCTCATAGAATGGATGGCCTCAGAAGCAATAACCACCTGATCCAAAATCTGCTTGCCTACCACAAAACCTCCCTGCTCTTCAGAAATAACCACCGAGAGGCAATGTTTGATCCTCCCTGCTAAGAGCTTAGTGATGATCTTGTAAATCACATTACATAGCGCAATAGGCCTGAAATGTTCCAGTCTATCCGCCTGATCATTCTTCGGAATGAGGACAAGGAAAGTTGCATTCAAGGCCCTCAGCGTATCCTTATTGGTGAAGGATTCCTGCAAAACTTCAAATAGATCCTGCTTGATGACCTCCCAGAAGTCCTGATAGAACTCAGCTGGGAATCCATCCGGTCAAGGCGCTTTGCCTCTTTTCATACTAAAAACCACCCCTTCCACTTCAGCCCGCTCAATAGGTCTCATAAGGTACTCATTCATCTCAGGAGACACCACAGATGGGATGCAGGATAGCACTGCATTTTCAGCTAACTCTGAAGGGGGCAGCCCTTCAGCAAACAGGCTAGAGAAGTGCAGAACCGCAGCTCTGGAAATATCCTGCGAGGTGCTCAATCGAGAACCATCTGGTCCAACCAAGAATTGTAAGTGTCTTCTATTACGCCTATCCTGGACAGACTTGTGGAAGAAGGCAGTATTTTTGTCTCCTTCCTGAAGCCAGTCAATCCGTGCCTTTTGTTTCCAAAAAATCTCCTCTCTAAGTTCCCACTCACTAAGGTCCTTCACCGCCTGAGTCTCAACCCTGTGGAGTTCCTCAGACAGTCCGGAGTCTCTAATCAGCCTAGTAATCCCATCCAACTGATCCTGCGCTTTCTTCCTCATGAAGTGGAGGTTACCAAAACTGTTAAGGTTCCAATACTTCAGCCTACTTTTGACATACTGAAGCTTTTTAGCAAACTAGAACATGGCTGTCCCATGATTGGGTTCCCCTTGCCGCCACCACTGCCCCATTAGCTCATGCAGGGTAGGTTCTCTAAGCCACATGAGCTGGAACTTGAAAGGGGAATTCCTTGGACCAGCAATACGATTAGTGGACAAATTGATCGGCCAATGATCCGATCCACCCCAATCAAGAATCTCCGAAGCAAGGGAAGTGAAACTAGCCTGCCAATAACAGGAAACCAGAAATCTATCAAGGCGTTCTGAGATACCATCCTCACCACTCCGCCTGTTGCTCCAAGTGAAGGTGCCATTGAGGGGCTTAACATCAGTGAGGCACAGAAGGTCAATGTTTTGTCGAAGGATTTCCGAAGCCAGACCAAGACGAGCTAGGCCACCTCTCTTCTCCTCCACGCTGAGAACCGCATTAAAATCCCCTGTTATAATCCAGGGTAGATAGGGATGGCAGCTTCTTATGTACCGAATATGATCCCATAACTTCCGCTGTCCATGAAGATCCACAGGGGCATAAATATTAGTAACAAGAATAGTTTCCCCTGACTCCTTAGACGCAGTAATCATAGTAAGAGCGGAATTACTGGCTAGCCATCCAAGCGGGGTAAGAGTTTCTGGATTCCAACACATAGCCAGTCCACCTGAAGACCCAATTGCCCCAACACATTGGTTGTACCTAAAATACCAGCAGTTGGGAATAGATAAAAACCACGAATCAACTGAGAATTTAGTCTCCTGGATACAAAGAATATCCGAAGAATTAGCTGTCACCAACTTGGAAATAGCTTTTTGCCGGGGAGAGCTATTCAGACCCCTCACATTCCAGGAAATAACAATCATTGGGAAACATGTGGGAAATGTTCCTCCAAGGGCTTAACATGCCCATCCTCAATTAACAACTCACCTGCAATTTTTAGTTTTTCCTGGTCCTTTCTGCGCCCAGCTCGAACGGAGTTGGAGCCAATAGGCTTCTTAAAAGTTCTAGACATTATGCCAAGGCTGGGGGAAGAACCTTTATCATTCCTTGACGCCTCCACTTCCTTTGCCAGGTCTGCCCAACTTACCTCCGAGTCCTTTTGAGGCAACAATTCAACATCAGGTGCTTCCTGCATAACCCTGTCAATATCCAGGTTCGGCCTGTGCACCAAGGTAGGAGTCTTCTCACTTGGGGCGGATGGAGCCATAGTCTCTACTTCCTCCGCATGTAGAGACAGTGGAAAACCGTCCTCAATATGCATGCTGTCCAAAGCTTCGAACCTGTTAAAATCTACCTCATTTTGTCTATCCAAGTTTGTCCTTTTCACCCCCTGTGACTTCCCACAGTGCCTAACTGTAGTAAAACCATCCTTGTCTGGCCCCCTAGAGCTATTTGCACCTAAAACCGCACCTTCCGTGAGGGGCGGATTTTTCCCTTTTTGCAGGCAATTTGATTGTTCCAGCACTGACCCAGCATATTTCTGTTGTCTGAGTCTTATGTCCCTGTCTTCACCTTGAGGGGCTTTCTCCTTAACCACCTGTGGGCATTGTCTGTGCAGATGTCCATACTCGTGGTAGATGCGGCAACGAAACGGGATAGCTTCATAGTCGAGTTGTTGAATCCAAGAAGAGGATCCCAGACAAATCTCAAGCGAATCCGGAAGGGGGTTATTCAAATTAATTTCAACACAAATACGGGAGAAGGATATTACCTTTTTATCCAGAGTTTGATGCACAATTGCCATCGAAACTCCCAGCAAGGCCGCTATTTGACGAAGGATATCCTCCCGCCAAAACTCCAGCGGCAGTCTCGGCAACCGAACCCAAACAGGGACACAGGTAGGAAGATCATCTGCTAAGTTGAAACCAGCATGCCACGGCTTAAGGAAGAGGCCAATTCTATCATAGAAGTATGGCCCCCCTTCAAAAATCCTATTCCTATCCGCTACCGAGGAAAAATTCACAATGAAGTAGCTGTTTCCAGCCAACAAAATGTCAATCTCTCCCTCAACCTGCCATGACCTCCTGATCCATTTCTCCAATGCTGCTAAAGAAATGCGTAATCCCAAGAATTTACATATAAGGGCGTGGCCAGTCAAGTATTCAACCTCCTCACTTATAGAATCCTGGGAGAGAACTAACACCGGTCTCTCCTGACTCCTGGGCAGACAGCCATTGATTTTTCTCAACTTGGAGCTCTCAGCAACATAGACCCTCTCCTCTTCCTGCGCAGCCGCTCCAGACAAAGGACGATCCAGACTGGGGGCTCCATTCTGGCCGCCCAACTTCATGCCGTTTCTTCCCCCGCCCTCTACCATCGCTCCCTCAGTATCCAATCCTTTTTCATTTAAGTACCATGAAAGAACTTACTTTTACTAAAGAAAAATCTTGAAATTATTTCATGAACATACCATGGCTTAAGAAAAGGATGAATCTAGGATTGAACATAAGCTAAAACTCTAATCTATAATCTTTTCACTTGATCACGTATTAACCAACTCTAATACCATGACAAAATAAGTAATATAATTACATACAAACACTAAATCTATATGTCAGACCTAGATTCACCATGAAATACTGGATATATCATGAGAAAACCTCATGAAGAGGTAAAAAACTTACCAATATTATTCATCATTTGAGAAACAAAATGTACCCAATACAAGCTTTCTTTTGTCACTTTTTTTCATTACATCTTACAATATAAACTCTTTATTATATAGGTAAGGTAATCTGACCATTATAATGTGACCTTTTCCAACCACTACATTAATGGGTCCAACTTCTCCAAAGGTCATTTAATATATTTTATTATTTATTTAATTGAGAATAAACTCATGATAAATAATAATATACATTATTATTTAACTAATGTAAATTAATATATAAAGGATACAAAAATAACACCACTTAACGATTAGTTGTTCCAATAATGATACAATACAAAGTTTAAATTAGAGTTGATGATTTTTTTTGAAATGAATGATTCTATTTATCTTCATTACTAATTGGGTATTGAAGTAATTCAAAAGCCAAAGCATTTATTAATTACTCAGCAGAAGTATGTTGGTGACATTCTGATGAAGTTTGAAATAGAATATTATAAGCCTCTCAACATGCTCATGGAACATAATCTTAGATTTACATCTAAATATTTATTAGATTTGGTTCATGCCACTAAATATTGACAACTCATTTGAAGTTTGGTTTATGTGACCACAACTCAATAAGGTATATCATTTTCAGTTGGTGTCCTCTAAATATTTATGCAACAACCTAGAGATAGTCATTGGGTAGAAACAAAAAGTGTGCTCATATATATCAAAGGAACATAAAATTTTGGGCTCAAATACTCTAGGGTAGGAGACTTTAAACTATTTGAGTATTCATATTCTGACTATGTTGGTGATCATGAAGATGGAAATTCCACCTAGGGTTTTATAATGAATTTGAGAATAGTAGTTATCTATTAAAAATCAAAGAATCAATCATTGATAGTATTTTTTTCAATATAAGTATAATATATGACCACTTTAAAACCAACTAGAGAGATCTTATGGTTCGTAAGGGTTATTTCATATTTGCAGGAGCAACAAGTTTTGTCAACACCTCTCATGATTAACAACACTTATGTAATCTAGATGGCAAATAATCTAGTCTTTCATGACCAAAACAAGCATGCAATGCTAATTTTCATTTGACTTGACACTATGTGAAATATTGAAACATTTCCCTATAGAAAATCAACCATTAGACATCCTAACAAAAGTGCATGGATGAAAAAATTATGAAATGTTTAGAGGAATACTTGTTTTGAAAAATACCCCTATAGATTAAGTGGGGGATATAAAAATATTGTATATGGTTGTTATTAATATTAGTTATATAACATATGTATGTTATTCAATAATTTCTCCATTCATGTAGAAATAGGAAGAGTCACATTGGGAATGTGAAATGAATAACCATTTTGGATCTTATCTTGTAACGTTTTCTCCCATTCAAACTTGAATTATGAAATATAATTTCATTTGCATTTCATATGAAATCCATCTTATCAGTTTCATTTTAGCTTTGTATGAAGCAGATTTTAGTACATGACTTACATTTAAAATTATTCTTCATAGGTAAGTTCAAGTATCAATATTTTCATTTCACTTTTCTACATTAGTAGAATAAAAGTGCGGAAAATATAGACACATAAATTAAAACTAATTGTTAAAACAATACACTTGTGACCACTCCTTATACACACTTAATATATGCCTAATTTCATGACTTTTGACCATATTTCCTTTAATGTATGTATATGACCTATTCTTCCTAAAAATATCGAGGAATAAATATTCATATTCCTCATTCCAAATAGCCTAAGCTCATCTCTGAAATAAATCCATACATCCCAATTATATTTTATTTATCCTTAGATAAGGTCATTATTTTAATAATATTTTATCAATGATCACCTATAGTTCCTAATTCCACTAGTTGCATCCTCCCACCAAATAACAACTAGTTTCTAGATGTCAAACTCAAGTAACAAGTCATCCCACATATTTCATAATTCCCATTTAAATTAATTCCAAATTTATCATTATAAAACCACAATTTCAATCCATTTTTTCACTATAGGCTCATATGATTGAAATGCATCATAATATTTAACTAAACATTGAGAGAAAAGTATATTTTCTTCTTAATTATGAGTACACATAACCCTAGTAGCCCTAAGCTATGTTTGCATACAACTCCAAGGTCACAAGTCATTGTATAAAAAATTAATCACTTTATTATTACACCATTATTTCACACACACCACTATAACATGTGATAACTACATGTATTTGGTTTTGGTATGTAGGCAATGCTCAATATGGAGGGCATTGAGTTCAAACATAACTTTAACCACTAACCCATTTTTATAATTTATTCTATTTTGTCTTCATGGTATACTAATCTAGGGTTTAAGGTGAAGCATAATTCATACAACATCTTCAAAAATGAATCACACAAAGTTGATCACACATACATGACCTACTAGTAAAGGCTCATAGACCCATTTTTACATAGGGGGTCAAAGCATAATAGTGTGTCCCATTTTTGGGCATAAATAAGCCATATACACTTATTGTCTCTCCTAAGAATATGTTTTTCTCTAGTTATTAATATTAATAAAACATACATGTTTAAACTTATATATAAAAATATGTAGTTTATATACATTTTTCTAAAAAAATAAAGATCATTAAGTTTTTTATAGGATTTAATTTTGAATTATTTTTTAATGTTTTTGTTTTTTGAGTGGGACATATTATTTTAATATGTGACCCAATGAAAATACGCTAATAGATGTTGACATGCCCTAGAAACACCATCATAAAACTACCTCATATAGTTAGCATGGCCTTATCCCAAGCATATGCAAATCCCTTTACCTAATTCAAATTGACCTCATATAGTTAGTTTCACAGTTACACTTGAAGTTTTGCATATCCAATTTTCTAGCTAAGTTATTCCTATTTAGTACTTTCCTTTTTTAGTATATTTTTAAAAATATTAATTTCCAAATAATTTCATGTAATTTATTACATAGATTATACAATCATTTTACTTGGTATTTTTTCTAATTAAGATGAAAAATATCTTAATCACAAATTTTATAAAACATTAAGTGTCTAATACAAAATTTATGTCCAATTTTATTATACTATTTATAATTATAGATTAATAGGACACATTAATATATTTTTTAACTTAGTGTAACCACATTTGGTGTCTTTAGGTACGCCCTAAACATTGAGTTTTATCCATGAAAAACCTATAGTGAAACATATAGAAATCAATAGCCACTCATGGTATAAAATGTACACATAAATAGATCATTAAAATGGTTGAAATTTAAAAACAAAGGAATGAATACACCCTTGGGTATCCTAACCATGCTTCCCTTTACATTACTTAGATAATGGTGTTATTATGTCCCAAGGAGATGCCACTATGAGAAACATGGGATGAGATTTAAATGCCTCAAACCTCATTAGAGACTGAAATGTGATAATAGTTGAGTGTCATAAAACCTCAACTACACTACTCAAATATCATCATAATTATTTTTTCAGAATTCCATACTAAGCTTGTATTCAAAAAATGGAACCCCATATCAGGTTTAGATGTAAAAATAAAAATTATGCATTCCCATTGCAAATATATTTTAGATTCAAGGTGCTTATGTATTTACCTACATTACCATTATATCAAATAGAAGATTTCATGCATGAAAAAAATCCATGTCCCCAAATATGATATAGATCTACCTCAATGTGATATATAATGCCACAAACTTCTACGCCACTTTATCCAATTTGAAAAATATAATCCAATATGATAATTTGACCATTGTAATCCAATAACTTTATTCAATCCAATACATGTAATTATATATTTATGCTCGATTCAAACCATGCTATAAATATGATCATGTCATTGAATTTGTCACCAATTTCTCATAGTCCAATAAAATTGTCTACATATGTCATGCATTTATGTAAATCCATCAATTTGTCCCAATAGGAATTATAATGTGTTCTAATATAAATCTTATTATATCCCAATCTATTTCATCTGAATTGTAATATCTAAATTTGTCTCATCTAAATCATATAAGATGACTTAAAATATTAATTGTCTATATATCAAGGATGGAAGTTATATGATAATACGACTAATATTCCCACCTTTTGAGGTAATGGATGTAGCCTATGAATCATTGATTTCAAATTAAAAAAATCATATGCATCATTATATATATATATATATAACATGATTACTATATGTCATAAAATATATATTGCATCATTTTCACACATATGAAACATGTAACATAAGGCATAAAATTATCATGTCAAGTGGATATAGCAATTAGACACATAATAATATTAATCATTATAATAATTATCATATATACAAGCATTTAGTAATAATCAATTCATAAGATCCATGATATGAATCATGAAATCATATAAAAGTATAATAATGTGTGATATTAATCATAGAACCAAAATATTAGTAATCATGTATATATGCATACACATATGCACATAATGTTATGATCATGACACACACAAGAACTACAGATGGGACATGACTCAAATCTAACCTAACATGGAAATCATGGACATGACATGGATAAGAGGATCCTCAAAAAAAAATAAGCATGACTAAGAACACAAAATCAATGCACTCATAAAAACATGTATGATAACACTCAATTTCACACACATTGATTGTCATGTAATGTAGCAGTCATCAATAGTAAATCATGGATCACATAATCTAACTAAAAATGGCCACACATGGAACACATAATTTCATGAAAATAAATAATCACACATTTAATAAATAATAAATGTTAACACCATGTAAAAAGCATGAACATCAAACAGGTATAGAACAATGAAAGCTAGTCAACATAGTGGATCCATGTCATCATCACACATATGAAAGTACATTATCCTTAACATATTAAAATAAATTTAGTATATGTAAAATTAGTTCATGTATAATTTTTTTAATTAGTTAAATATGATAAATGGAATTTTTATATAAATATAGAACTTGTATAGTGTATCAAAATTCTCCTAGTGTAGGCATGCCCCCAATATAGATATGTATCTTATGGGTGTAAATAATTTCATGCATCTATTTGTCCATGTAACATAAATAATAAGAAAATATTTTCATTCAAATAATTATTTATAATAATAACACAAGTACTATTTAATTAAATAATATACTACTAGAGTTATAAAAAATATGGAATTGCATTATAATGATAACATGTTTGAAGATTCAAATTAAAGATTCAAACACAAATATATATTCAACAGAATATGCAATCACCATATTCACACAATAAGTTTTCAAATGAACCAAGCTAATTATAATTATTTTAATCATGAGTCCAAATTTATCATATCTTCCTAAATGGATAACAAAAAAATACAAATACCAAAAGTGAAAAACTTAGTCAAGAATGCATAGTCATCATAAAGCCAAGTGGGATTTACATTTAAATTACATAAACAAATGAGTATTCAAATAAATTTTATTTACATGATTTGTTATAAATGAATGAACAAAATCCATCACATAAGATCTATAATAAAATAAAAATAATAAGGTAAAGATAAATAGTGAAATTAAATAGTGCATTGAGTATAATTCTGAGTTCTACTCCAATGAGTATATTCCATAATTCCATAATCCAATATGTCACTCAAAACCATATGAAACTAGAAGAATATAACTCATAGAGTTGAAAACCCCATCTAGTCCAGTCTTATGATCCCTGCATTAGTAGCCTTAGCCACACCAACCATCAGTTTGATGGTGGATCCCAAATTACAATCTAGTGGTTAATTATATAGAGTTAACAATTTCCATAACCATAAAAAAATCCAATAGGATAAATACATAAAACACCAAAAATTTGATTACAAAATATAAGTTCTTATTCCATGAAAACAAGTTTCATATTTAGGCCATGAATAATTTATGCCACAAACACCAATAATTTAGTTCACACAACCAACAAACAAAGTTAGAACCATATTCAAACAAACCATAAACCAAATACATGAGGCAAAAATTCAAAAAAAAACCTAACACAAAAAAATGAAAACATAATTTTGAGAGATGTGCATGGGACTATATCACAAAATCTCAAATGAAAATTCTAGTAGAGCATTTTGTTATTTTTCATTCACATTTCTTAGAATGCCATTTTTACTCAAAGTAAAACAAGTAAATAAACCCTACTTGGATAAATGTTTAGAGTTTGCCTTCTTCTCATTTTTTCAAGAGAGGGAATATATTTTTTACACTCTTCCATACAACATACACCATACACTCTCCCCATGGAAAAATGAGAAATTTAAACCCTTCAAAGTCTATATAAAAATAGAGTAGCTCAGTTTATGGTTTAATAAGATGAAGGCATTAACTTTTGGTTACCCACATCACCCATTTCTTCTGGAATAATTATATTTTATCCACACAAAAAACACCTCAAATATATAAAATAATCCATCAAACCCAAGATATTAATAATGTAAAATAAGATCATAAAATACTAACAATGTGCATTAGGGTTCTTGCTGAGCTCAAGCAATGAACAAAGCAAAACTAAGCTACCAAGAAATCACTAGAACCTAAAGACTTCAAATAAAGTCTCATGAATTTAAAAAAACCTATGCCAACTTGATTTGCACCATTTTATTATATTCCATGCATACAATGGAATTGGATTAAAATACAATCATATTTTATAATAAATAATACAAGTCCATGTATTGAGGTTTATTTTATTAATCAAGACCTACCTAATACCAAACCAATCAATGAGAAAAACACATTCCTTTATAATGTGGTAATCATGGTCATTTACAAGGTGTAAATTCATAAGAAAATAAATAAAATCAAATTGATGATGAATACAAGATCAAAGGCAACAATATAAATTCCTACATGCCCACATATTACATAAAGTGACACTATCGCAAGCATAAACAAGATCGTAATTGATTTCATATCATGGAATCATGTTATAAACTTATTAAAACAAATAATAGAAATTGAAATACAATCAATTAGTGTGATAATGGACTAAACAACAAGTAGATTTAATAATATAATTAGATCATAATTTCAAGGCAACAAGTTTTAAAATTAAACATTTACATGTAAACCAAAAGTCAGACAAATGAAATGAACTCAAAATACAATTAAAAAACTCATAAAATTAATAGTTATTTTAGAAACTCAAGTATCTAAAACTCTCATTATTAGAATGCAACCAACTATCCACATGTACAACCCTATCTGGTATACTTCATTGATCAAACCTAGCTCATATAGTTTTTTGTAGTCATGACAATAAGACATCATAAATATCTAAACTATTTATAACATAAATGCTCATAACTAGATAAACAAATATAGTCTAAAAAATAATAATTAAAATCATAGTTATGACATCATCAATTGAAATAATTAGAGTATTTGAATCATGTCAATGACATAGCAATTATATTAATCAAATAAACATATAATATTTCATTCCAATGTCAAATAGAATAATTAAATAGATTTTAAATGGTTCTAAGAAATGGGGTTATGACATTCTCTCCAACTTAAAAAGCATCTATCCTAATGAATAATCAAATAGTTATGGATAATGTTGCATGAAAAGACTATCATCTTCCTATGTAGAACTCATTTTAATAAGTGGGTCCCACTAAGCTAACACCTATTGAATATCTTAACTTCATAGTCTAACACTTCAATGGTCCATAATCCTCAATAGTTTCAATTGAATCTTCTCCTCTTTTGTGACCTAAATTTTTTTCCACTAAAAAGTATGAGCATGATAATATATGTATTTTATTAGTAAAGGAACATGGAAAACATCATGAGTCCTAGACAAAGTAGGAGGAAGGATTAGCCGATAGGAAAATTTATTAATATTTTCCATAATGTTGAATGGTTTGACAAAGCATGGAACTAATTTATAATTCCTTCCAAACTTTATGGAATTTTTTCTAGGGTCCAACTTGTAAAAAACCTTATCACCCAAAATAAATTCTCAATGTGTTGATTTTTAATCTACATAACTCTCTTTTTTAGGTTAAATGAATATTTTAAATTTTGGTGAATAAGAGCTATCTGCTTATCTTATTTTTTAATTATATCAAGTTCAACAACATCCTTATTCTATAAGCTATCCTAATCAAGTGGGGTTCTACATTTTCATCCATGCAATGATTTAAAAATATTCATTTTAATAATGATAATAGTCATTATATGTTGTAAGAGTGGGTAAAAATCAAGGATCTACTAAATATGATTTAATACAGAAAGGTGAATTTGTATGGAGTAGTGAAATCCAAAGAATAACTTGAAAGGGAAGAATTTTATCTTCACAACCAAAAGTTGCATTAATATTCAGTATCTAAAAATTACATATGAAGGTACATTATATAGTGAGGAATTAAGTCACCCAATAATTTAATTAACTCAAATCATAATTATAAAATTAATTAAAGTACATTTCCCCTAATGACCTATTATTAACCTAAGTAATCTAATTAGACCATGTCGGTAGAACCACATAGTGCGAAAAAGACTACACTAACACCCCATTGAGTGTAGCTTAGGTGGGTATAAGAATTAGGTCTTGACACAAGGGTCTGATGAGGTAACCAAGTATATATATATATATATATATATATATATATATATATATATATATATATATATATATATATATATATATATATATATATATGATCCCATAGAGGAAGAAGAAGTCAAAGATAAACCAACCCCAAGAAGATCCCATGAATTAACATACATTCAGTGAAGGGTTTGGTGATTATATCAGTAATTTGCTTTATTGTCTAGATGTAGCAGAGATAAATGACTTGCTCATGGATGAGCTCATGAATTAAATTCATGTGAATATATATATGCTTGGTTCTTTGATGGAGGACCATAGTCCTACATATTTATATTAAGATTTGGTTGTCATAGAAGATTACTATTGGTCATTAAACCTAGATGCCAAAATCAATGAGAATCCCCTAAGGCCAAATAACCTCGGTGGCAACATTAATAAATCCTATGTATTCTACCTTAGTATAATATACATAAATAATATTCTTCTTCTTATTTGACCTACTAATTAGAATTGAACAAAGGGAAAATTTATACCCTGAAGTAGAATTATGATTCTAAAAACTTATAGCCTAATTTGAATCTCTATAACTGAACAATACGATGTCAATGCCTGCCCATAGTGAATCCCAAAAATATGATTACCTTGAATGTAGTGGATAATCTATTTATCTTATTTATAATATAGATCATGTGGTTCCTACATAAATCTAAAGACCATTCCCATTGCATATTAAATATTAGGTCTAGTGTGTGTAAGGTATATGAGACTGCCAACAAGTTATCAATATGAGGTAGCATCAACTAAAGGAGATGGACAATCAGACTCAATTTTCACACATATAGAAAAGGTGTTATAAATATTCTAATTTAAACCTTGCAAGAAAATCAAGAGAATACTTGCATTTTGTAATAGATATCCCAGAGTTAGACTAAGAAATTTTAATCCTAAGGAAGTAGTAAAACAAGCCCAAGTAAGTTAGTGAGAACCTATCAGATAAAGTAATTTTCACTACTATTATGGTGGATGCAGACTCTTTGTGATTAATAGGTCATCCACATAGAGAAACATAATCAATAGTGAATCATCCTACCATAATATGTAGACATTCAGATCATAATGGCATCTGGTGAACCCAATCAAAATAAGAAAGTAGTCCATATTGTCATACTAATATTGAGGAGCTTGTTTGACGTCATACATAGATTTTTGAAGATTAAAAACTAAGGAAGAATCTTCCAAAAATCCTTGTGGTTGATGCATGTATATTTAATCTTTGAGGTCACCATGCAAAAATATACTCTTCACATTGATCTTATGAGCATCCAAATTATGTGTTGTAACAATGGTGAGAGTGAGTTAGATTGAGTTTATTTTATAAACTAGTGAAAATTTTTTAATATAGTCAATGCAATGTACATGATAAATAAACCTTTGATACCCAAACATGCTTTGAAATTATCTATAGAACCATTTTATAAAAAATACTTTTGCTATATCCACATACATCAAATAAGTTTTCTTCCCTTAGGAATATGGATTAAATCCCAAATGTTGTTCCTTAATAAGGAACCAAATTCCTCTTCTATAGTAGTATCCCACTCGATAGTGATTGATGCCTCATGAAACAACTAAAAATTAGAAGCATTTGAAATGAAATCGTGTGGGACATCTTAGAATTGTGAACCAATTCATTTAGTGTATGATGGATATCCAATCCATTGGACATCACTTTGTAGTTTTTGTCTAACCTAGAGAGAGCTAGTGCTTAAATGGTCATGCAGAGATTGATCATCCTCTAAAGATATTATTACTGAAGGATGAGGTCATTATTCATCACTAATCTCATCATCATAACCAAAAGAAGAATATGGATAATTATGAAGCTACTCAAGTGGATCTTAATCATTAAAACTATCATTAAATCTTAGTGCATCCATGGAAGAGGGAGAAGTGTCAAGTGCAGATTCTAAAGGACCCTCTTGAAAATAAACACTTCTCTCAATGACCAACCCATGAATATTGGGATATAGAATCATGTATCCCTTAAAACCCTCAATATATCCAATGAATATGAAAGGCTAACTCTAAAATTGTATTTCCTTATATTTCTTATTCAAAATACAGGTCATAATAGGACATCCAAATACTTGAAAGTTATTCATTATGATTTTTTGACTGGTCGAAGTTTCAAAAAGAGTGACTCTATTCAATGATTTATGAGTAACTTAGTTTTGGATATAATGTATATATTTGATGGCCTTGACACAATAATGATGTGAAATTGAGTTGGAGTGTAGTATATAATTAGCCATTTCCTTCAAGGAATTATTCTTTCACTCTATAACCCCATTATTCCAATGACTATATAACACTATACATTATAGTTCCATCCCCTCTGAAGTTTATAAATTGTTTAAAATGGTTACTAACACACTCACTACTATTGTTGATGCATAAAATCTTGACGGATTTACCTCAATATTTTTATACAAGTGCTTTGAAGTATTGAGAAAGATCAAATACCTTGTATTTTTGTTTAATAAAGTACACCCAAGTATACCTTGAAAATTCATTGATGAAAGCAAGCATTATTTAATCCTATTGAATGAAGGTTTTGGAAATGGACCAAAAATGTCACTAAAAAATCTCCAATATATATTCAATTCTCTATTATTTTAATTTTCCCTTCTTCTCTTTAGGATGATTACCAAGTATACAACCCTAGAAAAATTTGTTATAAAAATTGACTCGTGGAAACTATAAAACCATGTTTTGATGACTGAGTTTCTCTAGGTAGTGTAAATTGAGATGGTTGAATTATTAATTCCATTATTTACTTACCCTATTTGAATTATTGAGTAGTGTCATAGAGGGTTGATCATGACCAAAATATGAAAAAGTATACAATCATGATTGGTGATCTTCTTTCCCAAATGAAACAATGGATTCATTTTATACTTCCCTAATAACCACTGAATTAGGTGTGAAATCAACTCTCTTTCTCGACCCAATGTGATTGCTTTGATAAATATCTTGGAGATTGGTGGATAATGAGGTAACCCATAAAATGTGATGAAATGTCCCACCATTCATTTCAATATACCCTCTCCTGCTAATTTATATATAAGTTTCATCACCCAACAAGGTAGAGAGCATATAAGAAGACTCCAACGACAATAACATGTCTTATGATGAATCAATGTGGTGTGATACACAAGATTCAATTACCCATGTGTAAGGATAAGATGCAACTATAACAAGTGACTTTCCCTTATATTCTCCCTTATTACTATATTTGGACTTAGAATACTCATGGGTTGATGAAATCTAATTAAAAGAATAAAATACACTAATATTATCTTTCTCAAACATCTTATTTAATTGGTCAATCTTCCTCTTCATATATTTGGATTCATCATGCCCAGATTTATTATAGTAGGCACATGTGATTTTTAATTTCATGGGTTTCCCATATGAAGAGGATGACTCTCTTTTGATGCTTTTTATTTATAATTATAATTATGATGTTTTATTTGTTAAGGTTACTTATTTTGTTTCTTTTCCTTGATACCATAAGCATTCTATTTTTCATGACTCACAATTAGGGAATGTAATTTAAAACACTTTAGTGTACCCATTTGAAAATGCTTATCTTGATCTTGAGTCAAGTAAATAAAAAAATAAGCCAAGGATGACATGTTCCATATAACTCCAAGGGCACACTTGATGACGTGAAAGGTAGAAACAAAGATAAAATAGTCAAATGTCAACTTGGAAAGAATGGAAATAATCAATTGGTCATCATTTTTACCAATGTCATATAGTTTCAACTATAAACCTAATAAATTTGAACTTTGTTAATAAGTCTTGTATAGTATCAACATCCCAAAGAGTTTTTCCAATGTTTTCTATACTTCATTCAGAGTCATTGTATATTTAATATGAAGGTGCAAGTTAAAATACATAGACATGCATACTAGACCATAGGTTTTTTCACTTACGTTAAACCACTTCGCCTTCTCTACATCATGTCTCCATTATTTTTCTATACCCATCATGATTGGGTGTAATCATTTACTCCCCAAGAGAATTTTCACTTTGACTTTCCACTTGTGATTGTTGAATGGTGTAATAAGCAAAACTAAGCTTTGGTCCCTGGTGTACAAAGAAAGTATGCACTAAATTGCATATGTTGAAAGGATAGGAATTTACAACCAATTAAATCTATATAGTTCAAATTTAAAAGGTAAGATAATATCACCAATGCATAGAACTCAAAAATATTGCACTTTCAAAAAAATGGCACTTTAAAATGAGTGGCAAGTTTAATGTTAAGTGGATTTAAAGTTTTGGATGGCAAGGGAAATATCCACTTTGAAAATTTTAAAAATCATTGGGTGTGAAAAAGTTTGGGTTATAAAATTTTATAATAAACTTCCCCAAGAAAAATTTAAGCCATTTTGGATCAAAATTTAATAACTTTTGGGTTGGAAGTGATCACAGTCTTAACTCTCATGTGGCAAGGAGATAAGACTTAAAATGGGTGTTATCCCTCCCATTTTTGATTAATTTAATTGATGTGTGAGTGGTGTCACCCTAAAAATGGATCCAATTTTCAAATTAATAGTATCACTTTACATTTGATCAAATTTGGAATCCTCCTAGCTATCACAGAGTGAAGGAGAAGGTAGGTATAAACTAGGGCCTACTCAGGCTAGTGGCAAAATCTAATAGGTTTTCAAGTAAGTGGTGAAACCCACAGGTAGTCAAAGTACTAGGTAGAGTCTAGAAATTTCTTACATAGGGGTTAAAACTTGACATATGTTTAGGTAGGGCCCATAGTTTGAAGGGTACACAAATAGGGGTTAAAACCTGGTAGGTGTTTATGTAGGGGGTAGAACCTAGTATGTGTTTATGTAGAGGGAAGAACCTGATAGGTGAGCAAGTAAGGCATAAAACCTGATATGTGCTCTAGTAAGGTAAAATGTCCATTGACACCAAAATGTCCATCGAGGGATAAAATCCATCAAATTTTATTGAAAGTGATTGGAAGGGTGGAAATGTCCACTTGGACTTATTTTTTTGCCTTGAAAATTGTGCCAACTATCAAAACTGCCTATAAGGGGTGAAAATTCCATCGAGTTGAAAAAATATCCAAAATTATGAAATCTATACAAGTCCTCCAAAAAATAACAAATACCCATTTGGTTTCTTTAAAAACCAATTAAAACATAGAAATAGTATGTATAATTTTTTGTAGAATTCAAAAATGGTGTTGAAACCCTCAAAAAGGAATGAAAACTAACTATCACAAAATGAGGTCATGTTTATAGTCATTCTTAGCTTTTATAAACCTTTTAAATTCAATGTTCCTATATGTTTTTCAATTTGAGACTATGTATATGTATATTTTCATAGATTTTTTATAAACCCCACTAAACCCTAGAAAACCAAAATCAATGAAAAGTCTCGAATAAGCTAGAATGTAAGATATCATAAAAGAATCAATGGAATTTGTCTACCATCTTAGATTTTATACCATGTTAGATTGGGACACAATCTATAATCTATTTAATAGGATTGAATGCACAAAGGTGAATTTATATGGAGTAGTGAAATCTGAGAATAACTCGAAAGGGAAGAAGCTTGTCTTCATAACCAAAAGTTGTAATAATATTCATTAGCTGAAAATTACATAATAAGGTAAATTATACTATGAGTAATTAGGTCACCCAAAAAGGTAATTAACTCAACTCACACTTATAAAATGGCTTGAATTACATTTCACCTAATGACCTATTATTAACATAAACAAGCTAATTGGACTATGTAGGTAATACCACATAGTGAGAAAAAGCCTACACTAACATATGCAAATTAAAATATGTGAAGTTAATTTTCCCATTTATCTTGATGATTCATCACATAAATAATTATCAAGTTATCAACTAATCAATTTAGTATTTAAGTCTAGCTATCCAATTCTAGGTGGTACATGGAGTTTAAATTTAAGGTGTTTCAATGTTACAGTCAATGTTAACCATAGATTTGAATTAAATGGTTTATCTCTATCATTTATGATTACTTATATCATGCCATGAAAATGATCACATTCCATTAAAAACCTTCTCGTAAATAGGGAAACAACATCAACCATATTTCCATCAATAAAGTGACCAACATTGGTTAACTTATTAATCACCACCAGAATGATATCATGCTTATTGTGAGATTTAGATAAACCATAAGTAAAACCAAGTTATATTACAAAATAATTATCCTTTGGAACTTCACAAAGGTATAATAATACACCAGGGTGGCAATGATTAGCTTTGACACATTAAATTTCTTAGAATTTAAAAACAAAATTAACTACATCATGTTTCATATCATCATATAAATGGCATATTTTCAATTCATGTGTCATCTTCGTGACACTAAGATGAGCATAATGAGGTACTGTATGCACTTATTTCAAGACTTGAATTTGAAAGTATCCAAACTTGGTTATAAAAAATATGTTATTATGCCTTATAAGTCCATATTTTTCACTAAAAAAAATAGATAATACCTCTGTAATAGGCTTGTCAACCAAAATTTCTCTTACCTCATGGAAATGTTCATAAAAAAATTATTGTTTTAACACATCATTTTTGAAGTAATTTTTTATTATAGATAATGTAGTAAGACATATTTTTTGTCTAATTGCATCAGCAACATGTTTTTCCTTACCTTTGACATATGAAATATCCTTCTCAAAATTTCTAATAAATTCTATCAATTTGCATTGGTACACATTCAAATCATCATGGGAAAATAAGTGTTCCAGGCTATAATGATTAGATTTCACTATAAAAGGTTACCCAGCATAAAATGATTCCATTATTTCAAAGCATTCTCTATGACATCAAGCTCCATGTCATGCGTGATATATTTCTTCTCATGATACTTGAGCTTTTGTACCTCATAAGCCACTACCTTACAATCCTAGGTCAAAAAATCAAAAAATCCTTCCTTGGAAGCATATTCCTATCAAAACTACCATTTGGATAAGAGGTGACAAATATATGTTTTATTTTCAATAACCCCTTAATCTCATTAAATTTCTCTTCACAAAGGGGTTCCCACACAAACTTCTTACCATTGCACTAGAAGGAAGTGATAGGATTGGCTATGATGTAAAATGTTTCCTCAAATCAACACTAGTATCCAAATAAGTTGATAAGATTCATGAATTTTTGCACGTTAGTATGGGCATGACAATATTGTATAACTATAATATTTTATATATTTACATCAATACCATTTTTAAAGATGATGTGCCCCAAACAATGTATTTTAGGCTGAAATAAATCACATTTTTAAATCTTTCCATATAGCTTATGTTTTCTCAATATTTACAATACTAATCTCAAGTGTGTTTCATGTTCAAATTCATTATTATAATAAATTAGGATATCATATAATAAAACCAATAAAAATTTATGTAGATAATCCTTGAAAACATTTTTCATTAAATTCATAATTGTTTTTGTTTCATTAGTTAAGCTAGAAGGAAAAACAATGAGTTTGTGATGACCATATTGAGTTTAGAAAATAGTTTAATGAACATATTCCTCCTTTATTCTCAACTGATGGTATCATAATCTAAGTTAAATAATAGAAAAATTAATAACTCCTTTCATTTGATAAAATAAATCATCAATTTAAGGCAAAGGATAACAGTTCTTAACCATCACTTTATTGAGCATTTGATAGTCTACACAAAACCATAAAATGTTATATTTATTATTTAAAAATATAATTAAGGAACCTCAAGGAAACACACTTGGCCTAATATTTCCATTATCTAAAAGTTCTTAAAACTAAATTTTTTACTCATGCAAATATACCACATTCATCATATATGGAGTATTGGATGTAGGCATATCCCCAAAAATAGTTTTTTAGAAAAATCAAAATCTCACTTTGGTGGAAGACTATGAATTGTTTCAAAAAATAAAAAATACATCCATAAATCTCATAAGAAAGTAAAATCCCTTGTAGGATGGTTCCTTTCCCTTAGGTATTTCTTACTATTGGAATACATAAGTTGGAAACCTTTACACAAAACCTTTTTTGTTGTAAATTTTAAAGTAGTTTGTATGATTTAGCATTTTGAATGCCTTGCACCTCCATGATTCTTATAAAATAATATGTGCATTATACCTTCTTATAAAAATATTCAAGTGTTTCTTGATGTTATTGTAGCCTTTCCATGCCTAAAATTATATCATAGGATCCCAATGGAGCTAAGAACATGTTTATTTTGGTCCTAAAGACACATAAATCAAGCTCAACTTTCTCTTTGCATTCATAGAATAGTAACCCTTCCTTCTTTGACCTTAAAAGGTTTATTTTTACAATTATTTACTATAATAGATGAAATAAATTTATATTTTATGCCAGAATCAATTAAGTTAAATAATTAAAACCAACTAGAGTACCTATGGTTTCAATTTAAGTAACATGGAAGTTAGCATTCTGATTATTAATTGTTGAGTACACCTAATGATTAGATGATTTTTAAAGTTTTAGCTTGGGACAAACCTTTTGGTAGTGGTTATCACCACATTCCCAATATTGGATAGTTATTAGTGGTGAAATTGGAATATTATTGGCCCCCATGGGGTCCATATTGGTTATTTTGGGTTTGATTTTAGTTTTTGGACCATATTTTTATTGAATTTTGGGATTTAAAATTCTTATTTTTCCCTTGAAACTTTTTGAAGATACTACTAATCATGTTAAACCTAGGGTTCATGTCTTAATTCATTAAAACATTATGTTGTATACATTATTTATGAATAATATATCAACTTAATTTTTTACACTTATTAAATGTAAACCTTGGCTATTCCTCTTAGTTCTAGACCTTTTCTACTTCCACAAGTTTTACATATGCTATTTTATTCCCCTTAGCCTATATCTTAGTCTAACCTTTATTATGTTGATGATACATGACTTATATCTTTCCCAAAACTCTTAAAACCTATTTATCTTAAGCATCTATAAGTTCTAAGTTGGTACCTATTTTCCTACTCCATGGACACTTGCATCATGGACAAACACCTAAGTTGACACATATGTCTTGATCTAATGCAAGTGTCTAGTGCCCTAAATTCATATAATTTTCAAATGAAACTTATCCTAATGGTTAGCCCAACTTTCCCACTAAATCATTTTTTCCCACAAGCACTATGAGGATGAAGATCTAGGGTTTTGCTATTTGACAAGGAGTAATAATCCATGACCCATATCTAAATGCACTGAAAAGAAGGTGATGAAAAAACCATAAACATCTAGGTGGTCATATCCTATTCTAGTAGATATTATGTGTAGGACACCTACATCCAACCCAAACACTATCATCACTGTAATTATCCCAAGATGATGAATAAATCTATGGGTATGGAGGCACTTAATTGAAAATTTGGTGACTATTCCAGAACACTCTTCTAGTCTAATCATGCTTGTTCTAGATCTAGATCTATATTAGCATTATAACTAGCTATGTATCTTATTTATTTTTCATTTCTATATATAGCATAGTTTTACTTTACATTTTTTACATATATTATCGTAATAAATGGAGTATACATTCTATATGAGTTTTGTAATTAATTAACTTGCTACAAATACGTTTATCACCCTTCTATTTATTTAGTTATATATTCTTAACCTTATCTAACCACATTAGGATCCTTATCCTATTTAGGGTTAAATATTTGGTAAATCAGATCTCTAAGCATCAATTTTGCATAATAATTCTCTTTTAGATGTGTATCACCTACCTTATCTTAGTCTTTGTGTTCTTTATATCTCTCATCATTTATGATATCAATTACTTTGGTGGATATTATTATGAAACTACCACAACTATAACACCTATGCCAACAACCACTATTCCAATGGAACATCTTATTTTTATGATGTAAACTATTGGGGATCTCCAAAAAAATATTTATACACTTAAAATACAATTATCTTTGTATAATACTAATACAAATGTTACTCCATTCAACAATCAACCTCTTGCATAATGTATACTTAAATACCCTTATCCACAAAATTTTGAACTAAAAAATTGCCTTTATTTTTGAGTCATAAAGACTCATTTGACCACATAATTATCTATGTACATTATTTTTGGAAATGAGAAAAAGATGAAAAACTATTGCTAAAAGTGTTCCATATGAGAATTTGTGATGAAGCTCATAATTGGTTCTATAACCTACCAAGAGGTTCCTTAACCACTTTTGCACAATTATAATATGTGTTCTTCATGTATTTCAATATCCATAAGGTGCCAAAACTCACATTAGATCATTTTCACAATTTCAAACTACGTGATAATGATTACTTTCAAGATTATACCATTCAATTCAAAATTACATCACATGGGCTAGCATTTATACCTTCAGATTTGGAGTTGAAATTAACTTTTAGTAGAGAGATTCTTTCCCCATTAGAGGAAAGAGCATTGCATAAATAATATGAGTCATTTACCTATTTATATACTGATGTGCATAGATATTCTTCACTCATACTTAATCATCAAAAGGAGCTTAGCATATCTCCCTCAAAATACCAAATTTTTATCCCTCACATAGAGGAGGGAGATGAATTACCTAGGGAACTTTATGAACAAAAATATGGTGTCTCTAATATCTATATGAATGGTTTAAAAATGTTACTTAATATATGACCAATTCAAGGACCATACCATATTCAAAATCCTCAAATTAAACATTTAAAAAATTGTTAATGTTAATAGGATGTAACAAATACGTTATTCATTGGTGGTAATTAATTTTGGCATAACCACATTGATACTCTGGCACCATAAAATTATTTTAGTGAAAAACATTTTTAGAACTTGGGTGCCATGCTAAACGTCTATCTAATAAGGAGAAATAGAAAGATTTGTTGCATTTATTTGTCATTCTTATTTATTGTTAGCCTCATGTTGTACTTAACAAAGTATGGCTATTACCCCATACTTAATTACACTCCTTTACATTGGGAAGATTTTGGTTAGATGAAATTGAAGCTAAAATATATCCAAATCAATAAGGTATTTCTTTTTCTCATTAACATAAATTGATTCATATTATAAATGATATCATTGGTTCTTCTACTACACATATAAAACATAATGAGGAACATGTTATGTACAATTTAAAATTATAAAAGCATGATATAATCAATGCAAAAGATGAAACATAATGTTGTGAGATCTCACAGATTTTAAAAATATCAAAAAATTCAAAAACATTAAAAAATCTAAAAATATTTTTGACATCTACATATTATATTAGCTCATTAAAATATATGCATTAGTTGTATGTTGATTGATAGTGTATTCAATGGGAAATGCATCAAATCTATAAATCAATCTGAGCTTGAAGAAGATAAATGTTACTTACACTTCTGATTGGGGATACATTAGATAATCAGGGTCATGACCAAGATGGATACACTAAACCTAATCAAGGGATCTCCTACGACAATAAATTCAGTAGGGATGGTTATAAATCCTCTAGTAAAGTAAAAATACATAATAACCCTAACTAGGTCCTATGTTTTCATATTCACTAAACTAATAACATGTAAATCAAGAAGTCTAATAGAGTGCTCACCAAAGCTTGTGGCACAAAGTGGAGGTAATAAGTACTAAAATTAAACATGCATATAATGCATATACTCATGTAAATGTATATAGAATATTAGTTCATGGAACAAAAGTACAAATGCATATCTATCTACTCTTACAAAGGAGGAACAAAGTTATGAATACTCGCCTTTAATGATGAACCCATCGAGCCTCAATTTCCCCCTTGGCCAAGGTGATTCATAAGAGGTTGTTATGGTATGTAAGGATGACAAGGATAAATTACCTCTAGACTATAAAATCTATAAAGACATCCAAAATACTTGTCCACAAGACAAGATTCATGTTTCTAAATAAAGTATGCAACCATAAGCTTACTCCTCAAGTAGAATGGTGGATAAGCAGATGTGAAATATAGCTTACTTCTTATTCTCTTCTCTTAGAAATGGAAAAATGGATGTGTTTATATAGGTGGATCTAACCCTAAACCCTTCCACAAGTTTAGAACGATAAGGTCAACCCAGTCAACCTAGTATAATAATTTGAAAAAATAAAGTAGGTGATAGACTAGGTCAGCTAGGGGTCGACATACACCCTAACAAGTTTTATCAATAAGAATACAAGGTTGATGTGGTTGAATATGTAATGTAAACTATCAAAAATGGTTTTTAGTTTAGGGAAGGGATAATGAAGGTGGTAAAAGGATAGAGGAGGGTCAAAAATAGGAGGCAAAGCTTAGGGGAATGGTTATAGGAGACAAGTGTGTAGATAGAAAGTGGTAAAGATGGACAAAAATCATGAAAATCACTAATGAGTTGCCCACCCCTTTCCTCGTGCACCCCTTAAGGCATGCACTTAAAGATATTGAGTCGCAACAAGTTACTTCAAGATCAATGACATTAGTAATTTTTAAAGTTTGAAAATATTATGTGTATACATATAACTCACTCAAAGCTCGTCATGTGTCATGTAGGTATAACATGGGATGGTGATTCAAGAAAATAACATGGCAACACATAATGTTAAAGATAAATAAGTGCAATAAAAATAAAATAAGATAAATGAAAGGACATAATTATAAAAGACATACCTTTACTTACCTTAGTGTAGTAGATAAATAAGGAGATGCAAGAAATATGAAGGTGTCTAATATGAGGAATGTTAGGTGAACATGTAAAGATTGGTGAAAAATAGAAAAAAATTGAAATTTTATAACATTTACATATAATAATTGAAACTCTTCTCTATGATGTAAACATTCTAAAACATTTTATGATTTGGAAAAAGAGTTATTAGAGATAAAGATATGAGAAAAATAAGAAATATAATGGTAAATATTTGAGGGGTAAATAATTTTTAAATAGTAAATATAAATAAGGTAAAAAATAATTCATTTGTTATTATTTACTATTTTGAGAAAACTAGAGCTCTAATAGACCTATTAAGTGTTAAGCACATAATATACTGAGAGGGGGGGTGAATCAGTATATTATATATCTTATAAATCTTTCCTTTAACCAAATTCCATTTAATCAAACATTCAAGATATGCAATAAAACTCAAACAATAAACATCCACACAAGATAGAGAGAGACACCAGATATAATGTGGAAACCCAATGTGGGAAAAACTGCAGAGAATCAATCTCAAATATATTCATGAGAATAACCCCACAAGAGCACCATACCCCTTTGCCAAGTACAAACCTCAGCTACAATTCATGAGCACCAACCCATAGGAGCTTCAAACCCCTTTGCTGAGCACCAACCCACAGGAGCACCAACCCCTTTGTGTATACCACACACTTATCTCTCAATGTTGCTATCTCAACAATTGATAGATCAATAAAACATCTCCTTCCTCTCTCTCACCTTTGCTCTTCTAAGCTAGATACAACAAATACAAATCATATTCATCTCTCACAATTGCTCTTCTAAGCTAGATATTACAATACCAAAAGTAACCTCTCACTCACACATTACAAATGGCTACTCAAGCCTTTATTTATAGCTTTCCAAATGACCTTTGGCCTTCCCCCTTTGTGAGCTTTCAATCCTCATGGAAAATGGCACCAATCTTGGATGACCCTTCATATCAAAGCATTTAAAAAGTCATGTGGTGACCATTCATGACCAAAAACGTCTTTCCCACTTTTGTCTTTATCTTTGGTGACATTTCGTATTCCTCAAAGTGTCCCTTCATGAGAAATTCACTCTTTACTATTTTGTCTTCACTTGGTGACTCTTGGTGCTCCCCAAGATGACTCTTCATGGGAAAATGTGTCCCATCCTTCCTTTGTCTTTTATCCCGTGACTCTTCGAATTCTCCATGGGCCCTTATTTTGTCTCATATGTAACCAAAAATATATTCATTAATATTAAATAAATACTAACTCATATTAGCCAAGATAAACAACATTAAATGCAATGGGGCCTTTATCACCAATAATACTAAACCTTTGACATCAATGACAATATTTCCAACAATCTCCCCCTTTGTCATTAATGGCAACCTCAATCCTGAAGCTACCACATCCTGTCACTTGCACATACCATCATCTAAAAACATACAGTAACTCCCCCTTACTGTAGCAACCTGTACCTATTTCTTGTACCTATTTTCTACACCTTTACCTATACCTTTTATTCTCCCCCTTTGACATCAATGGAAAAGGGCCTACTATTAGGTTGTGGAGCTAAAAGCTTCACTAATGCAAACAGGGGAGGAGGTTGCTGAGTGTCACAGACACCGGCGTCAGTCAGGCCAACCAACGTCGGCAAGGAGCAAAAAGAAGAGCAACCGACATCGGTCAGAAGTTGGCCAACGTCGATCACCTCTAGGTAGACAGGGACCGACGTTGGTCGCCTGTGTGGTTTAGAACTACCAGTTTCACAAAATATTAGTTAATGAACAGAGTGTTTGCATGTTGAGGGCTAATTATAGTCTCGAGCTGTGGATCTAATTATTGTAATTAGGTGTCTAATTATTGTTTGCATGAGATCTATATAATAGACTCATGGGCTGTATTGTAATTTGTGCTAGTTTGAGTTGAGCAAAGTTAGCTCCTTCTGTGTGTGAAGTGAGCAAGGGTGTTCCTCCTAGTTCCACAATAGTGCCAAGTGTGGGTGCTGGTTTTGGAGAATCAGAAGATTTCTTTAGGTGTGTAGGATCTTGGTCAGTAGGTGTGCAAGGCCACGTTTGGAGATCTACATGGTAAGTAAGATAATTGATCTGTAGGTGTATGTGTGTGCATGGTCTAGGTTTGTACGTGTGCAGAACCAGGTTGATCTGTAAGTGGCAGCAGAGTCAAGGTGACAGCAACACAACAGGGAGAAAGATCAGGTAAGATCTACTTGGAATACAGTGTGTACTCAAAAAGAGATCAAAGAAGGCAAGGTAGTTCCTTCCAAAGTAAGATCGTTTGGGTTGCAGGTTGTTGCAGTTCATGGGAGATCTACTTAGAGTATGTTTTGTACTCAGTTGAGTATGTGTGTATACTCGGGTGTACTGGCAATAGTGGATACTGACTAGTTAGAGGTGAACACCAACTCTGTGTTTGAGTTGTGTGTTGGGACCATAAGAGAGAGAGCTTTGAGAAAATAATTACTATACACTTGAGGTGTGGGAAGCCTCTGAGAGGTGTGGAGAAGAAGTGGCATCTTTTTTATTGTATTCTTTTTTGGATGAGTATTAATACAAGATTGTGTATTGTCTCTCATATTCTGTGTTGTTTCTGATTTCTAGTTACTTGTGATTTTGGTTTAATTCCGCATGTAAGTTGCTTGTATATGGTAATCAATTATGCTTCTGTATTTCCCAACAAGTGGTATCAGAGCTAAGGTTGTAGGGAGCAGGTTTGTGTTTGGTTACAGGTCACTCTCAGGGGTTTCTGATTGAGTGGTAGTATAGCAACAATAGAAGAAAGTACACTAAGAATGGAGGAATTGAAAAGCACGAATGGTCAATTATGGTCCTATGGAAAGAAAGAGCAAGGAAAATAAAATTGTTGGTTTGTAGAAGATCAACATGAAGGAACTCAAGAAGCAGATGTTGCAGGTGTTGTTACATAGGATGCTCTGGTATGTTTCTTGGATAAATTTGAATCTTGGTTTATAGATTCTGTTGCCTCTTTCCATGCAACCCCAAAGAGAGGTGCTGGTGAGCCTTGCCAAAGAATTGGCAAAGGGGAAGTGAAGCTAAAATTGCAGGCAGCCAACACATGGGTGTTGAAGGAGGTCATGCAGGTCCTGGTTCTGAAGATAAGGCTAATTTCTTTAGGAAAGTTGGGTGATGAGAGATGCATAAGAACTCTCACAGCGGATGCACTTAAATTAGCTAGTGGTAAAAAAGTAGGTACTCTTTATCTACTTGATTATATTATTGATTCTTCTTCTATTGTAGAGACATGGCTTTATAGGCTTGGTCACATGAGCAAGAAGGAGATGCATGTTCTTAAGAGGAAGTTAGATGTTTTTGATAGACTTAAGAATTGGAGAGCCTTGGTGTTTATGGAGGAGATGGCAGATAGAGATCAGTGGAGAAGGCTGAGTAACTCTAAGTAGAGCAGTTTAGATAGGGATTTGATTCAAAGAAAGCTCACAGGTAAAAATTCATCACTCACAGGTGAACACAGGTATCAACATCGGTCAGGGGGAACCAACATCGAACAGATAGGTGCCTATGTTGGTCATGTGTAGACCAGAGCCGGTGGTGTCAGGCAGGGTAAGACCGATGTCGGTCAAGAGGACCGATGTCAGTGACAGTAAGACTGATGTCAGTCAGGAGGATCGATGTTGGTAACAGGTAGACATTGACATCAGTGGGGTCAGTAGTCAGGACAGGTGCATGGAACTGACGTCGGTTGGATGTAGACTGTGTGGTGATCAAGGTCGATCACTGTAACGGATTTTGGGCAGACAGCAAGCTGTCAAGGAGTCTCAAACACCCATATGGAGGACTAAAGGGGTAAGTAAGCCTCAAATTCATTGTTCCTCTTCTTTATAGTCATTGCTCACTATAGAGTAGGAAGGATCCAGGAAACAATGGGATCATGGCAAGAATATGATGCAAAACCAAATGGGAGATTTGGTAGGGTTGCCAGCCAATATGAAAGCACTGAGATGAATGGATACCTTAGTTAAAGAATAGAGCAAATGGACACGTGAGATGGAAGGCCAAGTCATATGGTCTTGAGGAATCTGCAGGATAGTGGTATAGGGTTTGACAGGTGGATGACAAAGCAGGGCCTTAGTCAATGTCAGTGTAACAATTGTGTTTGTCTTACTAGGTGGATAATGATTGCAACATTATCTTGTTATTGTATGTGGATGATATGCTAGCTAGCAGGTTTGTACATACAAGGTTTTGTTGAGCTAAAGGTAAGGTTAGTTTAGTGGCATGTCATGAGGAATTTAGAGCAGCAAAATTCTTTGGCATGAGAGACATGGAAGATCACAGGTTGATTTTGTCTCCAGTGGGAGTTGATGTGAATCAGGTGTTTACGAGGTTTAATATGTAGGACGTAGAACTAGAGCACACCAAGGGCTAGACAGTTCAGTGTCTGAAATCACATGAGGTCTGGTATAGACATGAGTTTGCCTAAGCAGTGGGTGCTGTCAGAGAGTTAGGAGCCAATTCAGGGAAGTGGGTTCTCAGGTATCTGAGAGGGACCAGTAATAGAGATTCATGCTATGCAGGGTTAGGACTTCACTACATGGGTTTTTAGGTTTAGATGTGGTAGGTTACTCAGATGACAAGAGGTGCACCACAAATTGTGTGGTGGTTGGTCTTTAGGATTGAGCTTGAAGAGGGATACAAGCCAATAAATAGATTAGATGGGGTACAAGTACAAGTACAGGTATAGTGCATCTATTTATCTCTAAGTGGGAGATTGTTAGGTTATGGAGCTAAAAGCTTCACTAATGCAAATAGGGGAGGAGGTTACTAAGTGTCACAGACACCAGCGTCGGTCAGGCCAACTGACGTCAGCAAGGAGTAGACAGAAGAGCAACTGATGTCGGTCAGAAGTCGGTCGACGTCGATCACCTCCAAGTAGACAGGGATCGATGTTGGTCGCCTGTGCAGTTTAGAACTGCCAGTTTCACAGATAGTTAGTTAATGAATAGAGTGTTTACATGTTGAAGGCTAATTATAGTCTTGAGCTGCAGATCTAATTATTGTAATTAGGTGTCTAATTATTGTTTGTATGAGATCTATATAATAGACTCATGGGCTGTATTGTAATTTGTGCTAGTTTGAGTTGAGCAAAGTTAGCTCCTTCTGTGTGTGAAGTGAGCAAGGGTGTTCCTCCTAGCTCCATAATAGTGCCAAGTGTGGGTGTTAGTTTTAGAGAATCAGAAGAGTTCTTCAGGTGTGTAAGATCTTGGTCAGCAGGTGTGCAAGGCCACGTTTGGAGATCTACATGGTAAGTAAGATCATTTATCTATAGGTGTATGTGTGTGCATGGTCTAGGTTTTCAGGTGTGCAAAACGAGGTTGATCTGTAGGTGGCATCAGAGTCAAGGTGACAACAACACAACAGAGAGCAAGATCAGGCAAGATCTACTTGGAGTACAGTGTGTACTCAGAAAGAGAGCAAAGAGGAAGGCAAGGTAGTCCCTTCTAAAGTAAGATCATTTGGGTTGTAGGTTGTTGTAGTTCATAATAGATCTACTTGGAGTGTGTTGTGCACTCAGTTGAGTATGTGTGTATACTCGGGTGTACTAGCAGTAGTGGATACTGACTAGTTGGAGGTGAACACCAACTCTGTGTTTGAGTTGTGTGTTGGGACCGTAAGAGAGAGAGCTTTGAGGAAAGAATTACTGTACACTTGAGGTGTGGGAAGCCTCTGAGAGGTGTGGAGAAGAAGTGGCATCTTCTTTATTGTATTCTTTTCTGGATGAGTATTAATACAAGATTGTGTATTATCTCTCATATTCTGTGTTATTTCTGATTTCTAGTTACTTGTGATTTTGGTTTAATTCCGCATGTAAGTTGCTTGTATATGGTAATCAATTGTGCTTCCATACTTCTTAACACTACCTGGAGCTAACACTTAGCTCCCCCTCACTTGATGCTAAACATCAATGGGAGGATGTAATAGAAATTACTCCTAACTCCTCTCACCGATCTTTGAGAAGATATCAGATTTTACTTGTCCTTCGAGAATCTGTAATCAACTTATTTGAATATTTCCTTCTGTATGAAACTTTAAGGTGTATCCTTGATCACATATTTGCCTTATGCTTATAAAATATTCTTAGTCTTGGTTATACCATTATCCTAAAATAAAGTACCTTTTTTGGCTATCTTGGTAGTGGTTTTATCTCTGAATCTCACTATACCACCATTGATCTTCTTTACTCTTATCTCTTATCATATGCCTCAATCATCCACTATCAACAAACCATGGCTGATCTTTATCTCTTAAATGCAAAGATATTTGCACTGACATAGAATCTTCAAGTTGTTTCTTTTGCCATGAACATGACTAAACCTTCTTCCTGATGAATGGAGCTTTGAAACTTTGATCCTTCTTGGTTGAATCTGCATGAGTATCCTTTTCTTTCTCTCTGAAACTATTAGCTCTTTTTCAACATTCTAATTTCTTATGACCATAATCATTTTAAACACTTCTTGTCATGCAAAATATCCAAGACCCAATAACATCCACCATGCTTCAATTTTCTTAAAAGTGTCTCTTTGAAGCCTAGAAGAGACACCCCCACACAAAAGGGTTCTAGAAATAAATCTCAGGAGATTCCCTCATCTCCTCTATTTCTTCCTTGAGCTTCTTGTGTTTTTCTTTTAAAATCTGTTTAAGCATGTCTAACCTTTTTGACTTACTAACCTTATCATTTATGATGTTCTTCTTTTTCTCAACTTTTGCAACTATCTTATCTTGACAAAGCTCATACTCAAATGTAACAAGAGATTCTTTACAATCCTTCTTATTTGATTCTTTATCTACTATAACAAGTAATTCATTTTCATTCTTGAACTCAACCTGATCAACCTTTACTATTTTAGGTCTCTAAACCTTAATTTGTCTTTTCTCATATTTTCTAGGGTCTCTGTAACCTTTGACATACTTTGAATATCTCTTTACTTTATTTTGACATAATATAACAATATGTCCAACCTCATGACAACAAAAGCAAATGATATTTCTCATACCTTTTTCTTGAATGTGACTGAGATCTCCCTTTGACTAATTGCTTCTCCTTATACAATATCTTGCCCTATGACCAACATGATGACAAATAAAACAACGGCCATGAAAAGAATTTGAAAACCTGAAAGCATTGGGCTACCTATTTGAATTCTTTGATTTGCCTTCAAAACCTACATCCTTCTTTCCTTGGACTATTATTCCATGATCTTTCTCAACCTTGATTAAAAGCTTCTCATGATTATCCTTTAAAGAATCTAACTCAGCCTTCAATTGATTACACTCTTCTTCTTTTGATGTTAAAATTGAAGTTGCAACCTGTAACTGATTCTTAAGATCCTAAATAAATATCTCATTTTATTTTACTTCTATAGCCAACTTAGAATCCAAGATACACACCTTTTCCTTAAGAGCCTCAACCATAGATTTCAATTCTTGATTCTCATTCTTTAGCTGCTTGGCCATCTTGTGCTTTTCTTTGATCTACCTTAAAGCTGTTAAACCCTTTCTAAAGAAACCTACTCTGATACCAATTGTTAAGAACAAAATATACTGAGAGGGGGGGTGAATTAGTATATTATATATCTTATAAATCTTTCCTTTAACCAAATTCCATTTAATCAAATATTCAAGATATGCAATAAAATTCAAACAATAAATATCCACACAAGATAGAGAGAGACACTAGATATAACATGGAAACCCAAAGTGGGAAAAACCATGGAGAATCAATCTCAAATATATTTGTGAGAACAACCCCACAAGAGCACCATACCCCTTTTCCAAGTACAAACCTCAGCTACAATTCATGAGCACCAACCCACAAGAGCTTCAAACCCCTTTGCCGAGCACCAACCCAACACCTATTCGTGAGCACCAACCCACAAGAGCACCAACCCCTTTGCCAAGCACCAACTCAGCAACAAGTCATGAGCACCAACCCACAAGAGTAACAACCCCTTTTTGTATACCACACACCTATCTCTCAATGTTGCTATCTCAACAATTGATAGATCAATACAACATCTCCTTCCTCTCTCTCACCTTTGCTCTTCTAAGCTAGATATAACAAATAAAAATCATATTCATCTCTCACAATTGCTCTTCTAAGTTAGATATTGCAATATCAAAATTAACCTCTCACTCACACATTACAAATGGCCACTCAAGCCTTTATTTATAGCTTTCCAAATGACCTTTGGCCTTCCCTTTGTGACCTTTCAATCATCATGGAAAATGGTGCCAATCTTGGATGACCCTTCATATCCAAGTATTTGAAAAGTAATGTGGTGACCCTTCATGACGAAAAACATCTTTTCCACTTTTGTCTTTATCTTTGGTGACTTTTCGTATTCCTCAAAGTGTCCCTTCATGAGAAATTCACCCTTTACTCTTTTGTCTTCACTTGGTGAATCTTGGTAATCCCCAAGATGACTCTTCATGGGAAGATGCATCCCATCCTTCTTTTGTCTTTATCCCATGACTCTTTGACTTCTCCATGGGCCCTTATTTTGTCTCATATGCATCCAAAAATATATTCATTAATATTAAGTAAATATTAACTGATATTAGCCAAGATAAACAACATTAAATGCAATGGGGCCTTTATCACCAATAATACTAAACCTTTGACATCAATGACAATATTTCCAACATTAAGAGCTGAGAGACCTAAGATGGTGAGGAGACTACACCTACAATGGGGAGGATGCATAGTAGTTGCAGCAAGTGCAACATAGGTAAGTGACTAAATATTTAAATTTTCTTAATATTTTAATGTGACATTGAGTGATTTATAGAAATTTAACTATTAGGTGAAATCTAAACACCAAATTAACCCTAAGAAATTTTTAGGGACACTAGGGGTCAAACATGGTATTGGGTAGGAAGGATTTGGACCAATAAATACCTAAAACATTTAATGAAATTAATCAAAATGTCATCATAATGAATGAACAAGGTCATTTAGGTTGACTTAGTTGGTAGAAGATAAGAAAAACTAGTGGTCTAACTTAGTAGTAAGTGGCTAACTTAGTTGGTTAGGTGACATGTACAAATTAGTACTAATAAATGATATGTATGGGATGTTGTGTAGAGGGAAAAAGAACATGGAGCCAATGGTGTTGTCAAACATATGGATATATGAGAGTTTCATGATGTATTAGCTAGCTAGGTTGCCCCAAGTGGTTGATGATAGGCTACTTTGGGTTTCTAGATGGAGATAAGACTAGGTAACATAGGCCATTCCCCATGTGATAGTGCTACAGATAGTCAGATAAGGAGAGATTATGTAGTATCCCTACACACATATTTCTACTATTTGTCCTAGTTAGGTGACCATGGCATTAGGGCCAACTCAAGTATAGATCATGAGACACTATACCCAATGGGTAGATTCACAACCAATAACACACTTACTAGGATAGTTTATATTCCCACACCCAATGGCTCTTATAGTAGTGCCTACATTTTGGGTACAACATGTGAGAGAGATGAGGGGGAAAGGAGGAAGAGGAATGCCAGTAGAGAGACTGATGATCAAGTCATAATGTGTGAGACCATGAATTGGTTGATCATGACAGTTGGTATCTAAAAGAGGAGATGGTATAAATGTTGATATAGGGGTGTAGTAGGTATCATAGTAGGCAGCACAATAGTAGTATTAGTAACCACCTTGGCATACCACCAATGAAGATACCATTATAGGGATCGATCACAAAGGGTGGTTACATAGGATGACCTGATAGTCATCCCAGGGTAGAGTTGGTTGATAGAGGCACCACTGAGGAGAGGCTCATGGTGTGAATGAGTGGTGGCTAAAGGTTTTAATTTAATAGGGAGGTGTCCCATGGATGAAGTACTCGAGGGATGAGTTGATGGAAAGATCATGGTTGGCAAATGAGAAAATGGGGAGATGGTGGTTGGTGACACCAAGATAGGTAAGAAATGTTATAATTTTCTCTTTTTGAGATAAAATAATAGTTATATATGATTATAGGTAGATAGATAGATTTTGAGATGTATATGTCATATGATATCTATATGGGTTTGGGTTTTGTAGATCCTATGACATAGGAGGTTAGATGGGGACCCCTAGTCATGAAAGTGCATCATGACATTTTGGATAGGGTGTTGACATCGTATGAACCCAACACATTAAATGATCCTATATTACATCTACCCCAGCTTAGGGAGGATGGTTTAGACTAGTGGGAGAGGTTATGATGTAACTATAGATATTTGGGGATGGATTTTATCAACCATAATGTGTGGTAGTAGGAGAGGCACATGCCTATTAGGCCTTGGCTCATGAAAGAGCTATACACATGCCTACCATGATCCAACTAAGATAGGTACATGCCTAAGTGGATAACCTACAGGGATAGGTGGTAGGGTTAAGATCTTGAACAACCTCATTATATTGTATTATACAAAGGGGATATTCTAAGGCATCTATGGGTAGTGTGGATATCTCATAGACATAGAGATGGAGTGATGTATTTTTGGTTTTTTAATAAAAACACATGATATATAGACATATTTTGTTTTGAAAGTTGGATGTTGATCTTATGAGTTATATTTTGGGTGTGGTTGTTGATGAATGGATATATTTATTTCTAGCACATATTTTTTTTATTTTGTTATATATGTTATAAGAAATATATATGGAGTGTTTTCTTTTTTAGCATTATGTAGTACACATGCATGGTTAAAAAGAAACAAGCAAAAGGGATTCAGAAAAGTATAAGTAATCATAAACAAGTGCAATACACTGTTTCATGATGGGAAATATGTAATAACAAAAGATGACTGAGTATAGTAAACCAAAAAAAAAATGGTAAACAAGAGGACAAATAATGTTTTTGAACCATACAAAAGATTGGCACCAAATTAAAACAAGTAAAATCACACTAAATCACATTGGGAAGTATGAAAGTAATGTAATAAAATGGAAACCACATGTAAGACAAATGTTAATAAATCAATTAAGTCAATCAATCATACTAAATCACGTTGCGAAGTATAAAAGATAATCAAAATTGGCAAAATGGTCTTAAATTAATCACACTAATTCAACTTAGGGAGTATGAAAAACTTAAGAAAAATGGTTGGATCCTTACATGCAATCAAAAAATAAGAAGATAAAAGTGAAAGATTAATGAAGTAAGCATAAAACATACTAAATCAAGATGGGAAGCATGTCAATGACATGTAACTCATAATCAATCCTGACTTATCTCAAATTTTACACATGTAATTTCTCTATGATTTGGGTATTGGAAAATTTTGTGAGGAAGGACAGGTCCTATCCATAGCCTTAGACTAAAAATCACAAAAATAACACCTATGAGGTGGAAATAAAGGGTAAAATATGATAAAAGAGGATGTTTGGAGTGGTAATGTGAAAATTTTGTAATTTGTGAGGAAGCCCTGGTCCTATCCAAGGTCTTACACTGCAAATCAAAAATGGAATCCCTAGGGGGAGTGACCATTGAAAAAAACAATATTTATCAAGGGAAATATTAGGAGTCTAGGGAATGAAAGAGGGAATATTAGAAGCATAATGTAGGTGTCTTATGAGGAGACCTTAGGAAACATGAGGCACACTAAGGACATAGAAAGACACTAAGTGATTAATGACCATAAATATACAAAGCATACCTATTCACTATAGGCACAAAGCTATTTAGGCAAATAAGTGTGGTATTAAGATCAAATCATATTGGCTATTTTAAATAAGAAAAGTAAAATGGACCTACCTTCCCAAAAAAAATTCCCCATTCTTTAAGACCCCTTATAGATCCATTGAACTACTACAAATATTGGGTACTTGCTTGACAAAATAGGTAGCATTAAAAGATTTTTTTATTCCCATTTTCCAATCTACTAGTTCACCATTCCTGAATAGACCTCAACTCAATCAGGAGGCTAACTGTGGAATTTGAGATTAAATTATAAAAAGGTAATGTGCTTAGAATCACATCTTTTAGTGTGATTTGACTTTTTATAATTTTGAATCTTGCCTTTTAGATCATCTCCTTTTGTTAAATGATTTGGATTTTGAATGTTTATGGATTTTAAGATTCCTCCTCCATATGGACTTGGACTGACCAATCATGACAGATAAAGTGATACAAAACAATGATATTTAGGCTTAGGATAAAGGAATATAATTATCAAAAGACATTATTGAATAGAACACTTAGGATAAACGATGAATTAACATGTTATCTCAATTTCTGACCATGTATATGCTTAGTTTTTGAGAGGGAATAACAAGAATAAATGGAGATCCAAAATAAAATGGTAAAAGGAGATTATAATGAGATGATTTTTTTTTAATTGATCACATGATAAATGAGGAATGAATAAAGGTAACAAGGTTTGTATAACCAAGTCACAATAACAATTATCTATGTTTATAAAGATAAGATAGCAAAAAATATTGAAAGAGAACAAGATAACCATAGAAAAGGAACTCATGAAGAAGTACATAATCATGAAATATAATTCATAAGAGAACATAACAATAATAATTACATCATAAGTAACATGGAGTACAAAATAAAAGTCATCAAGTAAGATAGATAGGAATTTAACAGAAAGTCAAATGATATAAGATAGATAGATGTAAAGTTGGAGCACACATCCAATCTAAAGGAAGGAATAAATGAAACAACACCATGATTGTGTTCATAAATATTATTATATTTTTCCACACACATTATCCATAACATCGTATAAGTCTTTATGAAGTTAAACTCAGACTACAACCAAAGTCCCATCAACCTTTAGGGACAGTTGAGAAAATTCTTTATGTCGAATCTCCTCGATGAAAAATTTAGGAATGGATGAAGGATCATGTTGATAAGGGATATAGTATATGGGATGCTTAGGAGAAGGAATGATAATGGACTCTATGGGAGATAAAGGGGTCACTAGTGGGGAATAGGCCATAGGTGGAGTCACTAGTGGAGAAGGAGCCATCAGTGAAATAATATCCACATGTGAGTGAATCATAGGTAGAGATACAGTAGGTGGAGAAGGGACCACAGGAGGAGGGTCCATTGGGGAAGAAGGGGGAGACTTATTTCAAGGGATACCTATGGTAGAAAGGGTAGTAGGTGTAGTAATGGTGATGAAGTGATCTTTGAGATGATATTGAAGGATGTGACAATGATAAGTGTGATGAGTAGTAAATTGGTGTCAGAGACAATATACCTATCCATATGTGGGAAGATATTTAAGTAATACTTTCAGGGGAGGTATAGATTTTTCTATAGGTTGTGGAGTAGTGGGATGCACGATGTCTATATATTACCATAGCTTAATATAATGTGTGTATGAATGATTATCTATGATATGGAAGTGAGATATGCACTTTTTAGTGGACTTTGTATTTTTACTCAATGGAGTGGAAACAAAAGTTGATGAAGGTTGGCGTAATGAACAATCTCTATTCTAATGACTAGTAATATTATAAATATCACAATATGGTTGATCAACCCATTTGTTGGGAAAAGAAGAAATCTATAGTAAAGGTAACAAACCTTTACTAAAGGAAGGTGGGGCTAGGAGAGAGAGAGAAAGAGGAGGTGAGGCTCCATTGAAGGAGCAATAGGCTATGAAATAGGAAGATATTCATCTAGAGAGGGAGTGGGAATAGGATCCAAACAAGGCTCAATTGAGGGAGGGGAGGGATACATAAAATATTTAAGGATAGTCAAAATCATCTTAGGGATAATTAGGCTATAGGGGTCCTGATATCTAGCAAAGCGATAAGGACCATCCATAACATGATCTATAATCATATTCCTATGAGGATTTTTAGAAACTAGAGTTGTGCACACCATATTTACCCTATGAACAAGAGAAAAATTTCTAATATTAAGAATTATATAGAACATAATTCTATAGGATATATGTAAAGACTGAAGTAAAGAGGAATGATAATGAATAATTATAGGATTTCAAGCCTAAAAAAGACCTCCTAAAAATGGATCATCTAAGTTATATCCATCATCATAGTCAGGTGTATGAATATAAATAGCATAGGTAGGGATGACCTTATTATCCAATTTTTTATTATAAATGGAGTGTCGAGTCTTATTTAAGACAATGGGTATATCATCATTAGGTGGTTGACGATATCATAGTTTCACATAAGGTGGAAACTGGGAAATGAGATGAGGTGAGAGATATAAGGTTTTAATATTGAGTTTGATCTCATTAGGCTCATCATCATCTGAATCTAGGAGGTTAGGTGGTATATTCATGATGAGTTTATGGTAACCATTATAACCTCAAGTGGAATTGACATGAAAGTTAAATAATTGAGATTAGTAAAAGGGAATGTTGGGCAAGGGTTCAAGGGTTGGAATCTTGAGTACACCATGATCCTAGAATTTTTTGAAATTCTAAGGGTTATTGTCACCTTGAATCCTATAGATTTCTCCATTATGAGAAAATTTGACACATTGGCAAGTGGAAGAGGCAACTACTCCCATGTGATGAGTCCATGGCCTACCAAAAAAAAATTTATAGGATATAGGAAATTTTAAGACTATAACCTTAACTTGGATAGTGATATATGGGATGGTGATAGGGAGCCACACATAACCTTAGGGAGGCATTTGTCTTCGATCATAGTCTTGACATGTGTTGTGTGTGGACATAAAATTACATTTAGAAAATCCAAAGGTTTTATTAAAATCGAGAAATGCAACATAAGTGTCTAAAACCTTTTCAATCAATACACGCTTTACTTGGATATTACCAATTTAGACACTAATAAAAAGAGGAGGATCATCCGCATGAAGTATAATCTCATCGAGGATCATAGAAGAAATGGGGATTTTGATGGAAAGATAAGTGAGTATTACTTCATCAATGTGTATGGACATATCTTCTCACTATTATAAAATGTTATCTTATGATATGGATAAGGTGAATTCATTTCTTGATAGGAAATGATGAGGGATGTTCATTTCAAACAAGAGCTGTATAAGATGATTAAAATGACACAGAGAGGTTTGCATGAGTTTGAGAAATGGGATTTGATATTTCAGATTAGTAAGTTCCATGATATGATCCCATTCATCATAACCCATAAGGGGATTGTTGGAAAGAGGTTTATAGTGTTGAAGGATGTCCTTATAAGGAGGATTCAAAGTGCATGTGAATTTATGTTGATAAGACGTAGGAGGTTTAATTGGAGAACAAGTTTTTTTATTGTCTTGAGAAGATGTGGTAGTTGATGCATGTTTGGTTTGAGATAAATTAGAAGAAGCATTAATATAAGTTTAAATATCATTGGTGTTTTATAAAGAGGTTGGAGGAGTGGTATAAATGGTATGAGAAGTGTTATCCATGGGAGGTGTTGGAATTGGTTCACTAAAATATATAAGGTCTTCTTGCCCCAATTACGTTAAGTGAGTTGGGGAAGAATCTTGGATAATATGAAAAGTGTGAGACTATTGAGGAGTGTGGATGGGATGAGGATCAATCAAAGTGACCACCCTTCACATATTAGTCATATTGACCACATTCTCTTTAGGAGTTGGGTCAATAAGACTATCAAAATTATTGGTAAAAGGGGTAATCTTATCTTTGTTGTTTTGGTGGTTCAAAAAGGGTATCTTTGTACATGGCCAAATGAGCATTAGCCTAGTTCATAGATTGAGTTTTACTTTGTGCTTCATGGGCTTTGAGGGAAATGTCATAGGTTTTTTTACAATTATGAATTATAGAATCATAGTCAAAATTGGGACCGAGAAGGAAATCCATAACTGAATTACATAGTTCCCTGCAAGTCTCATGAGAATGGCCTCAACTAGCATGAAACCAACAAAATTTATTGGGATCATATCAAGATTTCATAATAAAAGTGGGATCAAGCCCTCATGGAAGAGGCCTTGGTAGAATTTTTTTAACTCCAATAAGGATAAATATTTATGAACATTGATACTATTTGTTGAAGATAAATGAGGATTAGTTATGTGGTTGGGAGGGAAATCTTGTTATAGAATATAGAAAGGAATAATAGTTTGAATAGTATGAATGCTATCATAATAATCTGTGACACCATCATTAGTGGTATGACTATTTTTATTTTTTATTAACATGAAAGTACCCATAGAAGGTTGGGATGGCTGAACTTAATGCATGAGTAAATCTTGGTTCTTGGATTGGTCAATGAACTCTTCCAATGTGCATGCAGAGAGAGTCTGGACCCGATATTTCAACTTGGTATAAAAAACATTAGTAAACAAATGAAATAGGTTATCATCTACCATATTATGTTCACAATTATTAGACAAGGTCTTCCACTATTTGATGAAAGCTTGTGCGATTTTGGTCTCAAGTTTATTACAATTGATAAAATTGAGCAAGGTATTTTTAGGGAGATCACTAGTTTGAAACTGTTGGAATGGATCATTGACTAAATCTTCAAAACTAGTGATGGAATGAGATTTAATCTAGTTATACCAATATAAATAATCTCTAGAGAGATTTTTTTTCTAATAGCTTGGTAGTGGCAAAAGTATTTAACTTGACCCAATCTTTGTATAATTTTACAAATGTTTTTAAGTGGAGAGTAGGAATGGTTGTCCCATTATAGCTAATGGTAGGAGTGATACCTCTTATATCTATGTTAGAAATTTGAGGCATAATAGGCTCATTTTGAAGGTTCTTGACTATTTTTTTAATAAAAAGAGGTTAAGGGATAAGATTACCATGGGAATCCTAAAGGGGATGTAGGGGATCATTTTGGTTATGTGTTCTACATAGAAATTGTTGAGGGTGATTTTGAAGATGGATAAGGTGATTTTTCATTTTTGTCATTTGGTTGGCATTGTTAGCTTGGAAAGAATTCATTTGATTAAAATTTTAAAAAAGAATTTGATGGGTTTAAATGGTGTTATTTTCATTATGTGAAGCATTATAATTGGTAGTAGTGGCTTGGGTACCATTATGGGTGTTATTAGTATCTTGAGAGGAATTGTTGGTAAGTGAGGCACTAGGAGCATAGTTTGCTTGTGTGTCAAAATATATACTAGTAGAGAGATGAGAAGAAGCAACCCTAGAGGCATGATTACCATGGGTAGCGAATGATGCATTAGTAGAAGAATTGAGAATAACAGGTGTTATAAGAGGCCCACTAAATGTATAAATGGCCATGTTAGTAGAGATATTAGGCATGGACGTAGAGGAAATCATAGAGGAAGATGTCATGGTATGAGAAGGGGTGAAAATAGAGGGAAGAGGTTAAGAATCAAAGAAGCTAGTGTCCCCAAATCCATGTGAGAATGTGGGAGAAGTTGAATGGGGCTCCTCAGTTTGACCACTTTCATGAGATGGTAAATAGTAGAAGGATATTTTCCTTGATGTATAAGTAGAAATATTAAAAAAAATATATGATGCAAAAAAAAAAAGGTAAGAAGGATACAGAGTCAACCAGCTCAACTATGTTCTATAATACAAGAGGCAGAAAAGGATACAAAGTTATACAAGTTGAATTTGTACTACAGATAGGATATGAAACCAAGTTAATAAGGATATAGGGTTGACTAGGTTGACTTAGTAACATAACTTGACTGGTAGAAAGTGATACAAAGTCATACATGTTAACCTTATATTATTGATAGGGGAAAACATTGTTTGTGAGAGACTATATTGGACAAAATGACAATGTGCTAAAATAGGGGGAAAATTTTGTAATATAATTGAAGCAAAAAATGGAAGAAAACACACAAATAATTAAATCAATGTGAGTGATCCAATTATGGAGTATAACACAAAACCTTACACCAACATTGTCCAATGCAATTTTTTGTAATACAACACATAATGATTAGAGAGTAAGAAATCAACTAAATAGTAAATGCTAGCTAAGTGATCATCCTAAGTGTTCTTAGATTATTAGAAAGTGTTGTTTTAAGTGTAATAGAGAAGTTGGCTAAAAATAGAGAACCAAAAAAAATCTATGGATGGTTTTAAGACGTTTAAGCTAAAAGGGATCTATGTTGGCAATGGTATTGTCATGGTATTAGGGCCTACCCCTAATTTCACAATCCTATAGTGATGAGTGTGTTAGGTGATTTTCCAATATATACCATTAACCACATATTTATACTTGGCCAAAAACTCAAGTTGGATTCCTACTTGGTGATGAAATCCATGTAGGTAGGTCATAGGAAGATAATTGTTAAATGTGTTTTATATATTATGTGATTTATTAGTGTGTGAAAAAAAATTAGTGTAACTAAATGGTAATTTGAAAAACCAGCTATTTAAACTATGTGAGTTACTCTAAGCATAAAAACAACTAAAAATGAAAGTGTGATTTTATTACTAGTAGATAATTGATAATTATTAATTACCAAATTTAGAATGGTACATAGTCAGTTCAGATGACACTATATACAAATATAAAAAAATAGATTTGACTAGGTCATTACTATTCTGTAGAAGTAAAAATCTTTAAGATAGAATCAAATAGGTCATCTCAGTCTTCTAGTTAGAAGACAAGGTACAAAACTAAGTCAACTAGGTCGACTTAGTTTGCTTCAGGGTTATGAATTTTAAGATTACTAACTTGCATAAAATAAAAATTAAATAAATTACTAAAATGACTAAGAGATAAATAGATGAACTAGGTGGGTTGGAATATTATTAGGATTGAAAATTTTATGTTGAAGTTTCTTGATTGCTACTTTCAAATTCTACAAACTAAATTGACCTCTTTGACCTAGTTTTGCAAAACTCTATGTGTTCAATAAGTAAAGATGACTAAGTCAACCTATTTGACCTAGATTGTAGATATAGATGTTGGTAAAGAGACTAACTCAACCTATTTGACCTATTTTGCCTATCTAGTTGCTAACTGAAAGACTAAATTGACTTGGTTGACCTAGTTTGTTGAGCTATATGTTGGTAGAGTGAATAAGATGATATAGTTGATTTCTTACATTGTATTACTATGTAGGACTAAAGAAGAGTAATACATCGACCTATTTGATTTAGTAACCTATATTCGATGAAGACCTGAATAAAAACAATATATTTATTTTGATGGGACTATGTGTTAAACCTACACACAAAAATTTATAACTATATCGATTAGTTTGATACAATATCAAAAATATAGAAAAATAATAATACGATATAAATAAAATCATGAAATAAAACCTACAAGGGTTATATTCATGTTGATTTCACCAAAATATATGTAATGGGAAATGTAGTTGATTTATAAATAAATCCTAGCTCAGAGAAAATAAATCCTACTTACACTTTGGATTGGGGATACATTAGATAATTCGGTTCATGACCAAGATGGATATGCTAAACCTAATTAATGTATTTCTTATCATAATAAATTCACTAGTGATGTAGGAGCATCTACATACAGCCTCAGGCAAGACGTTGGGATGCAAGCCATGATTGAATTCAAATTCAATTATTATATTTTCCCTCCAAAATGTTATCTAAGGAGGAGTAATTGTAATTAATAAAAGCAAAAAGATTGGAAAAGGTAAAAAGTAAATTGTTGGGGCTGTTGAGGGAATAATGGAGGAGTGGTTGAAATATTTTCAACCTTAGTAAATTGTTACAAATTAAAAACTGTATTTTGTTTTGCCTGAGCCCAAGTTTGGCGTAGAGGTTTAGAGGAGATTATTTAAAAATAAAAGAATATGATATGCATTAAAAAGGGAGAAAAGAAAAAAAAAATCATTCAAGAGGATAGTGGGACATAGAAAAGAGGAAGGTAGAAAAGATGAAGGACAAAGAGAAGTTGCAGGTGGAGTCCAAGAATAGGCCTAGATGTGTCTATGAAGGTTTCTTAAGCCTTTGATCAATGAACATTATTTGTAAGTATTTCATTTTAAAAGAGGAAAGAACAGAGTTTTGATTTCCATGATAATGGTTTCCTTTATAGAATGTTGGTTTCAATAGTGACTGGCCTATGTATGTTCATAGTATCCTATTTTGTAATTTGATTTTCAATATACTGTAGTCATCCCACCGGGTTATGACAGTGTCTCCACATTACGATCAGTATAGGGACACATGGGATACTGACGTATCTATTGAGTTGAAAGTGGGGGTTGAAAGTTTGAAGTGATGGATATGTAGTAGTTAAAGATTTGCTAAGTCTGTCAAAAAAAAACCTCAGGCTGGACTGCCCCTTTATTCTCACTCTATTGATGATTTAAAAGAAGTAGTAAAGAGGGACAATAAGCAATGATTTAGATTACAAAAATAAAATGGCCAACTCTTGATTAGGGCCACCCAAGGCCATAGCATAATGATGATAGAGTCAGAGGAGTTGTTAAAGCCAACTTATTCACCTAAAGAAGTTCAAGTCTATGTACATAGAACTTATTTGAAACATTTGGAATCGATTAAAAAAAGGAGGGCCTCCAACGCATGAATAGGAATCGCGTCCACTTTGTAGCAGGTTTATATATGGAGGATGGTGTGATTAGTGGAATGTGAAGCAACTGTCAAGTTTATATACATTTGAATGTCTAGAAGGCTTTTGAGACTTGGAGCATAATGAGACTTATGGTGGGTCTTGTTTTGGGGCAGAACAGTCAGATGATGAGTGTTGCAATAATTACGAGGAAGTCCGTGAAGCATATCGTAAAAACAAAAAGGCTGGGCATCAACAAATCCTGATTTTTTTGATCAGTGTAAAAGATAAGGCTTCCTTCAAAAGATTAAAGAGGAAGAAGGTGAAGGATGTAACATATATGGATCTATTGAGGTCAACAAAGTAGCTGGAAATTTCCATTTCACTCCAAGCAAAGAACAAAGACAACAGACCGCCACTGGCATGTAATAGTATTTTATTAAGGTGGTTCCAACTATTTATACTGATATAAGAGGGCATAAGATCTTGACGAATCAGTTCCCAGTGATTGAACACTTCAAAGCTGTAGAAATTGGATCAAGCCGATCCCTTCTTGGAGTGTTTTATTTTTCTTTTATGATCTCTCACCAATAAAGGTTCAATTCACAAAATGAAGGACACCATTTTTGCATTTCCTAACAAATGTTTGTGCTATTGTTGGAGGCATTTTCACAGTTTCAGGGATTATAGATTCTTTTATTTACCACGGTCACCGTGTAATCAAGAAGAAAGTTGAAATTGGAAAGTTCAGCTGAAAGAAGAAACCCCTTGGAACTTGACAGTAAATTTGAACTGGATACAGGGGTGGTTCAATTTTCTAGAAAACACATTATTTGGTGGCATTCCAAAGAAAGATGTAACCTTTAGGATTTGATAAGTTTTCATGTAATTCATCAGATGAGGCAGGAAGATGCCTCTCATTTTAGTGAAAACTGCAAGGTTGTCAGGCCTTCATTTTCCTGACCTAAACTTATTTATGGCTTGCCATTTTGAAGATAAAGAAGAACCCAGATGATATTTTAAGAGCAGTGCCTTCATCAATATTGCCCTATTTGCAGAATAAGAATGACATTTCACCAACTAGGGAGGGTTTCAAAGCCTCCATTAAGGTAAAACTATGAAATAATCCTAACTAGGTCCTATGTTTTCATATTCCCTAAATTAATAAGAAGTAAAGCAAAAAGTCTAATCTAGTGCTCACCAAATATTGTGGCAAAAAGTGGTGGTAATAAACACTAAAATTAAACATGAATTTAAGAAATATACTCACATCAATGTATACAAAATCCTAAATCATGGAATATAAGTACAAATGCATATCTATCTACTCTTACAAAGGAGGAAGAAAGTTAGGAATAATTACCTTCAAAGATGAACCCATCGAGCCTCAATCTCTCCCTTGGAAAAGGTATTTGCAAGAATTTATTATGGTATATAAGGAAGACAAGAATAAATCATCTCTAGGATACACAACCTATTAGTGCATCTAAAAGACTTCTCCATAAGATAAGATCTATATCTCCAAAGAAAGTATGAAACCTTAAGCTTGTTCCTTAAGTAGAATGGTGGAAAAGTAAATGCACAATATATCTTACTTATTATTATATTCTATTATAAATGGTGAAATTAATGTGTTTATATAGATGGATATAACCCTAAACCCTTCTAAAACTTTAGGCTGAGAAGGTCGACCTGGTATCGTAATTGATAAAAATGAACTAGGTTATGGACTAGGTCAGTGAGGGGTTAACCTAGACCCTTAAATGTTTTGTCAATAAGAATACAAGATCTATATGGCTGAGTATGTAATGTAAACTATCAAAAAGGGGTTTTATGTTAGATAAGGGCTAATTAAGATGTTAAAAGGCTAGAGGGGGTGAAAATAGGGGGCAAAGTTTAGGGGAATAGTTTTAGGAGATAAGTGTGTAGATAGAAAGTGGTAAAGAGGGATAACAATCTTGCAAAGCACCAATGGTCTGCCCACCCCTTTGTGATGCACCCCTTAGGGCATACACTCAGAGAGATTGAGACTTAATGGGTTATTGCAAGATAAAGAGCACAAGTAACTAATTCTGGTTAGATGAAATTAAAGCTAAAATAGATCCAAATCAACAAGGTATTTATTTTTCTCATTGGGGCAAATTGATTCATATTATAAATGATAAAATTGGTTCTTATACTACACATATAAAACATGAGGATGAACATGTTATGTAGCATTTCAACTTATCCAAACATGATCTGATTAATTCAAAAGATCTCACATAAGGCCTTGATATCTCATATATTTTAAAAATACTAAAAATTTCAAAAACATTCAAAAATCTAAAAATATGTTTGGCATCTACATATTCTATTAGCTCATTAGAATTTATGTGTTAGTTGTAAGTTTATGGATACCATATTAGTTATATTTACATACAAATGTGTTTCATGCTTCTATTTGAGAGTGATACAGGCAATACAGATACATGAGTTATGCAATCTTAGATTTGAGATTTCCTTGTACTCATGTCACTAAGACATTGGGGACATTTTATTTTATGATCATGATACTTCCATGTTATATCATTATATGGTCTCTTTTAATTATCATTTTGGATATAATATGTACTTACACATGCTTTTATCCATTCTTATATCCTCTATAGTGTACTTGATATTCTATGTACATGACATTTTTTTCCTAACACATTTGATCCATGGGATACTATGATATGTTTATGTTGATTGCTTGTGATTTCCTTTAATCACTTCCTTGTGTGTCTTTCCTTGATATTTTATTTTTCTATCAAGCATTTAAATATTCTACATTGATTATGTCCCCAGTGATTTTGTTTTAATTATTTTACATTTGATTATGTCATTGCTTAATGTATGGAAATTTGAATATATCATTAGTGCATTATTGGACATTTGACTTGGTTATGTTCCTTCAATTTTGAAACATTTGAATATGCCCCTTGTTTGTACTCTCCTTGGACCATTACCTTTTTATTTGATTTTGATTGATCTTGTATGTGTGCTTGATTTGCTTATTAAGATTATATTATTACTATATAAATGTTTCCATGATCACTATCATGCATCTTAGGCCTTGATGTGATCACATTATTTAACTTTAATGATATATTTAACTAGACATGTTCTCTTATATGTTAGATTATTCATTCATAGTTATATGGTTATGTTATCCTATGATGTGAGGTAACTACTAGTTTATATTATTCCATCACTTCAAACGGGGGGGCATATCAATGGTGGCATGTCATAAAAGTAAGGATTCCACACATTTAAAATTACATATTTAGTGTGGGTTTCACACATTCATCATCTCATATTCAGTGGGGGCATGTCATTGAGACATGGCTTACACACATTCATAGTCTTATATTTAGTGGGGGCATGTTTTGGAAACATGTTCTTGACATTGGAATTTATGTCATTTTACATATTTATCCATTTATAATGGGGTAATGTTATGGCAACACATCACACATACTTGTTTAAATTTCCAAATTTGCCAAATGACATAGTTATATGATTTAGATACATATTTATAGAAAAATTCTATAAATTGGTACAACTATTTTTAAATTTGGTAAAAGAGGGTTTTATAGAGGGACCCTACCCTTTATAAAAATATAGAAAAATATGTCTATAGGCTAGATATTAAAATGATTAAGCTAGAAAAGACAAATTATGACAAATAGCTAAAAAGTAGGAAAAAGTTAGCAAAAAGACAACAATCTAATTTCTTGGACCCATACAATATTCATAAATCTTGGACCATTTCTAAGTAATATTCTCCAAAAAGAGATTTTTTTTCCTGATGGGATGTAGCACGATCATTTTATCAGCAATACCCTTCATTTTTTATCCTTTGTATGAGGTTCAACATTATCCTCTTTTCCTTTGATGAGAAAGTTCAAGGTATCCATGCTTTGGAGGATCTTCATAATAATGAGTATGCTATATTCAACTAGTGTGATGAGTGTTTCATTTAAAGACACATTTTTCTTCTCCAAATTTAACAATCTTTGCTTAATTTGGTTTAATTTAATACTAATTTAAATGAGATCAAATTTGGAATAGTAAATGCCATCATTGAGAATGAGCTTATTAAGTTCATCCTTAAATATTTTTTGATCCTTCAAGAACCATCAAAGGATTGATTTGTGTAATTCAACCTCATCTTCTATCTTACTCAGTCTTGATTGATATTTATGTTCCTCAAATTACTCCTTAAATTTAGGTGGGTGGATTGAATGGGATTAGGAATAGGATGACATTTTTCAAGATTGTTTTGAATAATAACATAAGGGAAGCTTTTTTTAAGCATATTTAGGTTGTTTTCTCTGTCTTCTAATTTACTATTGTCTTCTGGGTCAAGGGAGGTAGGAAGGGGAGTGAGATTAAGGGTAGTGGGAGCATGGGAGGGTGAGGGGGAAGAGGCTAGAGTGGGACTAGTGAAGGAAGGAGCATGGGATGGAGTGAAGGCTTTTTTGACATATTTTCTCCTTTTAGCAAGGGTGGAGGGAACATGCATAGGGTCTATAACTTTCTTACTAATTTTTTTTATCTTGGATAGAGGGAGATAATCCCAATCATTATGATCACTATCAATTTCAATAGGTTATTTATACTTCTTGGAGGAAGCTAGGGTTTTAGTGGAGCTTATTAGAGTTCTGGGGGTGTTATGCTTAGGAGTAGGATTTCCCAATTTATGAAAAATAGCGGTTGGGGTTATAATTTTGGAAGAATTTATGGATTATAAATACCATATCCTAATGGAGGGGCTCTTTTTTCTTACCCATTTTTACTTCAAAACTTTAAGATTTCAAACAATGAAGTATATAAAAAGGAAGACTATATGGAATGTAATGGCAAAAGTAGTTAGTATAGGTCAATGAAAGTGATGGACAAGAGTGTACCTGCCATCCAATATCGCATACCATATAATCTAATTAGTGAATTTATCAAAGGATTTAGGGATGTCTTTACACACAAAACCACCAATGCACTCTGGAATTTGCTTACCTTCCATCAAAAAAAAATCCCTGTCTTCTTTATAGTCCCTATTGAACTTGGTGAATTTGACATCCTCAATTTTCAAACCTATGAATTGAACTAAAAGACCTTTAGTGATCTCAACTATGACATTGTTTATGGTTACCATGTGATCCTTTCATTGTTCTACAAATTTACTTGATAGATGTTTTTGATACCCAAAAATGTTGGAGATGAAGTTAGCCAGTTTTTAAATTTTCCTAGACTTCATTATATTTTTTAGATGCTCATGAGTCATGGGTTCAATCCTATTTATATCTCCTCCCATGGTGGATTGAATATGAGTGTTGTGAAGAGTGTCCCTATGATAGAGATGAGAGGAGTTACAGAAAGAGAAAACAACAAGTTTCCTATTGAGTAATCGATGGTTTTGGAATACAACCCATGCCTCACTGGCTATGAAGATAATGAATATGGATTTATTATTTTATTTATTCATTGGTATTTTGATAATTTTATGAGGCTCAAAATCATAATTATGACATATCCCTTATCTCCATAGTAATTATTTCATTGCAATCATATGTGAGGATGTCTTATTTTTCCTAAATTTTGAACATTTTTGTTACCCATCTATTTTAAAGGTCATTAGATAAGTGTTTTCCTTCATAGTAAGTGTGTTGATATTTAACTTCTTGGAAGTCCTTTCGTATCTCCAAGATTTCTTCATTGATATAATCATTTGTCCTCTTTGAAGTCATTGGTACCATTTTTACACATAGTTTTACCATGAGACATATTAAAGTTTTTTATGCTATATAATGTGTGCCTAATATTTTAAAATCCAAATTAGTTTCATATTCAAGACACTTCTAGTTATTATCACCACCCACCAGGTTGGACTTTTATGAACTATATTGATCCAATCTACTATAATATTTGGTTTGCCTTCTTGGTATGGTTGAGATGATTAAATCACAAAATATTTCCAAGTTTTTATGTTGGACTTGATTATATCATCCAATCTCACTAGTTTGATAGTGTGAATTAATTGGGTTCACTCACATTCACAAGATTATATGTATGATTGGGTTTCATGGTTGATATAGTCTCAACAACTAGGTGGTAATTCATTTTTATTCTAAGGTTGGGTCCATGCGACCTCATATCTTTATCTCTATATATCTCCTTAGATATATGTGATTTTATATTTATATTTTTCCTAATCTCAAGTTTAGTGATTCATAATGATACATATTTCAAATGAAATTGCAAAAAGGTAAAACAGTTGCATTGATAAGTTTAATTGATCTGTAAGTTGGGTTTTTTCAAAATATTTTATCCATGTAGAAATATAACACCTATCTTTTACATTATGCCCATTTCTTACCTTTAAATTTTTTAATGACATCTAATTTTTGTAATATAACATCATTGAAATATTCATTCTGAGGCATATTTATCTTAATGGATATAAGTCAAATGTTAATATTCTATCATGACTACATATGAGAGTTACAACCTAAAACTTGAAAGACAAACTATTCTATTCTAGTTGTTTTGAAAAAGAGTGGATAATTTCATGACAAATAATTATCACTTCATGAATGCTTAGTCTAGGCACAAAACCCCCTTATTCTAGGGAGAGTAGGGAATCCAAAATGGGTTTCAAATCCATCACAACCTTATTTTTTCTGTAATTAATGAAAGAGAAACAAAAAATTTAGATAATATCTTTTGTCCTAATATAAAGCCTTGGGCCAATAAAAAAATGAATCAAAGCCATTTTGATTTTTAAATGCCACTATCAAATGCCAGATCAAAATAACAAGCATTTTGGTCTCTCTTTTTGTCTCTTATTTCCTCTATGAAGGAATCCTTCTCAAATTATTCTTATTCACTCTTTTTATCCTCTATATATTCACTAATATATTTATTTATTACACCCTATGGGGATATAATTTATTCTATTTTATTTTTGTTCATTCTAAGTATAATTGAGAGATAAAGTAATTTTGTGTTTCTATCTCCTTTTTACAACCATTTTATTCTTAGTTTTTGTTTCCATAATGCTTCATCCTATTTACATATTTTATATTGATCCAAAATCAAACATATGTCAATGATTTTGAATTGTTCATTCTAATATCCCTAGTCAATATATTTGTGAAGGATTTGAAGTTATTTTTTAACTACCTTTTTTTTTAAATAATATATTACCAAAATTATTATCATTATTCCATTATTTATTATTTTCTTAACCTCTTTGAGTTTTTGGGAACAAATAAGGCACTTATATCTTTTGATCTCATTCCTCCATCATATTTTCACTTTTACTCAAATATAAGGTCTTGCAACCACATAAATTTAGACTTGAATAGGAATGCCTCTTGGATTTATATCAAATTAAATAGAAAATGATATAGGAAAATTGTAGGACCCTATAAAGTGGATCACATATGTATAATAATTATTTACTTGTGTGACCATATTTGAGTTTACTAGGAATTTATCTAATATTTCTAGGATTAGCTAATATCCTCATGTTATTCCAAGTAAATCTTATTCCTTGAGTTTTAAAACTTATGATTGATTCCCTTTGATAGAATAAAGGTAAATCCAATAGATCTTGTGTTATTTGGGTAGATTATCTTATTATTTTAGACACTTTTAGAATGCCTTTGAATTCTCTAAGAAAAACCATTTTATTCCCTCTATTTCATTTTTGGACCATCTCAGCTTCTCCGAACATATTTATCTCTTTTGTATCAATTCAGATATATGATTTTAATTATAGGAAGTGAGATCTATCCTCTAAATATGTAACATTGACATTGACAAAGATGTTAGTTTTGTAAATTAGAATGTAGATGTAACATTTTGACCTCAATAGGATAGTTAGTCCCCATGTTGACATTTTAGTTGACATAGCAGTCCATTCATAGGTTTTATAAATATTTTGGCTATGCTGATAAAAGTTTCCTCAATAATCTTAGTTTCTCAAAGAATGATATTAGGTTTTTCTTCTTTGACAAGGTGCTTTACCAAACATGCCTTGTTAAAGTTATTTAGGCCTATACCTCTTCAATATAGGAGATAAATTTATCCTTAGTGGATATTTTTTACCCTTCCACTTCTCCTCATAAAAATCATATTGTGTTTCACTATCCTTTCTATAAATCACAATTTTATTGTCCTTAATTTTTTTTCTTTTAGTTTTTCTTCCTTTGGTATTACATATCCTAATTTTGGGTTGGTATCTCATAACTAAGGACCTCATGATTATATTTTTAAATCTATTGGTTTTACCTTAGATTTATTATAATATTTCTTGAATTTAATGTAAGCATCTTCTTTTCTACTTTCTTACTTTTTAATTAGGATGAATATTTTCCTTATTTTCCCGGTGTCTGCCCTTGCCACACGTTCCTTCTTGGCCATTCTAATTTTTTAATTCATATTCACTTAATTAAGGCATTATGGATTCCATCTCCAATTCCTTTATTGTTTATTTTTAAATTTGAAAAAAAGAGGGGTAGATTGAACATTGAATTTTAATTCCTACTTTTGGATCTACTTGGTCTTTATCTTCATAGATTTGAATTTTTTTTATCTTTTTAGATGTTTCATGCTTATTACTTACTCTCTAGATTACTTAGTCATAACTCTTGATAAATATATCTCATGTTAGATATAATCTAGGCCATCTTCTTTATAGATTATATAATATATCCTTGTTAGTGTGGATTTTTCCAATGTGGTCTAATAAAATGTTTGGATGATTGCCCTATTCTTAATATTTTCTTGGGAGAATATAATTGATTATGATTTCTTCATTTAAAAACCTGTATTATTGCCTTATAAGTAGTATTTTAATTCTTTTTTTAAGTGTGGTCATGTCTTTGGAGGGGTCCAAGAGTAGGGTAGGGTTGAATTATTTTTTATACTATATTTTTTAACTTTTCCTTACAAATCCTAGTGTGGTGAATTTATTTCCATATTTCCTCTATTTTTAACTTGGTTCAATTTTAAGAAGGGAAATTTTTCAAGTAACAATTATGAATTTCTTCATAGCCCTAATTTTAATTGCTTTCATCAAAATTTATTGACATAAGCGGTTGATCCTCATGTCAATTTTTTCTCTTTTAATCGATATTTATTATTTTTAGGAGGGTCTCTATAAGTGGGATTATAAAGGACTCATTTTAAAATTCTTACTATTATAGAGAATCCTCTTAGGGATTTTTTGTTGATTTGAATTTCAAATTATTTTTCCACTTCATCAATCATGACCAAAATTTTCACATCTAGTTGTCTTGATTCTTCCTTCTCATTCTCCATATTCTCTACATTCCTATCGATATTTACTTTATCATTCTCCAAATCTTTATCTTGTATTTTTTTTGTCTTCACTAATTTTTACTATAGCCTATCCACTTCCATTTGCATGGTTTAATTTATTTTTCATCCTTTGATCCTTGACACCACTTTCCTTTCACTTTGAAACATTCAATTCCTTCGTCTATTCAGTTTTAACAAAGGAAAGTTTAAGGTATAAAAGTTTCTTAAATATAATTTTTTTTTTATCAATTAAATCTTTTAATCATAAAATAAATATCAAACTAATTTCAATATCAGTAAATTTTATTTTATTATTTAGAAAAATCAAAATTTTCAATTCCACTATATGTTGATTAGTCACTAAAAAATCTATAAGTGACTCTCTCTCTCTCTCTCTCTCTCTCTCTCTCTCTCTCTCTATATATATATATATATATATATATATATATATATATATATATATATATATATATATATATATATATATATATATATATATATATATATATATATATATATATATATATATATATATATATATATATATATTTGAATTTAAACAACATGGATAAATTTTATATAAAGATGTAAGAATAAATCCTATATACATATAAAATATTAAAATAAGTTTACCCTGAGATATAGTAATATTAATAAAATCTATTGCATGTTTCCTAGTGACTAGTCCCTCTATATCCCTCTGATGTAGGGGTTAGCTTTGAGGTATATCAATATTAGATATTTATAAGGGTTCTCATATCATACCCATATCATTTTTATAAAATGAACATTGTAAATTTGAACTGACATCCTGTAGGCTCGTATACTCTTCTTGAGTGTCATTTATACCTTTTTGAAAAGGATCACAACAGTAACTTATTCTTGTGGATTTTTTTTCCTTCCTACTTGGGTTACTAAGCATCTTAACTAGGCCTATGTATCCATAAAAGGGTTATACACCCAATGAAGATTCTTCCCGGTTTTAATACCTCTTGTTTATCCCCTTTGATGTATCCCAACATAAGAATTTGGTATATACCCTTTACTTTCTTAGAAAATCAAGAAAATAACTTTTTATTATTTTAGGCATAATACATTAAGATGATTTTTGGTTTTTACCTTCTTTATATTCATCAAAATAAATACAAAACAACATTAATGTCTTATAAATTATCCATGTACATTCTCACAAAAATTCAATCTTTTTCATTAGGTAATTTTTGATATGTTTAAGATTTGGTTTAAGCTAGGGTCACTACTTGTTTTTACTAAGATTACCTTAGTTTATTTTTGACACACATTTTTATATATTGTCCCAAACATTCTAAAACCACTTGAAATTGGTTCCTAACATATCTTAAAACATATCCACAAATTTAAATAATTTTACAAGGTTTTATTTTGGATATTTCCATGTTTTTGTTCAGAAAATCCTTTTTTAGTGTATCAAGATTGTACACAGTTGTGATAAAAAATGTATTGTAATAGCTAATTTTAAACATTGTTTTAACATATTAGAGAATAAAATGGTCTCATCACACCCTCACCCTCTTCATATATCACTTTTAGATTACTATTCAATTTAGAAAATGCTATAATCAATTATGTTTCCACTAAATAAAACCATATTTTGATCTTATTCTTAAAATTTCATGAAATTTTATATTATGAATGGGGTTAAACACAACTAAAATGTGCACCTTCACCTTAAAATTTAATCAAGATTCATATACATATGTCTTAATTTTTTTTAAAAGGATATGGTACATCATATTTACAATCAATATCAACCTTGTTTCAATGTTGTCAAACCTGCATGCACATTAGAATACAAAATACATCCAATACAAGATTAAAAACATTAAAATTTCTTAAAAACAAACCAATTGAATATGTTTTTTTATCCATGAGATTATTTTAAATCTTACTTATTTCAATTCATAGCAAAACCTATATAAAAATGAAGTAATTTTTTTAGTTTTACAACTCTAACCTTTGACTATAACTTCTTCTTAGTTTTCCGTATGTGTTCTTAACCTCCTCTTATAATGGTTTGAGGATTATAATATTATTCCCATATTATATTAATATTATCAAATCCTTATCATATGCACTAATTCTCCTTATATGTCTTTAATTTCTAAAATAATCTTATACATCATCTCCTATATATTAGCTTAATGACTCACCTTAAGCAGGGTATATAATGAAGGAATATGGATAAGGTTTATAGAAACACTTATTTGAATTTAAATGATCCTTACAAAATTTATCTAATTCTTAAATATCCTTAGGTGACACAAAAACCCCTCAAAATTCCTTAAGAAATTAAATTTTCAAATATTTTATTTTGGCAAAAAAACCATTTGATAGCTTATATGACTAAAATTTGAAAATCTAACTAATGAAACACCTACTAAAGGACCGATAAATACCTTATACATCTAAACACAAGAAAAACTTACCAAGGTTTTACAAACTGAATCTCTTTTGATGATTCACCTACACCAGACTCCCCGAGTGGGGAAAATTTGAGTTATAGATCAAATGGAGGAGTTTAACAATTTCATTCTTCTTCCTTGTCTTCAAATTCATTCATATTTTTCCATCTATTATTTCTCCTCTACTAATTTTTTCATTTTTCTTCTTCCTTTTCTGTTGATACTTTCTTTTTGGTTTTTGTCTTCTTGTTTTGCTTTATCTTATTGGTAGCTTACCTTTTACCTTCATGTAATTCAAATTTCTTTGTAGCTCCTTGTTCTCTTTATATTTTATTTCCTTTATATTTGATTCTTCTTTGTCATATTCTTCCCTTAAAAAATTTCTTTCAATCACCTCTCATACTTGTACTTTACAATCTCTTCTTTTTAAAATTGTCATGGCTTGTTCACATACTCCTTTGTCAATGTTCTCCATATAACTTTAAGGAAAATTTCTATCTTACTTTCTATAAAATTCCTCTATTATTTTTATAGTGTGATGAGATGTCTTGGTGTCATTACTTACCTTATCCTTGAGATTGGATATTTATTTCTCCTCAAGCTCTAATATCTTTTTAACAACCTATTTTTCCTTTAAGGCTGATATGCCTTTCTATTGATCTCTATGGACCTTCTCATGATGGCATTCCACTTTATTGTGGATTATTTTATCCCCTTGAACTATTATATCCTTAACTAAATTAGGTTTATATTTTCATATGGAACTCTTACCTTATCTTTGCTTACATGACTCATCTTATTGTGGCCTATCTCCTTGACTTGCTTTCATTGGATCTTCATTCTTTGTCATATCCAATTTTGATTGGATGTCATTTTCACATTAAATTATTTTTGAACCAATGTTATCCTCCTATAAACTTACATTATTCTTCAATTTTTACTCTTCATGAAGAATGTGCTTGTCCTTCTCTTTATATTGTTCTATCATGAGCTCTTAAGTTCCATTTTTCTCCTTCTCGATATGTTCACGAAGTGTCTCTTGAAACTACATTCATATATCTAAATAAAAAACATGATTAGTACACAACAACTCATATTTATTAGACTTAATATACTCTTCAAGGATCTCATGACCCTGCTCATGTTTTCTCTTTATTGAGTTCTCCTAAATAAACTTCTTTGAATCTCTTGATACTCTTTCCATTTATTTAGTCTTATCCATATGATTTCTCAATCTATACTATTGTCATGACATCTTATTATCTATGCTTTGTTCAACTTTGACTTCTTGTTCCTTTGGCCTTGATGTTGGCTTGAAATTGTTTTCACTCCTTAAATATTTTTGAAGTTGCTTCTCTCTACAAGGTTCTTCTTCATCATTATTATTATGTTTTCTTGAACTCTAGGCTATCCACACTTGTCCTTTCATTTTATTGAATGGCCCTATACTTGGCTTGTCTATGACTTGAGGTTTACAATTTCCCTTAACTTCCTTTATTTATATTTGTACAACAACTTGGCCATCTCCTTTCTTTCATATCACTTGCCTTGTATTGTGTTTTTGATGATGCTACAGTCCTTCATAATATTTGTTTTACTTAATAACTTCATCATCATGATTTAAACTAAAATTAACCTTCTCCTTAACACTATATACATACTCTTTACTTTGATTTTTATAATGAGTAATTAATGCCTCCCTTTGTTCTCTTTTATCTTGTGTTACTTCACTTGGCCTTGCCTCCATTCTTGAATTGTTCCCTTCAAGTAATAATATAGTACCTTCTTATCTTAATTTCTTATTCATCTTCACCTCTGGTTTCTTTCTTTGTCTTGGTCCTTCTTGACGTATACTAGCTTGTGAGCTGAAAATATCTATCCTCTTCACATATTTTATCTCATCCTCTTGACTAAGAATCACTCTCTGTTTATCTTCTTTAGGATTCACATAAGCAACCTGATTTTGAAGATTCTTTGGTACCTTATTTTATTTATTTCCTTAAAGTTTTAATAACTCAAGTTGAAGATTATCCATTATATCTTGTATTTTGTTGATGATATTATGTGATTATATAGCACCTTAGTCTTGTACACTTTGTAAACTCAAACCTTGGTTGTTTTTATCAACTTTTTAGCTTTCCCATTTCCATAAGTGTCACATCTACTTTATCCTTGTTCCTCTTAGTCTATATCTATTATTCTAACTCATCTTATATTGATGACCTAGGTATTTTATCTTGGCTAAAATACTTAAAATGTACTTATCTTCCATATATTCAAGTTATGAACTTTTACTTATTTTCCTAGTCCCTAGGCACTAATGTCTCGAGTAGATATTAGGGTTGATTCTACTGTCTTATCTTGATGTAAGTGTCTAATGCTCCAAAGTAATCTAATTTTCAAATAAAGCATATCATAATGGTAAGACTAAGTGATTTAATGTGAGTTATTAATCCAAAGGGATTGATATAAATATAAGATCAATCCCCATGCATTCATCACCTAAAAAACATGGCTAATACCTACAAATACATAGAAATTAGACAAAAGAGCATTCAATTAAAGAAAGCTTCCCTATTTATTACTATTATATACCAGTCATAAGGAGTGCACATATATAGATTTGAATTACTAAAAGAGTATCCCAATATCCTAATTTGCCAATTTACAAGTTAGGTCATTGTTGTACTTGATTTTCACACATTTTATGATTCAATCACAATCCAACATGTAGGGGATAACTACATTAGTATGAGGCACTCTTCAAAGTATTTGATATGTAAGAAGCATCCTTTGACAAAGGGGTCATTGGCTTTATCTTGACATTGTATGTCCATTAACCCATTTGCCCCCAAGGTCACATTGAAGATAAAAAGCTATAGTTTTGCCATTTCATAGGTAGTGATTGTCCATGACTAATATATGTATGTACTAGAGTGAAGGCGAAGCAAAACTTAGAAGAATATAGATGGTTACATCTTATTTCAACATAAATTTTGTATAAGACACTAGAATCAAACCCAGATAATAGAGTAAACATAACCATCCTAGGTTAACGTTACTATCCATAGATCTAAAAGCATCACATCCATAATCTGATGATTGTTCCAAAATATAATTTCCACCTATTTTCAACCTATTCTAGATCCATAACTGCATTGATATCATAACAAGCTAAGTACTTCATTTTTTGTCATTTCTATATCTAACATGGTTGTAATTTCCATATTTAGACTATCTCAACATAGTAAATTTAGTGCATGCTTATACGTGAGTTTATCATCTAATTGGCCTACTATAGATCTGATTATCACCCTATGGCCATTTAATTTCTATATACCTCTTTAATGTAGTCTAGATAACACCAACCTATATTCACCATTTTAGGGTTAAATATCTGGTGAACCTAACTCATTTGAATGCATTTTTTCCAATTTTAAGGGTTTTAATCTAATTAGGGTTTCAAACTAATATACTTTGAAATTTCTTAATTTTACTATTTTGCATGAAACCTAGGGGTTAAGTGCAAAATTTTAGTTGACAAAAAGTGGCCTACCATGGACATGATTTTCCTAAAATTTCATAAATCTAAACTTTTGTAGATAATTTGAGATATATACACTTGAAATTTGAAGATGTTGTGAGAACATAGAATGTATCATTTTGATACTAGTTTCCAAAGCACTATTTTTTTTAAAAATGGTTAAGTGTAACTAGATCAAACATCTAAAATTTGAAGAAGAATTCATGTTTTTTTTAGAAAACAAAGAAGATAGATGTCCATGTGGTGCACCATAGTTTGAGAAATGTTTAACATGATTTGAAACCCTTTAGGGAAAATTTAGATAAGATATTCTAGTTTGTGACCTATACCTTTTTATATTTTTTTAATGAATACTTTTTTTAATTAATTTTAAAAGAAAATAGATCTACAAATCTGACAAAAACATGGATAGTTATCTGTGTGCCATGTTTAACAACCTACAAAAAAATAAGACATGTTTTTTTGAATGTGTGTAAAATTAGGTGTAGTTTCTGACCATATAACCTTTTTTCACTAGAATAAATGAAAAATAAATTACATGAACATGTATAGGCATGTATATTTGTGGCATGTAGTGGCATAAAAATGTATAGTTAGAATCAATAAAGTTTGAAATCTTAAATTAGTCAAAAAAATTATAAAAAACATATTTTTGGAAAGAGGAGAGTGTTTTTGATGTGATGGTATTAAGTTCTTGAATGTTACCATTGACATTTGTAGTGTATTTGGCAATCAAAGTTGAATTTTGTTTTTTTATCATAACTCTCAGACTCAGTTGTAGATTGATAGGTCCAAGCCTTTGGCTCAAAAATCCAAGCCATTCCCAAGCCAAAAATTGTGGTTTTTGAATTCAAATTTAAAAAGCATAATAATGTTAATAATGTGATCACATTATTAACCATGTTAGTAACATGATCACATTAGTTAATAATGTGATTGTGTTAATAACATGATGATGTTATATATTCATAACACCCAAAAACCTAAATTTTCACTTTACTTTAAATTTTATATATGATCTTATGTTTATCTTGTATCTTGAGCTCCCTAATAGTGGTGTTATTTCATGTAATATGGGAAAGGTACTTAACCCGAGATAGTGAATTAAGGTGTTGTGGTATCACATTAGACTTAAAAACATTTATGGGCATTTTAATATATTGACTTCACTCCTTATACTTACATAATTTTAAGGTGTAACTCATTATACATTTTATGATATAACTTATTTTGTAATGAGATGTCATAAAATGCATTTTTTAAACATATGTCCAAAATTTAGCCTTTGGAGTACCAATCTAGCTATTCATCTAAAGTAAATTGGGGATATTTTGAGCCTTTTAACCTAATTACATGGATATAAAATGTGATTTGGGGGTTTATTAGATCCAATTTCATTATATCTATTGAATAAATGAAACATTATTTATTTATATGCAAGTTCTACATGTATAGAATATGGTTTTAAGATCAATAAACTTAAAGTCATCGGCTAGTGAATGAAAATGTTGATTAGTTCAATTGTGGAGGTAACTAGGGTAAAAATGAGCCACATGAACATATTTTAAATTACATATTCAATGTGATTTAGAGTGAAATTAACCCTAATTTCATGTCATAAATAATTAACCAAAGAGTTTATTTATTTAATCTATGAGGCATTTGAGGTCAATTTGAACCCCTTAAAGAAAAAGATATGATTTGGGGAAAAATTAAGTTTGATTCTATTATGAATTGATCCAATTAGTCAAATTACGCAATTAGGGGAATGATTTGGGCAAAATTGAGCCCCTAAACCAATTTATGACTCAATCGATTATATAACACGTATGGTTTAACTGACCCTACTTTTATAAAAAATTCAAACATGAAGTTAAATATCCTAAATAGGTGAAAAATAACTTAAATTTTATTCCATATCCCTAGTGATTGGACCTTATATCTGATAGCTTAAATCCTAAACCCTGTGTCATTTAACTTAAACCCTAAGCCCTGTACTATTTACCTTAAACCCTAAGTCATAATCCCTAAACCCCAAACACTTTAAATGGTAGACCCTAAACCCTTAACCACTAAATTTATCCCTAATTAACAACCTTTATATATAGTAATAATTAGGTTCATAGGGATGAACATAATCAAAATCACATCACTCATTACCATAATTGACTTAATTGGCCCAATATGTGATGATGTGGGGGATAATTGAGACTAAAATCACATTATTTACAAATAGATCCAGGTTTAAAGAGATTAGATTTTCCCCAATCATCATCATTAATGTACCTTATATACCTTAAAACCTATATCTTAAGCCTTAATCCCTAAACTATAAACCATAAATATAAAATATTTAAAACTTGAACCAATTATTTTAGCCTAAATTAGCATAATTTAGACTAAACATTATGTTTAGAGGGCTCAATTCAGCATAAATCATATGATTGATTACCCCATTTGACTAATTCACTTAATCTAAATGATGACATAGGGTATAATTACAACCCAAAAACATATTTTATAGTCACAAATGGGTCCAAGTGAATTAAATTGCCCTTAATTATCTTTGTGATTGACCTTGTGTACCATAAACCATAAATACATTAAATCCTAAGACCTAAACCATAAACCCTAAGCACTATACCCTAAATTTTAAACCATAAACTTTCCATATTTACAATTCAATTTATTCCCAATTAACATCCTTTGTAGTAAGAATTAGGTTCACATGGCATAGATAGATTAGACATTATGTTCACCCCTAAACCTAAACCATGTGCCCTAATACCTAAAACATAAATTTTAATCCCTATGCCCTAATTACCACTACATACTACAAACATAGATTCCTTATGATATAACTTATTTTATCACAAGATGTCATAAAATGCATTTTTTAAACCTATGGCCAAAACATAGCATTTGGATTATCAAACTAGTCATGCATCTAAAGTAAATTGGGAATATTTCAAGCCCCTTAAACCTATTTACATGACTATAAAATGTGATTTTTGGTTTTATCAACTCTAATTTAATTATCTCAATTGAAGCAAAGAAACATTATTTACTTATATGCAAGTTCTACATGTATAGAATGTCATTTTGAGATCAATAAACTTGAAGTCATCAGCTAATGAATGCAAATGTTGATTAGTTAATTGTGGAGGTAGTTTGCATTAAAATGATCCACATGAACCTATTTAAAATTTTAAATGATGTGATTTGGATTGAAATTAACCCTAATGTCATATGATAGATAAGTAATCAAAGAGTCAATTCATTTAATCGAGGAGGAATTTGAGACCAATTTCCCTTCAAGAGAAAGATATGATTTGGGGCAAAGATATATGTTTGATTCTATCATGAATTGACTCAATTAGTCAATCTTTATAATTAGTGTTGTGGTTTGGGCAAAAATATCATGGGAGGCCATTAAACATGAAACTATGGAAAGTTAAGGAGTCAAACCATGAAGCTATTCTTGATACTATCAATGATAAAGCATATCCTAGTGGTTCATTGGATTGAAAGACATAGGTATATTTAATTTTAAAATGTATATGTAATAAATTTTAATAATTTTTTTAATTTTATAGGTAGTACATATGAATGTAATTTTTAATTACTTACTAACAATTTTTTTTAGGTTAGTGGCACCAGATAAGCTTCCACCTTCACGTAGTTGGCACTGTTAGTAGATATTTATATATAATTCAATCTAAGCTAATATCAAGTTGGACATGATTGAATCGATATATTCTTAGGTTGATTTATTGGAAGGAGAAATATCAGTTTGAGCTCATGAAGTTATTTGTTCAATGCCAAAAAATTACATATTTAGACTTCTCATTGTAACTTGTCGAATAGATTCCTCTTAAAGGTTCCACTTGAGTGTTATGGGGTGTAATTAGAGGGATTAAGTAGGTAGGGTGGATCTAAGGGTTAATGTAAATGACTTATAGGTTTCATTTTATGCATGTTTGAACATAGGCTAAAAGGTTGCATTTTTTTGTATTGGGAAGGACGTTCTTGAGGCTAGAATGGGTGGTGGGCTTGTAAGTCAAGCCTAATAGGAGGCCAATAAATAAGTAATAGATGTTATCCTCCATGCCATAGATGTGTTTTACATATATTTTTTCAATCAATAGTCATTGGAACCACATCTCTACAACCATAACTTAAATTTTGACAACATTTATTATTAGTGTCTCCACAGTCCTAAACAGTACTAAAAATGCATTTTTATGTGTATTTCAACATCATGGAGGTTTTATAAAATGTATTTTGCCTATATTAACTTCATTGAAGTGATATATTCTAAGGTGGAGGCCCCAAAGTCAAAAATGGCAGTTGGAGCTCAAGAAGTTATTTATTTAATGCCAAAAAAGTTGCATTTTTAGACCTATCACTATAACTTATCTAATGGATTAATATCAAAGGTTCTACATGATTTTTATGGGGTGAAAGTATAGAGATTAAATAGGTAATGGAAAGATATGATAGTTCACATAAATGACTTACATGTTTCATTTTATGTGTGTTTCAACTTAGGTTGAAAATTTGCATTTTTCTTGTATTGGGAAGGGTGTTCTTGAGGCTAGAATGGGTGGCATGTTTGTCAATTAGGCCTAATGGGAGGCCAAAAACCTAGTATTATAAATTATTTTCCCCCAAAAAAAAATTTTAGTGTCATTTTTCAATCGGGAAGCATTGGAACCATAGTTCTATAACCATAACTTAAACTTTGACAACATTTGTTGTCATTATTTTTGTGCTCTCGAATGGTATTGAAAATACACTTCCAAGTGGATTTGATACTTGAGGTGGTTTGATCACATGTAATTTGACTATTTAAATGTAATTTAAGTGATATGTTCCTAGTTGGATGTCCCAGAGGCAAAAATGGCAGTTGGAGCTCAAGAAGTTACTTGTTCAATGCAAAAACATTGCATTTTGGGATTCATCACTACAACTTGTCCAATAGATTTGTATTGAATGTTCCACCTGAGTGATATTGGGTAATATTAGAGGGATTAAATTGGTATGGGAGGGATATTGTGGTTCATGTAAATGACTGACAGGTTTTATTTTACACATGTTTGAAACTAGGCTAAAAAATTAAAGGGCATTCTTGAGGCTGAAATGGGTGGTGGGTTTATCAATTGAGTCTAATGTAAATCCAATAACCTAGTTCTATATGTCACATTCCCCCCAAGATGTTTTTATTGTGTCATTTTTAGTCAAGAATCATCATAACAATAGTTATGTGACCACAACTTAAACTTTGATAATATTTATTGTTAGTGTTTCCCCGCTCCTAAACAGTAGTGAAAATGAACTTCCAAATAGATTTGAGCATGGTGGTGGTGTGATAACATGTAATTTTCCTATATGGACATTATCAAAGTAATATAATATTAGGTGGGGGTCTCTAAGGCAAAAATGGAAATCGGAGCTCAAGAAGTTATTTGTTCAATGCTAAAAAGTTGCATTTTTGGATGCATCACTGCAACTTATTCAATGGATTAATCTTGAATGTTCCAAATAAGTGATCCAAGGTGTAATTATAGGACTTAAAATGGTAGGGGAAGTGTTTGATGGTTTACATAAATGGCTTATAAGTTTTTTTTTATGCATGTTTGAACTTAGGCTAAAAAATTATGTTTTTCTTATATTGGGAAGGGCATTCTTAAGGCCATAATGGGTGGTGGGTTTATCGATCAAGCCTAATGGGAGACCAAGAACCTATTCCTAGATATTATCCACCCCCTAAAGGTGTTGGTAGTGTCATGTTTTGGTCAGGAAGTATCAAAACAATAGTTCCACAACTACAACATAAAGTTTGACAACATTTGTTATCAGTATTTTTGTGCTCCTAAACTATAGTGAAAATGAAATTCTAGGTGGATTTGAACATTTTTTAAATGTGATAACATGTTATTTTCCTATCTAGATGTGATCAAAGTGATATATTCTCAAGTGAAGGTACCAGAGGCAAAAATGGCAGTTGGAACTAGAGAAGTTGTTTGGTCAATGCAAAAAAATTGATATTATGGACCCATCACAACAACTTGTCCGATGGATTATTCATATAAATGACTTATAGGTTTCATTTTACATGTTTGAACTTAGACTAAAAATTTGCATTTTTATTATATTGGGAAGGGTATTTTTGAGGCTAAATGAGTGGCAGGTTTATAGATCGGGTTTGATGGGAGGCCAAATACCTAGTGATAGATATTAACAACCCTAATTAACATGTTGGTAGTATTATTTTTGGGTCAATAAGTGTCAAAAAATCATTTTTGCTAAGCTTTCAGACTACAAATTTTTTAGTAAAACTGAAGTAAGATTTTCATGAGTAAAACACATCTAAAACTCAAACAATTAAAAAATAAGGTCTAAAAATTTGTGATCAGATATCTAATGGATATTATAACTTATTCAAAGTATCATTAGGCTGATAAAAAGTTTGTAATTACAAGTACATAGGACTATTTTTATGTACACCTATAGAAGACCATTTTTGAAAATGTTGTGCATAAGGTAAGATGAGTTTTTGGTTGATTTGAGTTTTAGAAACTTGGGTAAGGGTTAAAACATGTTAAAATCACTAAAATACTACTATAAATATAATTTTAAGATCTATAAACTCTATTTTGAGAAATTGACCTATTGGAGCAACAACTAGGTCTAGAGACATAGAAACTTAAAGAGATAGAATTTGAGAATGAGGGATGAATCTCTTAGAGACCTAAAGTTGGTTGATTTATTATAAGTTTTGAAAACTACATAAATCCTTGAGTTTTCCTATGACCTATCCAAAGTGTCTTAAATAATATATTTCAAAATAAGGAGTGTAAATTTGATAGATTGGGGACTAGTTAAGAGTAGACCTACGGAGTAATTGACTAGTTTACAAGAATATTATTTGAGATTGGATTTTGAATCGAGTTGAGAAAAAGAGTGGATAATTTAGGTTAGAATTATTCATTATCTTAAAGCATATTAATAAGACTTTCATATCCTTCTTAAACATATAATAGGAAATTATGCATTAGGTGGTATTAGGGGATGAAAGGGTTTTGGCCAAAGATGAATCATTGTCTCATGAGTGAATATTCTATTTCAAGTTAGTAAAATTTCCTATTATTATAATAAATACATTATATTCAAGTTTAGGTAGAAGTTCATCTTGCAAGTTTAACAAAGATGAAGAAGTATACCATTTACATGATCACAAAAAGGAGTTGAGTGTAGAAGAGGTATTGATAGAGATTACTTAAGAGGTGAGGGAAAATATAAATGAACAAGAATCATATAAGGCATATAAGTAGTAGGCATATATTCAATAAAATATATTAAAAAAATCATTAGATCTAGGTGAAGGTGAAATATCAGGTAACTTATAGTTATAGGTATCTGAGTGAGAAATTTTTAGGGATTTACGAATGATTTTATGTCTCTGCATTATACAAGTTTGAACATGATTGGGTATGGGGTTTAAGTGAAATCAAATTGTCCTAATGATCAATTGAAATGTTGTCAATGTATGATGATAAATGCAAAATATATAAGAGTCATTATTCATTTCACTACACACAATCAAATAAAAACATTAATTTAAAAAAAATATGGGGCTCTGAGATGTATATCATTGAAAATAACATCTTTTAATCCTCATTTGTGTATGAAATTAAATACAATATCTAGTATATAATGGTTTAAAACATCAAAAAAACACTATAAAATAAAATTTTTAATTAAAATAATATAAATTAGATAGATTTTCATGATAGGCATACAATATAAGAACATGTGTACAATGTCAATAATACATAGATTTCCATGATAGGCACACAAAATATTACATCTACCAACATAATATCTAATGTTGGTTTATTCTTATATAAGAATATACAATTCCAATAATGTATAAATTACCATATAGGCATACAAAAAAGTATATGTCATGTAAGACATCCTATTCATCAAATAGCCTTCCTCCCTTTTCCTTCATCAAATATTACTCTCCCTAGGATGCCTTGCTGGTAGATGGATATCCCTTTAATGCCTTAGATTAATCCAAAGTCAGACTATGGGTCTTATGCTCATAACTCACTTACAGCTGAGCCTATTCAAAAACAAGTATCATTACAAAATTAACATAAAATACATTCAACCAATTGTTAACAAATAAATTTTAAACTATAATAAAAAATCATTTAAACATGCACTTACTACAAGCTCACAGTCTTGCTCAATCTATTTTTGACTCTCAACTAAGTTAGTGGCATGCTCAAGTTTTCAAATAGGCATATGAAATAGGGAAAAAACATGAGAAGTTGTCCTACTAATCATCTGACTAGGAATATCATGTCACAGGATAACCCTACATACACAATACATTCACACAGTTTATATTTGCCCCAAGTATGTAAAAAAATTAATAAAAAAAGTTTACTTTTACAATTTAAAATTAAAATTAAATATATACCTCTGTCAGCACCTATAAATATGACATTACAATATCAATGCCTATGTCTATCTTGGATCAAAATGATGGAGTATCTACTTGAGCCATCAAACTGTTCATGTAAACAAGGTCTCACTTACTTTTATATAAAGTATCAAAGATATATATGGTTTTTTTTTCTATATGTAAATGAAGATATATATGGCAAGGTCTTTCAACATGCATATCATGAAAAGATAATGTAAACTAAGTATCATGGAAGTGTAAGTACCATACAACATGCAATGGCCAAGAATAGAAGGTAGTTTACATGTTGGAGGTAATATAAAAATATTAATACATGTAAAAAGTGTTAGTGGAAGAGTAGCAGATGGAAATAATAGTATTACTTTGATAAGGTAGATTTAGGGAGAGAAAAGCAATAAGAGTCATATCAAGAACTCTATCATTACTTGTAAAACTTCTTTGGATAGAATAAAATGTAAATAAGTGTCTATCAGTTTATTATGAGTCCTGAGGAATTCATATATCTAGTTAGAGAAGATACAAGTTATTATTCTACAGGTTCAAAGTGGTGAAACCCAAGTTTCAATACTTTTTCATTAGGCACAATTAGAAAGAGGTGAACATAGTCAGTTTAAAGAGTCACTATAAATGATTGAAAGATGAGTAAGTGATATAAGATCTCTATGAAATGAATGTAAACATATTGAAAGTCTCAATACTATTGATAAAATTCAAAATACATGGAAAGAACATATACAATCCAAATAGTAGCAATTTTAATTTTGTATAGTCATAAAGAAAGACCATATAGAGTTCTTGTAAATAGAGTTGAGGATTGAAGGTATTGTGAATGTTATGGGACATTATTTTTACATTTGTGTGATTCTTTTATTTTCTCTCAAATGAAGGTAAAGGGTCTTAAGGTTTTATTCTATCCTATTTGTTAACATAGTCATGTTGGAGGGCTACAAAATTTTATAAAACTACATGTTCAGAGTGATTTAGTATTTTATCCTCTCGGGTAGGTTTAGACAACACAAGTTAGGGTTTGAAATTAGAAAATGAGATAACAATTGATTTAAACAAATAAAATTCATTAAAATTTGTGAATAGATGTATTTATATAGGAGGAAGAGGATTTTGAAGGTTTAAAGTCAATTTGAGTCTGTATGGTGCATTTTTATAGTCAGTAGCCTTGAATTAGGCTTGGGAGACCTAATTAGTCTTGAGGGGTGTTGAGTTAGGTGTTCTCTAGAGAGAGTTAAATTATTAAATTTTTTTGGAGTTATTTTATGTAAAGGGGTATCTAAATGTGGGTTTGGTTTTGTTTGAATATTTGTGGTTTACTTAGAACAAGGAGGTGTGCCACAAAAAAGGCCTAATAAAATGAAGGTTCAAATAGGAAAGAAGAGTTAGGTGAAGAATTGAAGCTTAGGGGTTGTGTGGAATGGTTGGATGCATGAAATCATATGTAATTTAGTAGGTATATGGTATTATAATTATTATGGAAGGATAAAATAAAAGTATCATGTAGACCTATGAAGATTGTAAAGAACATAACAAGGATAAAGAGAGAGAACATGAAAATGAAGTATAAACTAAGGAGGCTGATGTTAAAAGTAAATATTGTAGAGCTAGTTGATTAGTAAGATGAATTCAAGTAGAGAAGGATGATTAAGTGAATACAAGGAGGCTTATGATCCATTTAGTAGTTAATAGTGAACAAAAAAGATCTAGTAAATGTAAAGTGATGAAAGAGATAAAGAGGTTGAAGATAGAAGACAAAGAATGAGAAGAAAATATTAGAGTTGGGTATTTGTCAAAGGTAAGTATGTGTTTCCATCCATATCAAGGAATATTTTTATTATATCTACATCACGATCCTTGATAGATAGCTTTAACTTAAACTTACAAGGAAAATATACATAGACTAAATGTACATAGAGCATAAGATTAACTTGAACATTTACCTCTATATAAGTAAAAGGTATCATCCTAATAGAGATAGACGTAGTAGTGGATGGGCCAACAAATAGATCAAAAAATATAAACAATGGCTGCATCAAATCAAATGTTAAAAATATTAAATATGATGATGAAGGCACCGTCACCTCCTGGGACATAAAAAATGCCATATATATTGTTTATTTTTTATGTAAATGAATTTTTAGCTAAATTAAATTTGCAAATATAACTTAAATTTAACATGAAATTTATATAAAATATACCTAAATTTATGTAGTGGTTGATGTTTTCACACCAAATATGCATGCCAAAAACTCATCACTCATAAGTATATTATCCAAGCAATCTGAACCACGAGCACCATCATCATCAAAAGGTCTAGTTTGCATAATACCACAAGAATTACAAGGGAGGGGTTGGGTATCCACACTAACTAGCATATCTCTGGCATTTCTTTATGATACCTTACTCATATGCTAAACAAGAGTATTAGTGAGAGAACTAAGTGTATGTAGAGTGTCGATCTCCATGACCTATTGAACTATAGTTGGGATCTTTGGATCAAGTGGATTTTGGATATGGATCCTTGTAGGTTGATTAGGTGCATGATGTACACCCAGTCAATCTTATACAGAGCCTTTCCCTCAACCCTGAAACTCACTATAATCAAAATAGCTCAAAATATCATTGAGGAGAAACTCATAGTAGAGTTTTCTATAGAAAAAATGGCACCTCATTGTTGTTAGATAGTGGATAATCAAACACCATCCACCATCAATGATAAAAATTAGTTGTGATTAAATTATGTTGGTAACAATGGATTGGAAAATATTTACCAGTTACTGAAAATGGTGCATTGATGGATGAGTCAATGAATAAGGCACAAATAGATACTTTTTATATGTATTTGTTCTTGACATCAAGTGCTAACAAATTTTCATTATAATAAGCCCCATAACTATCTCGATATGAAGCCCATTCATCAATTTGACTCATTATAGAGTTAATTTGACCTAATAATGTCTCTAGGGAATTGTAAAGATAAGTGTGGTGGGTGTTGGTGGAAATGGGATCCCTCATTATCCCACTTAATTCTTTAATTTAAATTTTATCTCCCATAATATGGTCAACTAGACTCTCCTGACTATTTGGAGGATTTTGTGGAACTGTAGGAGGGTTAGGTGGAGGGATATAAGGAAGAACAAGAGGGTTATATGGATGGTTAGGTAGAGTGTTAGGAGGAGTAACAAGATGGTTACATAGAGGGCTAGGAGGTTTAGGCATAAGAACATGAGGGTTAGTAGGATAGGTTGTTCAAAATAAAAAAATTACTACTAAAAATTACAAAAAAATAGGGTTAAACAATGAAAATAACTAAAAATTACTAAAATTTAAGATTAATAAGTGTAGTTTTTTAATACTTACCTCTTCTACATGGTGGTATCTCGATTAGTAGCTTCCTGAGATGAATTTTGACAAGGTTGAGCCTCTCTCACCCAAAATGTGATAAAAAAATGGTAAGGTTAACAAAGGAATATCAATTGTAAAATGAGGAATTTTGCATTCAATTTTTGGTTTTCAATTCTTTTGGTTACATAGGTAGCATGATCACATTATTAACATGATTCTGTTACTAAAAATAATAATAATGCAATTTCATTATTAGCAATATCACATTATTATTTTAAATAATGTGATCACACTATTTAATAATGTGATCATGTTATGGCTCAGTAATTAATGATCCATAATTTAAATAACATAATAATTTTACATAAAATCTCCATGGAATTGTCCCCAAACACCATGCACTTAACTTAGGTGTATTAGTAAATTGGGAGGTGTGCCTATTATACATATTTAAATCCCCCTCCATCCATCTAATATGTTAGAAACCAATGAGGGATCTCATACCTTAGATCATGATGACACCCATGTTGAAAATGAAAAAATATTGATAGTGTTATCATATAATAAGATTTTGATAACGAAAACTTCAAAAGAAATGAAAATGAAAAAATAAACTATGATCAATTACATGCAATTGAATTATTTTAGGAGCACATTTTATAAAACCCTAAAGTTATTGATGATATCTTCAAAACTATTATTGAAGCAAAAAAATCAAAAACTATAGTGGAAACATCGATCACCTTGAACACATTAAAATAAATACATCTAGTGGGGGCAAATATTGTGTTTAAACCATTGTTCCCTAAAAATACTACTGATATATCTATTAGTTAATTACTCATTTTTCAACACAAATACCAGTTTTAACGCCTATTACCACTAAAAACATGTTTTCATGCCCTTTCATGACTACTTAGCTTTATAATCTAAATCTCATTGGGCCTATAGCTTAATCATTCCTTCAATTTATAAAGACCTTGGAAGACAAGTTTACAAACATTAAAAAAAATGTTTTAAAAGCCACTCATGCCATAGATTTGTAAGATGTGTTACACAACCCTCTTGTACTTGAAATCTCCTTACACCCCTTTCCAACTATATTTATTTCACCTAAATTCACATTTTATGATGGCAAGGGCAATCCTGAATAACTTATTCAAACATTTTATGTGGCATGCCTTGACTATGATTCCAATCATAAACTTTGGCCAAATTATTTTTAATAAGCCTCAAGGACTATGTTTCGAGGTGGTCCTATGGCTTAACTCTCCAATTTTTCAAAGCATTCAAACCTCTTGTAGACCAATTCCTAACACACTTTTCCATTAACATTTCATAAAAGGTCTCGTATTCCCAAATTGTAAAAATCACATAAGGAACAAATGAACCCATTAATAAATATGTTTTGAGATATAAGATAATGCTAGCCAAAATAACCAAAGTTATGGTAGACAGAGAGTTGTAAGATATATTCAAGTAAAAAAAAAATTCTCTTTTACATGAGTCCATTATTTTCAAGAAGTTCAAATCTTTTAATGAATTATGACATATTATATGAAATAATGAAATGAAACTTATGTCATTAAATAATCTCAAGTATGTAGAAAACACACCAACTCCATCTACATATAGAACCAAATTCATAATTAAATTATGTTATAAGGTAAATCCTCCTAAGCCTAAAAATGAAACAACCACAATAGTTAAAATAGTTTCATAATAGCATAATTGGCTTGTCCTATCTAATGGAATAAAGATAAAATTTACATTTTTACCTGAGTCCCCAACTTTATTACTCCAAAAGTTACTAGAGTGTCATCTTATATCTCTCCATCAACCTATCGAACTTGATATGAGTTGATCTCTACTAAAAATATATGATGCAAATGCTTATTGTGTTTATCATCAAGAACCAGGAAATTTACAAGCAAATATTTTATCTTAAAAAATAAGATCCAAGATCTAATTGATGACCAAAACTCATATTTAAGGATCCTTTAAAGGAATCAATTTCGCAACTTGTTGATCACCATAAAAAGAAAATATTTAAAAATCCTTTTCTATATCATTCTAATAAGGAAATATAATTCTAAATGGAATATAATGCACATAATAATCCATCACATTATAGACACCTACTAGATGGGGTTATTGATATTTACATGTGACATATACCTCTCATGGTTTAGAGACATTCTACTTCCTTTGATGGTAATGAAGTTAAGGATGATGAATATGATATTCATTCTTTATTCATTCATGTATACCTTGACAAACACCCCATATCCAGTGTTATTATTAATATTGGTGCAATTGAAAATGTTTGCACCATGACATTACTTATGCACTTGGGTTATATTCATAATGATTTACACCCATCTACCAAATTAGTTAGATAATTTTATGGGACCTCCTATAAGGTTCTTGGTGAAATTTATTTGTCAATCCCACATATGTGGTTACTACTTTTTCATTTATCCCTTTCACAGGCATATTTGATATGTTATTTGGAAGACCTTAGATACAGTTTGAGTAGTACCTTCTATGTTGTATGGGTGTGTTAAATACATTTGTTCCAATTGGGTAATTAAAAATTCCATAAATTCATATGAGCATCCTCTTGAAAAAAATAAGCTTATACCTAGACAACTACCTATCAAGCCTATTAAGGCTAAATCACCTAAAAAGAGTAAGAAACAAGCAATACCCTTTACTAGACATCTAGTACTAGAGAAACCATTAGATCAATGGCATACAGTATATTCCATGGAATCCTAATATTCTACTAAAATCATGTTTAGATATATAGAGAACCTCAAAATGCACATATTACTTCTATGCCATTGAAACGAAATAACACTCAATAAACGGTTCAAAAAACACCTAATATGATTATGCCTGCTATTACTTCACAAGCATAGAGTCCTATTTTACATATGTAGAGCACCATTTATACCACAATGACAGATATTACACATACACATACTCCTTGATAGTATAACCTAGGTATTACACCAAGTTCACAATGAGGAGATATCTATGGCCATCCACTAGATGGCATCATAGGATCTAATCTTTCCAATTCAAAAAACTTCAAAACTACATTTTTTATTTCAAAACTCATAAAACACTTTCAACACTTACACATTCTATTAGATCCTTGGCATCTATATGCTACTTCCATATTGACGGATGGAATACTTAGTTACTCCTATAGACACATATGTGTCACATTAGTACTTGAGTGTGATACATACATACATAGATAAATGATACATTCCTATTTTTGATAATAAGGTTTCCCTCTACTCATGTCATATAGACATCGGGGGCATCTGCTTCTTTAGACTTGATAAAAATAGGGTATATGATTCGATGATCACTTTACTTTTTTATGTTTGAAATCACATATGTACTTAAACATGCCTATTGTATATGATTATAACTTACACATGGTACTTAATATGCTATAAAATTGACATCTTATTTTAACACATTAGATCCATCTGTTACTATAACATGTTTATGCACTTCCTTGAGTGCCTTGTATTCTTTTTTCAATCATTTGAATATTCTCCTTTGCTTGAAACCCTAGTGCCTATGTATGATTTCATTGACATTTACATATTTCATTATTTATTATATGGACATTTGACTAAGTCACATCTCTTTGATTTTGCTAAATTTGAATGAAAATATCCCTTATTTGCGGTCCACTTAGACCATTGTATTTTGAATTTCTTTTGAGTACTCTTGTGTATGTGCTTATCTACTTATTGAGATTGTAGCATTACTATATATACATTGCAATATTATTTATCATGCATATTAGGCCTACATATAATCACATTATTTATATGTGATTTAATGTTATATCTACCTAGACACATTCCTTCTATATGCTACATGGTTATAAACACAAAGTATACAATTATCTTATACTTTTCAGGTGAGGTAACTACGTGTTCCTATCTTTTCTTCACCTAAAATAGGGGGCATATTAGTGAGGGAATGTCATAGAGACATGTTATCCACACTAGGCATAATTTTAAAATTCAATGGGGGCATATCATATGGACATGGCTTCCACACATTCATAGTTTCTATATTCAGTGGGGGTATGCTTGGGAAGCATGTTCTCCACAATCATTCAGTATATAGTACTTATATCAATATTTAGATTTAGTGAGGGCATGGAATATGGACATCGATTCCACACATTTATAGTTTATATTTTCAATAGGGGAATACTTTGGAAGCATATTATCCACATTCATTCAATATGGTACATATATCAGTTCTCAAATTCAGAGAGGCCATGCTTTGAAAACACGTTCTCCATAACTTTACAATATTCAACATCTCTAGTTTATAGTCAGGGCATGTTTTGAAAACATGTTCTCCAAATTGGTACTTATATCAGTATTCATATTTATCCATCTATAGTGGGGGCATGCTCTGTAAGCATGTTTTCCACACTTACAAAGTTATCTGAATTAGCCAAAGCACATAATTATATGATTCAAATTCACAATTATGGTAGAATTCTATACATTTGTATTATTTTTATATATGTATTTTCAACATGAGATGTATATATTCTATGAAACATGTGCTAATATTTCAAAATGAAAATGAATTTCATATTTTGAAACTTTGTTATGGCCTATTACCATATCATAGACTTTTGTGTTGATGCCCTATGAAATTTTATGGACTTTTATTGAGCCAATTTAGTAAATCATTTGGTTCACCTTTTTATATAGTTGAGGTGATTAAATCACTCAATCATGTTAATTTTTTATGTTAGACTTTATCATCCATCCTCCATAGGTTATAAGTTTCAATGTGATGCACATTTGAGATAATCTCAACTACCAAGGAACAACTCACTTCTACTCTAAAGTTGGGTGTATGTGCCTTCCAATCTCTCTCTCTCTCTCTCTCTCTCTCTCTCTCTCTCTATATATATATATATATATATATATATATATATATATATATATATATATGCAATTTTATTATTTTTATATATTTATCCTATAACTCACATTTGTTCTAAATTTGGGGGTATGTGCCTCTCTCTCTCTCTCTCTCTCTCTCTCTCTCTCTCTCTCTCTCTCTCTCTCTCTCTCTCTCTCTGTAATTTTATTATTTTTATATATTTATCCTAATCCCAATTTTCAAAGCCTTACAATGATTCATATTTTTTAAAAACAACTTGCCAATAGGCAGGGTGGTTACATTGAGATACAAATGTACTCTTAAATGTCACTCTTTGAATTTAAATTTATTTCAATTAATTTTAACATAGATTATATGTACTAATTTTATAATGTAACATGATCTTGGCTGTAGGTCAGTCACTAGAAAATCACTCAATTTTGGCACATACAAAGACAAGGTTTGCATACACACCCATGTATGCATTACATCCCTTTAAACTAGTAATTTCATTAATATATTAAAGCGGGGTAAATATAGATGTTATTTTGTGATTATATATCACCTTAGTCTTTTACACCTGACAAAATTAGACCTTAGTTTTTCCACTCAATTTTATACCTTTCCTATTTCCATAAGTCTCACATCTATTCTATCCTTGTACCTCTTGGCCTATATTTGTTAATCCAACCAGTTTTATTTTGACGAACTATGTCTTTTTTCTTGACCAGAATGTTTAAAATGTACTAATTTTTTATATTTACAAGTTTTAAATTTATAATTATTCACCTAATCCTTTGTCACTAATGTTTGGGGTCAAATATTAGTGTTGACACTATTGTCATGTATCGACACAAATGTCTAGTGAACTAAAGTCATCTAATTTGCAAATGAAATGTATCCTAATGGTCAAAATAATTTATTTTATGTGGGTTATTACTCCAAAGGGATTGATATAAATACAAGATCAACCCTCATCCATTCCTCACCTATAAAATATAGATAACACCTATGAATACTTAGTAATTAGACAAAAATGCATTCAAATAGAATTCAATAGAACAAATCTTCCCTTTTTTTTCCTATTTCTATACCAACCATAGGGACTTCACATATGTAGGTCTAAAGTAATAAAGGAGTAAACCAAGAGATTGATTTTCCAAGTTAAAATCTGGGTCATTTATGTATTTGCTTTGCACACATTGTATGATTCACACACAAGCCAATGCATAGGGGACAACTACATCAATCTAATGCCCTCTTCAGAGTATGGGATATGTAGAAAGTGTTATTTGGTAATAGTCTCATTGGGGTGAGCTTGGCACCATATGCCCATTAACCCATTTTCTACTAGGGTCACATTGAAGATGAAAATATATGGTTTTGCCATTTCACAAGCAATGATTATCCATGACCTAGATCTAAATTTACCAAAGTGAAGGTGAATTACAACCCAAAATCATACAAGTTGTCACATCCTATTTTAGTAGATATTCTATAAATAACACTAGCATCAAACATAGATAATAACATCAACTTAACTATCCCAGGCTAGTGTTACTATTCAGAGAGCCAAAAGCATCATATCTAGAATCTGACGAGTATTTTAGAATCTACTTCATACTTGTTTTTAGCCTATTCTAAATCTAAAATTGTATTCAAATTAGAACAAGATAAGTAATTCATTTCTTTGTCATTGCTATATCTAACATCGTTTTACTTTCTATATTTAGACTATCTTAGCATAATAAATTTAGTATATGTCTATATGTAAGTTTAACATCTAATTGACTTGTTATATATATGATTATCGACCTTATGCTATTTTATTTATATATACCCATTTAATGCAATATAGATTATACCAACCTAGAATCATAATTTTAGGGTTAAAAATATACCTAGAATCACACACTTAAATATATCGGTAGAATTAAAATATTGATACCAACTTAGCTTCTCAATGTTCTATTACATTGGTATCCTTCTTCTCATGGTTTGTCCTCTTGAAAACACCTCTTTCTTCTACATCAATTCTCCCTCAAATGATATTTCATTGAAAGAATCTTATAACTCTTTACCATATATAAACTCATCTTGTGTATCCTAAAACACTTTAGCCTCATCATCATGTTTAAGCTCTTCCCGAGCATCGTAAAATATCTCATGTTCATCTTGATTTTCCTCAACCATAATAATCTATTTGATTTCCTCATTGGGTTATAATTTTAGCATCCTTATCTTCATTTTCATGCCTCTAAGTTATTTTTATTTCTTTCTTCTTTAAATAATTTTCTTGATTGGCCACTTGACCACCTTTTTAATGTATATCTTTTGTTTAAATAGATACCATTCTTCTAAACATTGCTTCAAATGAGTTGAGGCCCACTACATCTCACCTATCTCTTTTTGCATGTTAGCTTATTTACTCACCTCATTATTTTTCTATATTGGACTCTTATTTCTTGTCAATCATTCCTTTATTTTATTCTTTGCTTTACCTTTTTCCATGCCTTAGTGTGCCTCTCTACTTAATTTTTAAGTCTAAAAATGACTTATTGATATAATACTCACACAAATAAGATGTAGAACATCATAACATATACACTTACACATGCATGTGTGAACCATCTTTATCTCTTCTTAAAGAATATGTATTTACTTGATATTTTCACCTTTTCAACCCTTAATGGGTTATTAGACTATTGGCATGTTACTAACCTTCTCTTTCTTATCATCAACTTGATCTCTCTCAAGTTTGTAGGACTTATTTCCACTTGTCATTTCTCAAATCAATTGAGCTTATAGGATATCATTCTCACCTACTCACCCTCTCAACTCATTGTTGGGTTCTCTATATGCTTTAAGCTTCAATGAGATCCTTTGGTCTTCTTCCTACATCCACATCTCTATAGACAAAATTATTTCACTTCTTATTTAAGTTGCACTTATGTAAACTAGTTCTTTCCTATGTGCTCATTGTCATTACTCACTTTTTATATCACCAAGAGCTTTTGCTAAGATCTGATAAAAAAATGTTAGATGGGTCTACTTGGAGGTATATTAATCTTTAATATTTATAAGTGTTCACATATCATAGCCTTATCTTATTTTTAAAATGAAGATTCTAAACCTAAACTGACATCCCATAAGATCATACACATTTCTTGAGTGTCATTTAAACATTGTTGAAAAATATCACAATAGTAGGTTATTCTTGTATATTTTGTTTCCTTCCTACTTGGTCTACTATGCATCTTAACTAGGCCTATATGTATTTAAAAGGGTTATACACCCAAATTAATATTATTTTAGGTTCCAATACCTCTATTATATCCCCTATGATGTGTCACAACACAAACATTTCGTTTATACCCTTTACTTTCTTAGAAAATCAAGAAAATAACTTTTTATTGTTTTAGGCCTAATACATTAAGATTATTTTTAGAGTTTTAATCATATCCTTTTTCTTCTTAGTGTCACAAATAGTATCAGAGCAATTAGTTTTGCATTTTGATGAAGTGGTAAATCAAATTAAGGCTATTAGCTTGAGTGGGAACAAAGGGAGAGGAGATCAGATTTAAAGTGGAGAAGTTTGATAGTAAGCATTTTGGTTTGTGGAAAATGCAAATGGAAGATTACCTATATCAGAAGGAGATACATCTCCCATGGGAGAGGAAAGTAGAAAAACCTTTAAGTATGAGTAATGCAGATTGGTCACTACTTGATAGGAAGGCATTGGGAGCCATTTGTTTATGCCTTGCATCCTCTGTTGCATTTAATATTTTTTATGACAAAACAACAAAAGATCTCGTAGATAAACTTGGAAAGTTGTATGATAAACCTTCATCTTCTAATAAAAATTCTCTTATGAAAATATTGTTTAACATGAAAATTTCTAATAATGGTTCAATAACTAATCATCTAAATGATTTTAATATGGTTGTAAGTATGCTCACTTTAGTTGAAATCAAGTTTGATGATGAAGTTATATCTTTGCTAATATTATGTTCTTTGCCTGATAGTTGGGATAGTTTGGTTATGGTTTTAAGTAATACAATCCATACCAAGGGAAGCTTGAATTTTTAGGATTTTGTAGGTGTGATCCTTAGCAAGGAGATGTGAAGGAAAAGTCCTTGTGAATCATCTTTAGGTAATGTTTTATCCATTGATACTAGAGGGAGGCAAAGGATAAGAGAAAAAGAAACTAAAGAAAGTCAAAAAGTAGATCTAAGTCCAGATCTAGATCCAAGATGATATGTTGGCATTATGGGAAGAGTGGACAATCAAAGAAGGATGTCTGGTCACTTCAGGACAAGAATGCCAACAAGGAGGAAATGAATGAGTGAAATGTGACATTAGGTAAATCATGTCAATATGACTTAATTATTTTTATGGATAATTTTTCTGAGTCTTGGGTATTAAATTCAAGGGCTTCTTTTCATGCCACCCAACATAAGAATTATTTTACTAATTATGTTTAAGAGAATCTAGGACATGTATATCTTGGTGATGATGAACCATGTGAGATATTAGGGAAAGGTTGTGTTTAGGTTAAGATGCAGAATGGGAACATATGGATCCTTAAGGATGTTAGACATGTGCCTATGTTGAGATGGAATTTGGTTTCAGTGGGGTAATTAGGTAGTGAGAGATGCTTAGTATTGTGTATTTAGATTCTTGAAAACTTACCAAAGGTTCTCTTGTGATTTCAAGAGGTAAGAAATTTTGTACTTGATATTTGACTAGTAGTGTTGATTCTCTTGATTTAGTTGTTGCAGATGGAGGTGTAACTATGTGGCACTATAGCCTCAGTCATATGAGCCATAAGGGCATGAAAATATTAAAATATAAGTTGCTTGGATTGAAACATCTATATCTAGACATCTGTGAGAATTGTGTACAAAAAATAAAAGTGGGTTATGTTCTTAAATCTTGGACCCAAAAAGAAAGATATCCAGTCAGATCTGATACACTCAGGTGTATGGGAACTAGTTCAGGTATCTTCTATTGGTGGATCTAATAATTAGGTTACTTTTATAGATGATGCAACTAAAAAAGTTTGACTTTATTACATTAAAAATAAATCCGATGCATTTGACACTTTTACGAAGTAGAAAGCCTTGGTTAAGAATGAAGCAAGTCTAAAGTTCAAATGTCTTAGATCAAATAATGGAGGTCAGTATTGTAGTAATTTTTTCTTTGATTATTGTTCTAACAATAGAATTCATAGGCAAAGGATGGTTTAAATAACTCTACATTAGAATGGAGTATTTAAAAAGATGAATAGAACAATAATGGAATGTGCTAGGAGCATAAGGTTACATGTAGGGTTACCTTTATAGTTTTAGGCAAAATTAGTTAGCACAATAGTATATATGATTAATAGAGGACCTTCTATGCCTTTATATAGAGGCATTCTAGAACAAGATTGGTCTGGTAAGAATTTTGATTATTCTTTTCTTAGAGTCTTTGGATGTGAATCATTCACTCTCATCAAGAAAGAGGATAGGACTAAGCTAGAGGCTAAATCAAAAAAATGCACATTTATTGGTTATGGTGAGGATAACTTTGGTTTTCATTTATGGAGCATTAAAGATAGGAAAATATTTTTGTCTGTAGATGTAGTCTTTAATGAAAAAATCATGCATAAGGATCAATTGTAGGAACAAGATTAGCAACATAAACAACACACAGTATTATATGGCATTATGAATGGCAAAGTATCCAAATATTTAGTTCAAGAATATCTTACACAAGGACCCCAAACTCCTATGGTAAGAAGATCTTCTAGGGTAAGAAGAACACCTAAACATTTTTTCCTTCTTTGAATTATTTATTACTCACTGTTAATGGAGAACCATAGTGTTATGAGTGATGAGACCACCGATTGCTTACTTTTATAGCCTCATCCATGCTTAGTCTATGTATTTTTCTATATAAATACCATAACTATCCATCACTAATACAAATAAATGAATGAAGTTATAATTTTATATATTTATTATTGTCCGTGTGTGTGTGTTTGTGTGTGTGTGTGTGTGTGCGTGTGTGCATGTGCGTGTACATGTGTGTGTGTGTGTGTGTGTGTGTGTGTGTGTGTGTGTGTGTGTGTGTGTGTGTGTGTGTGTGTGTGTGCGCGTGTGCATGTGCGTGTGTGTGTGCGTATGCGTGTGTGTGTGTGTTATGAATTATTGAGATTTTTTCTTGATTAAATTATATTCGTGTGAATTTATTTAACAGGAATTTAAATGGTCATGTAAAGATGTAGAATATTGCTAAGATATAGCTATTATAGGATGCCCGTAACGACTGTAGGATTCACCTACAAGTTGCCCATAGCCACTGTAAAGTGCCTACAACAACTATAGGTTTGACCTATAGGTTTCATGTAGCCATTATAGAATATCCACAACTGTAAGCTTCACCTACAGGCTGCCTACATCCACTATAGAATACTCACATCAATTGTAGGCTTCACCTACAAGTTGCTTCAAGCCACTATAGAATACCCATAGTAACTAAAGATTTCACCTACAAGTTGCCTATAGCTACTATAGAGTGCCTACTACTATTATGCAAAGCAAAGTCATTATTCAGATCTTATAGACACATCTAGCTATCTTGGAAAACCAAATGAATGATTGAGAAGAATCATAGTTATTGTATAGATTCCCTACATCCGAGGAGACATTGGATGTGCTACCAAATATGGTAAAGACAAGGATAATGAGATAAGACAAAAGGAAATAAAATAATAAAACAATATGCCTTGTCTCTAACCTAGTCAAACATAAAACAAGTATCTTCAGTTACTAACTACTTGAAGGTTGACAGGGGTAGTTTCTAAGTATTTGTATTTTTCCTTAATTTGGTGTTTTTGGTTAATAGTCAATAAATTGCCTTTTGTATTTAAAGGCAAAACCTAGATCAGACTAAGAGTGAGATAATTTTGAGGAAAAAATAGTAGAATATTTTGAACTATAGCATTTGTATTCAGAATTGAGTAATGAGAAAATTGAATTTATAAGAAGTTTGTGAATTCTCTCATAGAGGGATTGGAGCTTAGTTTTGAATGAGGAAGGGCCCCCTCCAAATGAGTTGTTGTGAAGATCTTGGACCTCTTTAATTATTAGTGTGTTGTGTAAGTTGATTTTACTGTTAAGTTTCATTATATAAGTGTGAAATAGTTCTATGATTTTGTCACAGTAGTTTCATTATATATATATATATATATATATAAATATATATATATATATATATATATATATATATATATATGTTTGGTAAGATTAGGATAAATTCATTATACTGCAACTAGAAAATAAAGTTGATTTTTGAATCAGTAATGCATATATAGTGCTAACACTCTTGAAAATCCTATGCACCCAGGGTTGAAAATTAATATTTAATCAAACTAGTGAATTTGGTAATTACTAGGTAATTAGTTTTCACAACATTTTGGCATCATTTTTGGGGAGTGTGTCAATTATTATTTCTAAAATCAATCATTAAAAATTTATTTTTGGTTAATTCACTATTCTACCTAGTTGGATAAGTTGAGTGAGGGCACTACAGTGTCTTATGCTAGATGTCTAAGTTTCTGGAAGTAAATAGTGCATAAGTTACTTAATTCTTGTTTCTAGAATTTATTTCCTATAAAAGTGATTTATTTTTGGCAAAGTGTGCTCTTAAATTTCCCTACTTTCTAGAGTAAATTTTCCTACTTCCATTTCTTACTTTCTAAAATAAATATTCCTACTTTCATTTCTTCCTTTCTAGAATAAATTTTCCTACTTTTAATTGTTAATTTTTATTGATTTCTAGAAGTAGAATTTTAATTCATGTTATTCTGATCTCAACATTCCTTTATTTTTGCAATTTTTTTAAAATGTTATAAAATAAACCCCTTGAAACACATGAAAATTTAAAAAGAACTAACTTTGTGCAAGAAGGGATAGGATAGTTGAAGGAGTGGCATAACGTTTATGTAGAGAGAAAGAGATTCTAAAGGGAGATTATTTCCAAACAAGCCATAAGTTGTTGCTAGAAAAGAACCACAAATACCTATAGAAACTAAGAATCATGTTGAAGAATATACCAGAAGTTAGAATTCTCTTGAAGAAGAAAACACTACAAACTGAAGGAGGAAGCTTGCAGAAGAAACACTATTAGCTCTGAAAAAGGAAATAGAAGTAGAAGAATCATTAGCTAAGCTGGTAAGAAGAAATGAGGGAGAGGAACAACATGAACCATACTCTAAAGAGTAAAATATTTACAACATTTAAACAAGGCTTTCTTGATCAAATCAAAGGAGTCTTAGGAGAATCTTTAGACCCTTCATCCAGTAAAAGGGTTGAGGATTAGTAGATAAATGTTTATTATCATGATGACCAAGGGATTGACATAGAGTTGAAGGATGAGATTCTGAGTACCTTTTGTATCCATATTGCAATAAGAGAAATCATGAGTAGAGGAGACTTTGTGGAGGAAAATGAGACTTCAGACATAGTTACTTTTGAATTTCCTATTCCAGATGCAACATGCGTAACACAAATGAAAAGCATCCCACCCGTAGCCTTGCCTAATTTTAGTGGTACATTATCAAAAGACCCAGACACATTTTTATTTGAATTTGACATCCTCTATAGAAGATATGACTACAAACAAGATTCACAAAAATTGAAACTTTTTCTAGCTACTCTAAATGACTCAACACTTTGTTGGTTTATGGGACTGGGTAGTAATTTGGTCTGCACTTGGGAGGACATGAAAAATAATTTTCTGGCCAAGAATCAGTAATATAGAAGATGAAGAAGTTATAGAAGAAATGACATCTTCAGAATGACTCAGGAGTGGGATGAATCCTTGGAAGATTATGTTGAATGGTTCATGTTCAATGTAAAAATATTCAAGCAAAGTGCACTTAGAGAACCTTTAAAAATCATCTTCATAAAAGGAGATAGATAATATTGTCTGGAAGTCTTGGACCTAATGAGTGGAGGAGATATTTCTTACCTACTATTCTCAGATATCAAAGATCTGAGCAAAAATTATTCTAGATCTGCCATAAACAAAGTTAGAAGCAATAATATTCCATTGCCAACTGCAAATGACCTATCAAAAACTTAGGTTTGTAACCTATTACAAGACATAAAATAGGATATCATTAGCCATTTGACAACCCAACTGGACATCCTACACTCAAGACAAAGGCAATAAGTTATGGATCAAGCCTTTACCATTTACTATTTAGACTGTAAGAAGAAAAAGGATGATTGTAGTTGTCACAAGCTTCAGGCTAAAGTAGTTCACATCATAGCTGAGGAACCAAAAATAATAAACATACACACTATAGGAAGAGATAGTCACCATTTTTTCTATGTTTCATAAATAAATCCATGGGTTTAATGACCACTTTATCAAGGTATGGGATAAAATTCACTTTTTTAAAATTCTACCTCTTTTAATTCATAATTTACAAATGCTACTCCCAATTGGACTAGTCCTTGGATGAACATTCCACCTCCTAATTATAGCTAGTAGCCATCTCAAGTAAGCTACCCCACTACCTCTTAGTATCCTTCATAAAATGTATCCCCATCTTGGATCCAAACTTGGAAACCACCATAACACCCACCCTTCAGAAACTAGTGTTAATAGCCATAGAGACTTAACCAACCATGGGGTATCTCTCTAAGAGGACATCCTCCATAACAACAACAATAACCTCTTGCTCTTATGGTCAATACACAAGTTGCATCTAAGCCTAACCAATTACCTGCCTAACCTATATAGAATCTTACAAATAAGTTGGTGTAATCTACATTTAGTATTGAGCATGTTCAGTATCAGACATACATGGTGAACATCAATGAAGTTCACCTCCATTTAGGGAAGGTTCTACCACCCCCATCACCACCCATAATAAGGGAATCAAATGATGAAACCCTAGAAGAACATGCTAACCCACCTCCATCACCTTAAGAACTCTCTAAACTAGTAAGTAAATTTGTTGATAAAATAACCCTTCCATTTGTAGAATGTCTCAACATTCAATGCCATACAATTGAACCTGAGTTTGTTTTCATGGGACAATTTAAGAAACTTTGCATGAAAATCCTTATATTTTAAGCCATCAAAGATGTACCCATATATTCTAAAGCTGTTAGAGACCTCTATCTATAAAAAATAGGAAGGAATAAAAAAGATCCCAATACTTTGCATGTGATTGGCTAGCTAGTAGACATCATGCTAGGAAACACCCTACTAAATAAGTATTTTGAATCTAGATGCCCCGTAGTAATAGTCTAGATTGATGACTAGTAGTTAGCCAACGCATTGATTAACATGGGGGTTGTAATAAATGTAATGACAACTAAAAATATGCATAAACTATAGATGAATAATATTTATCTCATATCTACACTATTATAAATGGATGACTGGTATATATTCAGACTAGAGGGAATCATTGAATATCTTGTCATCACTGTAGATTTTTTAGAGTACACTATAGATTTCATTATGCTACAACCTAAGTCTAATTTGGGTGGATACCCCCTTATCTTAGGATGACTTTGGCTTGCTATAGCTAATGCCTTCATCAGCTATAAAATAGGTAATATGATGATATCCAAAGGCTACCACACTAAACAATTGGCTCTTTATCCCTAAACACAACCAATTTTTACACCAGATCCTACATTATGGGTTGAAGAAGATGATGCAAATCAGCCTTCCTTGATTCTTGTATTTACCATAAACCATGCATACACATTGGCTAATTAGGTGGAAGATACCATTCTCTCTAATATTATTAAGCATAATTACCAAACTCATACCAATCTCAACCACTTACAATGTGTTGAGTGCCCATTTTTTAGCTTCTGAGGATTGGATAATTCTGATGCATCTGTAAAGAAATGATTTCACCAACTACTACCTCAGCTATATCCAAATCAAATCCATTAGCAATATGGAAATAATGAAAGCACTCCCATAGTAAATTGAAATATTTCTATGAAAAACATTACTTATTAATAGCAAGTTGGAGTTAAATGAGGAAAAGTGCCTAGTCAACATGTTGCATGCCAACCAATGTGATTTTTCATGGGATTATGAGGATATGTAATGAATTAGCCCTAAAACATGCACACATCATATTTACATCAAATAAGAGTACCAACCAATCAAATAGCCATAATGTACGATGAATCTAGCTCTTTGAAAAATAGTCAAAATGGAATTACAAATTTTTTTGAGTACTAGATTTATACATCCTATCTCTAATAGTGAATGGGTATCACCTTTGGTAATTGTACCAAATAAAAATAGAGAATGGCATGTATGCATCAATTATAGGGATCTCAATTGAACAACTAGGAAAGATCACTTTCCTCTACCCTTCATTGACCAAATGTTGGACACACTAGCAAAAAAGAAATATTTTGTATTTCTGGATGGCTTCAGTGATTACAACTAGATTAGATTTTTTCTTGCGGACCAGGAAAATACCATATTTATTTTCCCCTATGGTACTTATGCTTATGTTGTATTACCCTTTGGGCTATGTAATGTTTTGGCCATATTCTAGAGGGTTGTCATGAGTATCTCTATAGATATGGCCAATGAATATCTATAAATCTATATGGATGACTTCATTGTCTATGGAGAGACATTTGATAAATTCCTCAAAAACTTGAAAAAAGTGTTACAACACTGTTAGGAACACTATATATCTCTTAATCACAAGAAATTCTGCATGCTTCTGACAAAAGGTATTATTTTAGGCCACCACATATCTACTACGAGAATTAATGTTGACCTTGCAAAAGTCAAAATCATCAAAAACCTGCATGTTCCTCAAAAATAAAAAGATGTTAGGAGTTTTGTAGGCCATGCTAGTTACTATAGGATATTCATCAATAATTTTAGTAAAGTAGAAACACCATTGTTCACCCTTCTAACTAAAGATGATAAATTTCTCTAGACTTCTGCTTGTGATACAATGTTCAAATAATTGAAGGAATTATTGACCACCACCCCTATTCTGCATGGTCTTGATTTGAAGATTCTCTTCCACATTCACATAGATGCTTCAGACCCTCAGAGCTATTCTTGGCCAAAAATAGGAAGCACTCAATTATTCCATCTATTTTATAAGTAAAAACCTAAAGGCATCATAATTAAATTACACAATTACTAAAAAAGAGTTCTTAGTAGTAGTTTATGATATCAACAAGTTTCATCACTAAATCATAGGGTATCATGTCTTTGTTTATACATACCATGTAGACATTTAGTACCTTATAAACAAATTAACTATTCCAACTAGAGTGATAAGATGGTTGCTCTTATTATCGGAATTTGATATCACCATTGTAGATAAGCCTGGCAAAGATACTGTAATGGATGAATTTTTATCATGCTTGCAAACCCTTGAAGAGGATACCATAGAGGATGACTCATTTCTAGATGAGCACCTATTCTCTCTCACCCTTACCACACCCTGTGATGTTGATATTGATAAATACCTTATAACAGGGTTACTTGCATAGTACTTCCTCTCCAAACAAAGGAGAGCATTGATTCACAAAAGTACCAGATATTCATGGTTGTCTAAATTCTTTTATATATTGAGCCTGACTCTATCATCAAAGGATGTCTCAAAGAAGATTAAGTTCCAGATATCTTCAAAACTTACCATGATGAACCCTTTGGATGACACTTTGCAGCCAAGTAGACAATAGTCAAAATTTTGAATACAGGATACTATTGACCCTCACTCCATAAAGATGGAATAATATATACTACACATTGTGAAAAATGTCAACATATGGGGAGACACACACATTCAAATGAAACGCCTTTACAACCTTAGATGGTGCTTGAACCATTTGAAAAGTTGGCCTCGACTTTGTAGGATCTTTTGAACCAAAATTTAACAACAAAGAGTACATCCTTGTCTATAGTTACTATGTCACTAAATGGGTGGAAGTCAAGGTTCTTACGCATGCTATGGATGAGAAGGTGGCATCTTTACTCTATGAATAAATATTTATTTGATATGGTGTGCCATGTGAAATGTTCACTAATCAGAGACCCCAATTTACTATTAATTTAATTACTACCTTAGTCCAGCAATATGAGATTCGGCATAAGAAATCAACTCCATATCATCCATAATCTAATGGATAGATAGAAGTCACCAATAGGGATTTAGAAAATATTCTGACAAAGACTATTCATTTTTCTTGTAAGGATTGAGAGGGTAGGCTTCCTAAAGCTGTGTGGGCTTACAGAATCACATGGAAGACCACTATAGGCTTCACTCCATATGAGTTGGTCTATGAAAATAAACCTATCTTTCTCATTGAAGTTGAGTACAAGACCTTACAGACAAAACTAAAACTTTGGATGGATATATCTAAAACCCAGAAAGAAAGGCTTTTCCAATTGAATTATTTATATGAATATAGATAATAGGTATTACAGAACACAGAACTTGTATAGCAGTAATGGATTAGATGGCATGACAGGCATATTAAGACTAGGTAATTTCGTACTAGAGATTGGGCCCTTCTTTTTGACTCTAAATACAAGGACCACAAGGGTAAATGTCAAACTAGATGGCTTGGTCATTTTGAGATTGAGCATATTTTTTATAATGGAGTAGTTCAACTCCAAACCATTGATCTAGTGAGATTTTGTCTGGTAGTCAATGGCCACAGACTCAAGTTATATAATAAATCACTTATTTAAGAAGAATTTACCCGTCACATATGCCAATAGTTACAATATGGATACAATGATGTCTTAGATAGGTAGGTTACCCTATCAAATAATGAGAGCACTAGCCCACACTTAGTTGAAGAAGGAGAGGAGGACATCCTTGCCCTCCTTTGGCATGATGAATGAGACCTTCCACTGGTCCTTGACAAGTCACATTTCTAGGTGACTTGACCAGGACCCTAAATAAACATTCCACTACAAATAATAGTTAGAGTAAAAAAATCCAACAATGAAAACCCATTTTTGGGAATTATTGGCAGCTTCTCAATAGAAAACCAGCTTGTTGGTTACCTAGATCTATAAAAAGGGCCTAAGTAGAGAACTAGCTTGTTATATATTTAAGGGTGAATAAATAAATAAGGTAACATGAAGAAGGAAGTAGAGAGAAGGTAATCCCTTAAATTCCAACTATTCACACAAGTTTTCTACAGTTGTTATAGGCATTTATGAAGCTACTTTGTGCACCTTCTACACAGTTGGCCATCACTTTGTAGCTTTCTACGATAAATTTTTTAGTGGCTATAGGTTTCCTTGCATGCCTATTCTCACATTTTTATAGAGCATACAAGAGAGATCCTCCTATATCTCTCACAAATGGCTTACCTATTGGCTTTTAGACATTGCATGAAAGTCATCAGACAACCTCGTGGAAGAATGAAGGAAGATTGGGGTAAAATATTTCATATTTATTGCCTAAAATTACCCTTAAGTAATAATATATAGAGCCACAATAAAGAATACAACTTCCCTTTCGATGTGGAAGTTTTGTAGACCAAAATTTTTGCCTTCAGGGACACTAATGATTCATTTTCAATTCTAATCATTTTATGAAGATCATCTCACTGTGTTGACCTATGAGATCTCAAATTTATTTAGCACACAAGTTCCATGTTGAAGACCCTGTTGATTACTACAACCAATCCCTAAACACAAAACCTCTAGGGCATAAGTAGCATCCAAACTCCTATCAGCTGGTTCATCTAGATGAAGGTCACTAGGTAGTAATTTCCTCTGCTACCTACTCAAGATCTTCTAGTCCATCACTTGGATCACTCAGCTTTTCATTTAACACCTTATGGTATGATAGAAATCATTTATCCTCCAAGTCTTAGACCGTTGTTTCATGTAGACTATCCTACATCACATGCATGTGAGCTATAGGCATCATCAATGCCTAACCATCGATGATCTCCCAATCACTTCATAAAGGGTCCATTTTACTCCAGTTCCAGTTGATAACCCAATCATTTCACCCATTAATCATTCACATGCAAATATTTGTATACCAACACATATGTGACTTTTCAAGTGTCACATCTAGAACACTGTTATTAAAAGGTACACCTTATCTTTCATCATTAAAAATGTCATTCATTAATCTAATATATCATGTATGAATTAATAAATCATATATAATTATGAATTTAATCATTAATTTAAAAGTCTATCACATCACTTGAGGGCATATGATAGGTCAAGTCAGGTGGAGAATTCTATAGGTTAAACCTCACGTGCTATGATAACCCTTGAGATGACATAATTTACAACCAAAAACCTCACATCCATCAATATTGAGCCAAAACCTATAACTTGTAAACCCCATATTTGCCATTTTAGAAAAAACCAATTGTAGGTAGATTTCCACGAGTCCAAAGAGTGTGCAATGAACTATTGATTGAAAGGACTCATAAATAATTTAAAATGGGAGGGTCAATCATGTAGAGATAGCCCTCAAACCATAGGAACTTATGAGGAGACCAAGCCAGTTGGGATGTTTTCCACATAGTTTGTTAGACTACCTATTTTGAATAGTTGAAACATTTTTTTGAGCCTCTTTCAAGGGAATTTCGAGGTTCTTTTGATGGAAATCAAGCCACCCTATGTGGAATCACATTTCTAGTTACTAAGACCTTGATGATCTAAGCAACTGGGCTACCAATCATGAGAGAAACTTGGCAAGATAGACCCAATGGCCAAGAGGTCAGGTAGCAGTTTTTTTAGGCAAATGAAATATTGGTATTAAAGAAAGGAGGTGTGTAAAGACTTAGTTTACCTAAAAAATGGAGAGAGATAACATCATATATTATTAGGTACATGACTTGTGAGGGAAGGTATTCCCTCATTTACACTCTCCAATTAAAATTTTTAAATTATTTAAGACATAATAGAGTCATTAATGTTCCCAATTTATTATGAAATATCTTTAAAATAATGTCTAAAGAATATCAGAAGGGAACTAAAACAACCCTATCTCACCACTACCTCATATGGCTCATAATTAAATAAGGAATAGCTTTTGTCAGACCTAACCTCACTTGGGAACAATTTTTGGCCCTAGAAAATATTACACCCAAGCAAAAAGAAAGCACTAATGAGAGGGAATCCCCTAAGGAGCATCTCCAACAAACTATTCAGGAAGATGTTGAGAGCACAAGTGTTATTTGTTAGCCCATAACCAATGAAGGTCCATGTGAGATTGTTATGGGAAAGAATAAGAGGATAAGACTAGTCTTATCTCCTTCTAATATAGAGGAGGAAATCCCACAACAACATGTCCCTTCTCCCATTATGTCCTGACCTCAAGTTGATTCCTTCACACTATCTCCTAATGGCCAATAAGTTCCCCTATCAACTGATGCACAAGAAACACAAACTCCATCAGTCACCCCTCCTATAAGGAAAATGAAAACCAAGGGGAAGAAACCCATAGTGCCAAAAAGGAGGAGACCTCCGCTTAGGAGATCTCAAAGGATGAAGAAATGAAAGACCACTATATCCTTCTTAACCATATCCATTAGTGATAATGAAGAACCAAGGAAAGAGCCTAGGATTAAGAAAACTCCTAATGGATTTGAAATAGAAGAATGTTTTAATGATGAAAGATATAATAAGGTATAAGAAGAACGGTCACCTTTCCCATCTAGATTCACTAAGGAGGACATTGATCTCCTTAAAAACATTGGATACAAAGAGAAATAATTGAGAGAGGTAGAGCAACATGCAATAGAAGAACAATTAGTTGAAAAATAGGTTATGGAAAAAGGAAGAGAAGAAGAAAATTTTCTCATGATCAAGAGTTCCAAACATTAGAACAAGCTATGGAGGAAATATATCAAATCAGAAATAAGATAATAGAAATAAAAGGAAAATGAGAATTTGAAATACTTCTAGGAGAAGTAGAGTTTGTAGAACCCTCTAGGGATAAAGAGAATAAAGTGGAGGAACCTGCAACATCCTCATCCACCTTGGCCATAGAATCCCTTGTAGCAGAGTATGCTATAGCTTTGGTACCCTTCTGTCAGGGATTTCCTCCTCTATTGCCCACTACACCAACACCCACTACAGAAGAAGTTATTGATGTCGATTTCTCAACCACCACTCAAGTAGAGATTGATGATATTTTTCTTTTCTTGAAGGAAAAATTTATTAATAATGAAGGCTACCACAAAGAATTGGTGTAGAGATTCCAAGGATATGTTGAATCAAAAGAATAACATGATGTATTAAAAGAAAAATTGGAATTTGTTGAAAATAGGATCAAATATCTGAAGGAAAATATTGGTAAATTTCATGAAACTACTGAGCTATTAATAGAGTGCAGACCCCATTCTAGAGTGTATGTTGTATACTTGAAAGAAAAATGGTTAAAATTCAAGTATTATAGGTTTTATAATGATCAATATTATATGGTCTATAACCTGAGATCTTTATTTAATGAGTATAGACATGTTGATCCTAATCTTCAAGCCCAACTAAGTGAATTCTACATTCACCAATATGTTGTTTGCAGTGATACAAAATGTAATCCCAACATCTATTTGGGGGATGTCCTATTAAATGCATTTTATTCATATGTTTTGAATGAAATTGGAAGAAGAAAACAAATGGAATAATATCAAGGAAAGGATAAGGAAGCCACCCTGATGATCAAGAGTGAATCCAAAGATTCATATGATGTAGTAGTAGAATAGATCTCATTTATGAACACAAATGCTCCATAGTAATGGGTTGTCAAAAAATAGGTGGAAATCCAAAACCACTATTTGAGTCTCATGGAAGGAGATGGAAAGCAAATTTTAATTGCTTGCTCTCATAGATGGGAATAACTCTTAGATGCCTTGAAAAGTAAGGAACCATACTCCCCTCAAAACCATAGGGAAGCCATTTACAGAGTATACTTGTATATTGAACTTGTCAAGAAATAGAGAGTACAATGGTTTGGATTGATGTTTTAACCCCCTTTTATTTTGGTTCCAAATCCTTGACTAGGAAGGAAATGTTCTAGCTGATAGAGAGGTAGAGAAAATAATATGGAAACACATTGAGAATGCTAAAGGTTTTTATATCTTGGAAGGGTCCAGTTGTCTTGATCCCCTAGACTTTAGAAAATTTTGTTGTTTTATAATTTAACCAAGGATTTCTCAAGTTTGAGTAACATGATAAGTAGGAGTGAGTGATGAGGCCACCAATTACTTACTTTTATAGCCTCATCCATGCTTAGTTTATATCTTTTTCTATGTAAATCTCATAACTATTTGTCACTAATACAAATGAATGAATGAAGTTATTGTCTTTTATGTATATTAATGTGTGTGTGTGTGTGTGTGTGTGTGTGTGTGTGTGTGTGTGCGTGCGTGTGTGCACGTATGTGTGTGTGTGTGCGCGCACACATGTGTGTGTTATGATATGAATTATTGATGCTTTTATTTGATTGGATTATATTGCTGTGACTTTATCTAATAATCATTTGAAGGGTCATGTAAAGATGCAAAATATTTCTAATCCATAACTACTACAGACTACCTATAGTAACTGTAAGCTTCACCTACATGTTACCCATAGCCACTACAAAGTGCCTGCAACAACTATAGGCTTCACTTACAAGTTGCTTGTAGCTACTATAGAATACCCAAAAAAATTGTAGGCTTCACCTATAGGCTACCTGAAACCACTATAGAATGGTCATACCAACTGAAGGTTTCACCTATAGGTTGCCTATAGCTACTATAGAGTGCCTACAACCACTATACAAAGTAGAGTCATTATTGAGGAGATCTTGTAGACACATCTAATTGTCTTGTGAAACCAAATGAACGATTGCGAATAATCATAGTTGTTGTATGGATTCCTTGCATGCAAGGAGACATTATATGTGCTATCAAAGATGGTAAAGACAAGGATAATGAGAAAAGATAAAATAAAATAAAATATCAAAAATAAAATATGCCTTGTCTCTAACCCAATGAAACCTAGAACAAGTATCTTTAGTTACTAACTACTTAAAGGTTGACTGGGGTAGTTTCTAAGTATTTATATTTTTTCCTAGTTTGGTGTTTTTGGTTAAGAGTCAATAAACTACCTTTTGTATTTAAAGGCAAAACCTAGATCAGACTAAGAGTGAGATAATTTTGACAACATAATAGTAAATTTTTTTGAACTATAGCATTTGTATTTAGAATTGAGTAATGAGAAATTTGAATTTATAAGAAGTTTGTGACCTCTCTTAGAGAGGCATTGGAGCTCAATTTTGAATGAAGAAGGCCCCCCTCAGAATGGGTTGCTATGAAGATCTTGACCCTCTTTAATTATTAGTGTGTTGTATAAGTTGATTTTACTGTTAAGTTTTATTATATATGTGTGATGCATGTTGATGCATAAGTGTGGAATAGTTATGTAATTCTTCACAATATATATATATATATATATATATATATATATATATATATGGTAAATTCAGAATAAATTTACTGTACTACAGCTAAAAAATCAAGTTAATTTATGAATCAATAATGCATATATAGTGTTGACACTCTTGAAAAGCTTACGTACCCAAAGTTGACAATTAATGTTTAATCAAACTGGTGAATCTAGTAATCATTGGGTAATTAATATGTACAACAATGAGAAAATAATGTAGGTAGATGCCAAGTTGAAGTGGAAACAAGTCGTGGATGAGGAGCATAGATCTCTCATGGAGAGCCAAACAAGGGATTTAGTTAGGCTACCGAAGGGCAAGAGTGCATTGCCAAATAAGTCGATCTTTAGGATCAAAAAAGAGGATGAAGGGAAAAAATGGTATAAGATGAGGATGGTAGTCAAGGGGTTTACACAAAAATCAAGTATTGATTTTAATGAGATTTTCTCTCCTATTGTAAAAATGACTTCTATTAAGATTATTCTTGGTTTAGTTGCAGTTGAGAATTTGCACTTAAAATAGTTTGATGTGAAAACAAATTTTCTTCATGGTTATTTAGATGAAGAGTTGTATATGAAGCAACCACATGTTTATGAGGTCAAAGGGAAGGAGAACTATGTGTGTAGACTAAAGAAGAGCTTGTGTGGCCTAAAATAAGTTTCACATCAATGATACAAGGAATTTGATTGTCTTATGTTGGAACAAGAATATCAAAGGCGTCATTATAACCATTACATGTACATCAAACATTTTGATGATGGTTCCTTTATTATATTATAATTATATGTCAATGACATGTTAGTTGCAGGAAAAAACATACAACATATTCATATGCTCAAGAAATAACCTAGTGACTCCTTTTCTATGAAGGATTTGGGTGCTGCAAAGAAAATATTTGGTATGAATATTTATCATGATAGGAAGGAGAGGAAGTTGATCTTATCCCAATAAGAGTATGTGAAGAAAGTCTTGGAAAGGTTTAGCATTTTGGGTGCTAAATCTGTTGGTACTCCTTTGGTAGGCCACTTTAGATTATCAAATGAGAAATTTCCCAAAATGAAAGATAAAAAGCTTAAGATGTCTAAGGTACCTTAATCATTGACAATTGATAGCTTGATGTATGTCATGGTTTGTACTAGCATGAATATTTCCCAAGTAGTGGGAGTTGTGAGTACATATATGAGTGATCCAGGTTATGAGTATTGGCAAGAACTAAAATGGATTCTTTGATATTTAAGAGGAACCATTGATTTGTATTATGTTATGGTGGATCAGATACCACTTTGCATGGTTATGTGGATTTGGATATGGTAGGAGATATTGATAGTAGAAGTATGACAAGACATATTTACTGTTGGAGATATAGTGGTTAGTTGGATTTTAAGGATATAGAAGGTTGTGGCTTTGTCAATCATTGAAATAGAGTATGTTGCTTCCATAGAGGTTAGCAAGGAGATGATTGGGTTATAGGAGTTTTTTTAAGAGTTGGGACATGAGCAGGAAGTTGAGAGACTACACAGTGATAGTCAGAGTGCTATTCTTTTGGCAAAGAACTCTTCTTTTCACTCGAGGATGAAACACATTCAGTAACATTATCACTTCATCATGATAGCTTTGGAGGATAACTTGGTGAAACTGAAGAAGATTCATACCAGCTAGAATCATATATATATGATGACTAAGGTGGTCACATTTGACAAGTTGAAACTATGTTCAAGTTTGGTTGGTCTTTTTGGTCATGGAGCAGTGATAGATTATGTTCAAGAGAAATAGTATCCAAGTGGGATATTGTTGAGTGTGGAGCCCATTGAGGCTATCACATGACCATAGAAATAAATTTTGGGGGTTTAAAGAGCTCCAAGAACATGGGGAGCATAATTTTCATGTTCTCCACATGTGAGTGGAATATTCGTTATATTCCAAATTTTAATGTATTCCCTATTTCATGAAGTTATCTTTTAGATGCCTTTTCCCATGTTGACTTCCTTGTTTTGAGGAAGCTAATTGTTTTTTGGAAAAGGGAACTCCTTCCTTATTGAGTGGAGTTGGTTGAGATCACATGTTTCTGGGAAAATGTGCCCTTAGAAGGTGGAGAGATGAATATGGTGAATTCCTCTTTGGGAGAGCTTTTGGATAGGCTTGATGAGATGGAGGAGGGTATTCACATGTTAGATAATGCTTATCTTGTATAAGCATTACACATTTCCTCCACTTTTTGTAGATTTTCTTCATTTTACTATAAATACAGGGTGTGGTGTGGCCTTTAGAGGTTGATGGTTTATTTGTAGGGTGTGGGATTGAGGATCAAAGTCAAAGTGTAGGTGTTCATTACATGGTGTGATTTAGAAACTTGTGAGATACAACATTGTGCAAGTGCAAGTGAAAGTGTAGCTTTTTGTGCAACACTTTCTACAGGAGATTTTTCTATTTCTGTGAGAGTTCATTGTAATCTTATTTTAGATAATTAATTTATTTGATAACTTTCATTGGTGGTTGTAGACCACATTGTGTGAACCACATTAGATATGTGTTATCTATGGTATTATTATCTTGATCTCATTTATGCTTTCATATTAATGGTGAATTAAGGAATGTTTTCATGATGCATTTTATTGCCTAGTTTTATATTTAGTTTATGGTAATAGTAGATTACGTTTATAAGTGTTTTATTCCTAACACTCTGATGTGTGACAACACAATAATTTTGTTTATACCCTTTACTTTCTTAGAATGTCAAGAAAATAACATTTCATTGTTTTAGGCCTAATACATTAAGATTATTTTCAGAGTTTCAGTCATAGCCTTCTTCCTATTGATCCAATTGAATCCAAACCAACTTCAATTTCTTACTAACTTCTCCATATACATGCTCAAAAAAAATTAGTCTTTTTCATTAGGACGTTTTTGATATGTTTAAGATTTGGTGTAAGACATGGTGACTACTTTTTTTTTTACTACGACTGCCCAACTGTATTTTGGACATAATTTTTTTTATTAAGACAAACACTCCAAAACCAATTACAATGGATTCTTGGCAAATTTTCACACCTCTCCACAAATTTATAAATTTTTCTAATGGTTCATTTTGGACATTTTTATGTTTTTGTTCTTGAAACCCTAATTTTAGGGTATCAAGCATATACATAATAAAGATACAAAACCCACTATAATCACTACTTTCAATCATATTTTGACATCTTAACGACTAGAGTGGCCTCCTCATACCTTCACCATATTCATATATCACCTATAGATTATCATTCAACGTGGAAAAGGCTATAATCAATTATGTTTCCACTGAATATAACACTATTCTAAACCTATTCTTAGAATATCATGCAATTGTGTATCATAAATGGGCTTCAAAAGAACTAAAATGTCCACCTTCACCTTGAAATTTAAGATTCATACACCTATTGATTAGAAGCAACCTTTAAAGGCTATGGTATATCATATTTCCCATCAATATCAACCTTATTTCAATGTTATTAGGCCTGTTGCACATTAGAATATAATATATATCCAATACAACAATCAAAACATTAAAACTCCTCAAAAACAAACAAATGCAATATGTTTTTGGAGCAATGAGATTATTTGAAAGTTTCCTTATTTCAATTCATACTAAAGCCTATTAAAAAATGAAGTATTTTTTTTTAATTTTAAAACTCTAACCTCCTACTATAACTTCTTCCTCTTTGTCTATATGCATTCTTAGCCTCCTCTTCTGATGGTTCAATGTTTATCATCTTATTTTCCTTTTATCTTTATGCAATCAACTCCTTATCATACGTACTAACTCTCCTTTTGTGTCTTTATTTTATAAAACAGTCTTCTACGTCACCTCCTAAATATAACTAGCTTAATGACTCACCTTAAGTAGGATTTACGATGAAATAATATGAATAATGCTTATAAAAACATTTATTTGACCTTAAAAGATCCTTACAAACTAGATCCGACTCTTGAACAAGTTTAGGTGACAAGAAAACCCCTCAAAAGTCCTTAAGAAATTCAAATTTTCAAATATCCCATTTCGTAAAAAAGAACTATTTGAAACCTTATATGTCTAAAATTTGAGAATCTAAGGAAACATCTCCTAAAGGACCTATCAAGACCTTATACATCTAAACAACCAAAAGTGACCAAATTTTACAAAATTTAATCTCTTTTGATGATGCAAATGCATCACCCTTGTATGTTAAATCAGATAAGCTTACTTTAAAAAAAGATTAGAGAAATATATTCGTCCATAGAATTCCTAGATGCTTGAGAATCCATATCTCCTTGGAAGAAATTATTTCAGGAATATCATGAATTTTAATCTAATTCATACACTGTTAACCTGATTTTTTCTCGTATCTTGTAATTATATTGTTTCTTTTCTCATTTCCGAAAATCTAGTTAATACGATTGAAATGATTCATGTTTTTGTATTCCATGGAACTGAATGGACGCACACTTCTTTTAAATTGTTTTTTTTTTTTCTTCATTCTTATATTTGGCAACATGTGACATTCCAAAAATAAATGACTTAATATTAATGTAATGCAAAGTAAGCTTGGTGGAGGCCTGCAATTTTCCAATCTTTTGTTTTATTTTTTTAGAATTATAATTGGAATAGTTTTTAGCATTGGCTAATTACTCTTTCGCAGCACGAAACTCAACTCCATGAATTGGTTGTGAGGTATGTACAGTTTTTGTCTGGAATTGCTCTTGTTTACTCTATTTTTAATTAATAATTTTTATATTTTCAGTTTATGACAAACCATTCTAACCTTTCCTGAACAATAAGATCATTATGTTATCTTATATGTACATTTGATTTGGCTTGTGGCCTCTCCAAATGCCGGGGTATCAGTCCAAATTTCTGTTTTGCAAGAATGGAGGCTCACCCCTACCTGGGATAAAATTAGCTTCCACCGAAGCAGGAGGGTTCATTGGCCAAGAGGGCAGCGCGTGGAGATGGATAACACCACGTCTCCCTACTTTCGAATCAATGCTCACAAAATTAGGGTATGCCATGGCTTCTTCCAGGAACGTGAATCCCAAAACAGAAATGCAGGGAGAATGAATTTTCCATTATTTGTTTTGCACTGCCATACGTCTAATAAACAGATTGAGGATAGATTATGGAGGGTACACAAAAAGAGCTCCAACAACTCTTAACGTGCACCATCAGCGTCTCTTTGTTTCGGGCTTGCTTTATGCGTGCACAACTGGCCGCCGCCCCCACCTGCAACATTTCTCTCCTAACTCGCTCAGACGGAGAGTATTTGCAAAGCTACCAAAGTATACCGACCACTTTCTCAGTGGCCAAGTCCGAAACTCTCATTATTTTCTTAGAGACTGCAGGGATGCCCATGGAGTGGTCGGCCATGGGAGCTCTTCCTTCTGCACATCCGCACAATACGTCGAGAAGACATAACATCCTCTCGCAGGTGTTTCTCCTCTCCGACGTCTGGTCGGGAAGCGATTCAATCACCACAGATACGGCGCCTGCTGTTTGCGCTATGTAAGACTGTTGGCACACTTTCTCTTTCAACAGCTGTAGAAGCCCTTGGACCAAATCATCCTTGGCGTTCATCACAAACCGCTCCAGGCCTTTCCTTGAGACAGTCTTTAAAAGCATAGCAGCATGAAAGCGGACGTTGGAGGTGCCTTCCTTGAGAATAGAGGCCACGGACGCCAGGCACTTGACTGTAGCGAGCGAGTCTAACGTGTCGTCGGACAAGGGAAGAGAATAGAGAACCCCAAGGGCTTCATCTCAGGCCATCGCAGCTTCGTAGAGGCAACCAGCTTCATCGATTTCGGCCGAACGGCATTCAATTATGGATACCAGTACAGCAGGTGCGTCGGACGAAGCGATGGACCGTCTGTTGGTTTCGCTGTCGGTGGCAAGAGACAGATAACAGAGATGCTTATATATATACCTTAAGAGATGCGGAAGCAATGTCTAATGGAGATTATATTGGAAATAATTCCAACTGTGCCCACATTTATTTCTCCACCGTAGACATTCAATTTTTCCTACCCAACATATCTCCCAAATTTTGCTCTATGTTTGAAGTATTATTCTTCCAACTGAGTCTACTTAAATAATATTTTACAATTTTCAAATACAAGACAGATTTAAATGAAAATTCAAATATGTATTTTCTTTGGAAAGATTTACCAGCGAGCACAATTAAATGTAATTAAATGTATTTTGTTATCCCCCCATTACCAGGGTATACGTAGGCTTTAGTCGTTTTTGTAGTGAATGGAATGTAATGAAAAGATAAAGCAGGGAAAATTTTCTTTTAACAGCAGTTAGTCGAAACATATTTATGGTATTTTCTTAACACAAAAAAGAGTAGCAACTTTAAGTATTGGTTTAATATGTAATGTGATCTATGAATATAATTAAGTTTATGTAATTTTGAAATATAAACATTTGCAACTTCTATATGTGTTATCTTTATTTTTTGTCTTTATTTTTTTATGTTCTATTTTTTTTTTTGGGTTCTCTATCTCTTCCTTCACATGGTATCAGAGCTAAAGGTTTTCAAAATGGATTTAAGGATTGTCTAGCACAAGATTAATAGTCATCAATGGTAGCTCCAAGCACAAGTTTGACAAACCCACAAATTCCTCAGTTCAATGGAAAAAATTATGATTACTGGTCAATCACAATGAAGGCATTATTTTGCTCTCAGGATATTTGGGAGGTTGTTGAAAATGGTCACCCAGAAGCAGCGGATGCAGTAGCATACAATGCACTAACACAATCAGAGAAGGATTTGCTAAGGGACAACAAAAAAAAGTATTCCAAAGCTCTCTTTTATATTTTCCAAGCAATGCATGAGAGCATATTTCCAAGGGTTCTAACAGCAACAAAATCAAAACAATCATGGGATATTCTACAAACAGCATACGAGGGAATGGCCAAGGTGAAGACAAAAAAATTGCAAATGTTGAGAAGAGACTTTGAGACAAAATTCATGAAGGAGACAAAATCAATAAACTCATTTTTTACATAAAGTATTGGACTAGTAAATCAAACCAGGTCTCATGGTGAGACACTTGAAGAAAGGAGAGTGGTTGAGAAGATTTTGAGAAGCTTACTTGCAAGGTTTGAGTCTATTATTGTGGCCATAGAAGAAACTAAGAATCTCTCTCAATTTTTAGTGGATGAATTATATGCATCTCTCATTTCACATGAGCATAGACTGAGAAGAACAAAAAATTTGCCATCGGAGCATGCTTTCAAGACACAAGCTTCAATCAGCGATGGTAAAGGAAAAGGAAGAAATTTGTATAGAGGTGGAAGAACCAACCCATCAAACCTAAGTGGAAGAGGTAACAACCAAAGTTTGAATCAAAATGAGCTCCAAGGACAAGCGTATGGTAAAGCACAAGTCCAATGTTATTATTGTAAAAAATATGGGCATTATTCAAATGAATGTAGAAACAAACAATATGATTCTAAGCAGCAAAATGCAAATTTTACAAAAGAAAATCAAACCCAGGGTAATATGTTTTTAGCCTATAATGTTTCACAAGAACAACAAAAGGATGTATGGTTTTTAGATTTAGGATGCAACAATCATATGATAGGAAAAAGAGAACTATTTTCTACATTAGATGAAAATATAAAATCATATGTAACATTGAAAAATGATAATAAAGTTTCAGTTATAGGAAAAGGAAAAATTGACATTCTAACCAAAAAGGGGGAGAAAAAAATTATTTTTGATGTTTATTTTGTCCCTGCTTTAAAACACAATTTGATGAGTATTGGGAAACTCATTCAAAAGGGATATAAAGTATTTTTGAAAAATAGAGAATGCATTTAATTTCTTTCACCAATTCAAAGCTCTTGTGGAGAAGCAAAGTGGACATTATATCAAAGCATTGAGAATGGTTAGAGGAGGTGTGTACATCTCAAATGACTTTATACGATTTTGCAAAGATCATGGTATTCATAAATGGTTCACTACTAGATACACACCTCAACAAAACGGTGTAGTTGAAAGAAAAAATAGAACAATCATGAAAATAGAAAAGAGCATGTTAAAGGCAAAAAAATTATCAAATGAGTATTGGGCTGAAGTTATTTCATGTGCAGTCTATATAATGAATAGATGTCCAACCAAAAGTTTAAATAATATAATTTCGGAAGAAGCATGGAGTGGAAGAAAACATAATGTTTCTCATATGAGAGTATTTGGATGTGTAGCATATGCACATGTCCCAAATAAATTGAGAAATAAATTGGTCAAGAAAGGAGAATGATGCATATTTATGGGATATAGTGAAGAATCGAAGGCATATAAGATTTATAATCCAATAACCAAAATGGTAATAATCAGCAAAGATGTGCATTTTATAGAATAAGAAGTATGAGATAACAACTTAGATAGAACAGTGAATGTAACATCAAGTTTTTCACAAGTAGATAGAGAAGAAATCACACCAGCAACTACCCCTTCAATGACGACACCTCCCACTCCCATTCAATCTCAACAAAGTGGTCCTTAAGTGACACCTTCAACAAGCATAAGGACATCATCACCTATTCAAGCAAACACACCTTCAAGTGGATAGCAAACACCAGTAGCAATAGGAACTCATAGTGCAGGGCCATCAAGTCCACATTCTACAAGTTCAACCTCAAGTGACAGATCAAATCTAACCTTTGCAAGCTTGAGAAGACAAAAAATCAAAAGTATAAGAGATATTTATGAGCAAAATGAAGGTGAGAATAATGTAGGCCTAAATTCTCTTTTTGCATTATATTCACAAGTTGATGATCTTATTTATTTTGAAGATGCAATTAAAGATGAAAAATGGGTAAATGTAATGGATGGAGAAACATATCCTATAGAAAAAAATGAAACATGGGTGTTAGTGAGCCTTCCACAAGGAATAGATGTTATAGGAGTAAAGTGGGTCTATAAGACTAAATGAAATGTAGAAGGGAGGATTGAAAGGCACAAAGCAAGATTGGTTTTCAAGGGATACAAATAGCAACCAGGTAGAGAGTATGATGAAACATATTCTCTCATTTCAAGAATGGAATCGATAAGAGAAGTATTAGCAATAACAACCCAACACCAATTCAAGGTATATCAAATAGATGTAAACTCATCCTTCTTAAATGGAATATTGAAAGGGGAAGTGTATGTGGAGAATCCACCTGGATATGAGGTACAAGGGCAAGAAAACAAAGTGGATAAGCTGAAAAAGGCACTTTATGGGTTGAAGCAAGCACCACAGTAATGATATAGTAGAATTGACACATATTTTTTGAGCATTGGATTTAGCAAAAATGATGGTGAGCCTACTCTCTACATCAAGGAAAGTGATGGTAAGATCTTAATTGTTTTTTTTTATGTAGATGATTTAATATTCATAGGGAATGATGATATTCTCATTACTGATTTCAAAAAGACAATGAAAAATGAATTTGAGATGAATGATTTAAGACTGTTAAGATATTTTCTAGGCATTGAAGTGCAGCAAAAGAAAGTGGCATTTTAATTTGTCAATCAAAGTATATAACTGAGATCTTGAAGAGGTTTAAAATGCGAAACAACAAGCCTGCTCCAACACCAATAGTCATAGCTCTGAAATTGAGTAAAGAAGATTGTAACAACACTGTCAATCCAACCCTATACAAAAGCATGGTTGGAAGTCTAAAGTATTTGACTGCAATAAGACCTGATATAATGTATGTAGTAAGTTTAATTTCAAGGTTTACAGAGACTCAAAAGGAGACACATTGACTAGTAGTCAAAAGAATCTTAAGGTATGTCAATGGAACCAAGGGATATGGAATTTTGTAAAGTGCAGTAAATGATTTTAATTTAGTTGGATACACTGACAGTGATTGGGTAGAAAGATTAGATGATAGAAAGAGCACATCAGGGTATGCATTTCATTTGGGTTCGGAGGTCATTTCATGGGCTTCAAAGAAACATCGAATTGTTTCCCTATCTACAGCTAAAGCTGAGTATGTAATAGCAACAAGGGTAGCATGTCAAGCTATTTGAATGAAAAGAGTGTTAAAAGATTCTAGGCATGAACAAAAAGAGGCAACTAAAATATTTTTTATAACAATTCATCAATTCCACTATCTAAAAACTCAGTTTTTCATAAAAGAAGCAAACACATCGACACAAGGTATCATTTTTAAGGGAACTAATCAATGATGGAGAAATTGTTTTGGAACATTGCAAGTCAGAAGAACATTACGCTGATATCTTCGCAGAGCGTTTAGGAAAGGAAAGTTTTGTCCATCAAAGAGACAGTGTGAGTATTATGGATGGCAAAAGTTGTGATTAAGAGGGAGTGTTTGAAATAATCCCAACTGCCCCCACATTTATTTCTCCACCATAGACATTCAATTTATTCTACCCCAACATATCTCCCAAAATTTGCTCGCATGTATGAAGTATCATTCCTCCAACTAAGTCTATTTAAATAATATTTTGCAATTTTCAAATGGAAGACAAATCTAAATGAAAATCCAAATGTATATATTCTTTGACAGGATTTACAAGCTAGCACAATTAAATGTAATTAAAGGCATTTTGTTTTCCCTCCATTGCTAGGTTATACGTAGGCTTTAGTTAGTCATTTTTGTAGTGAATGAAATGTAATGAAAACACAGAGCAGCCAACATTTTATGTGGTAACAATTAGTCGAAACAACCAGAATATTGTTGTAACAACAGCTTGAACAGAGGAACATATTTATGATATTTTTTGAACACAAATGGTAGAATATATTTATGTCAAACTTATTTCTGAATTAAAACGGTAAATTATGTTGTTGAAATCTTTTTGCTGTGTGATGGTTAATCATATATCAAGTTTGATCCTAGTTTATTTCCGCTGGTGATTATAAGGGCTCGCTCTTCTAGAAGCGCACTAGAAAAGGTCCAGATCGCTGATAGCAGATTCCATCAATTAAAATAATAATAATTATTAAACAAATACTAACTACAAGCGACGACTATATAAAGCACCAAGAGTCTGATATTAAAATTATAATAGGTATTGAATTATTTTTGGGGTGGGGACGTGCATTGAAGATTAGTCGAGATTCCTAACTCTCACATCGCTGGCCATACAAGAAATTAATAAGTCAAATGGTCATATTTTATTTCTTTATTAAGATTTAAAGGTTCACAAATTTATTTTCTTTATCGATGAGTTTTGAATTCGAGTGATACAATAAATGAAGCGATATGTACCAGTTAGATATTGAATTTGAGGGTCAGTTTACTTAGATATAAATTATTTTGATGTCAGTTATTTATTAAAATATTATTTTTCAAATACTACTATAATGTATTAAAGTAGAAAAAATAAATTTTACAAGTAAGATATTATAATTTATTAGATTTTTTTATAATTAATATTAAAATAAATAAATATTAAATATAATTTTGTAGATTTTTTAATAATTTATGTAAAATTTATTTTGAATTTATTATAATTTTATTTTTTTAATTTTTTAGAAGTTTAAAATTATATAGATAATGGTAACTCTATTATTATATATAATTAATTATAATTGATAAATAAATATTAAATATAATATTTTAAATTTTTTAATAATTTATGTAATATTTATTTTGAATTTTATAAAATTTTATTTTTTTAATTTTTTATAAGTTTAAAATTATATAAATATTGGTATTTCTCTTCATGTTTTAGATTATATAAGTAATTATAATTGATAAATAAACATAAAAAATCATTCTTTTAATAAATAGGATACTTTTAAATTTTTTTTTTTAAAAATTAATGATGTTTTACAATTAATAATATCAATACAGTCATACAATCATCAAATTCAGCTCATGCAAACCACTTCCAACATTAGAGTTAATCTAAATGTTCATAACATAAGGCAAAATAAGAGCGATGAGTCTCAGTGAATGCCTCCTTTATGATGGTGGCATCTGATCTTACGTTTTAGTAGCTATTGCACCTATAACTACAACTAATAAGTCCATAAAACTTTTATAAAATTATATTATGAATTCACTAATATTTTTTAATCAATATACTTAATTCTAATTTTATGGAATTTAATTTATTTTCATCAAATTCAATTCATGCAGACCATTTCCAACATTAGAGTTAATCTAAATGTACATAACATAAGGCAAAGTAAGAGTGATGAATCTCAGTCAATGCCACTTTTATGATGGTGGCATTTGATCTTATGTTTCAGTAGCTATTGCACCCATAACTACAACTAATAAGTCCATAAATTTTTTATAAAATTATATTATGCATTCACTAATATTTATTCATCAATAAACATATTTCTAATTTTATGGGATTTAATTTATTTTCATCAAATTCAGATTGTGCAGACCACTCCCAACATTAGATTTAATCTAAATGTACATAACATAAGGCAAGACAAGAGCAATGAATCTTAGTCAATGCCTCCTTTATGATGGTGACATCTGATCTTATGTTTCAGTAGCTATTGCACCAATAAGTACAACTAATAAGTCCATAAAACCTGTACAAAATTATATTATGCATTCACTAATATTTTTTCATCAATATACTTAATTCTAATTTTAGGAGATTTCATTTATTTTTTCTCCTTTTATCATTATGTTTGAATAATAACTTTTTGTTGAAATTTAAAATAAATGAATTTAATTATTATTATTTTAAATATATTAAAATTTATTAGATAATAAAATAGTAGTATTATAAAAAATTATTTTAATTATTTTAATATAATATTATTATAAATATTCATTTTGGGATATTATTTTGATCATTTAGGTTTACATACCGTAATGGCTATAGGTCATATGTTACTATTCCACTATGATTACATAGGAGAATTAAAATCTAAAACTCATGCCTTGGATAAAATTACTAGTAATCCTAAAATGAGGGTGTAAAAATCTATTATTTAGTATGTGCGTAAAACCAACATCAACATGTTGCTTCAAGTGTCATGGTATTGAGAATGTAAATAAATGTTACTTCTTATTAACAATGAAAAAATCTAATAGAAAAATCCAAATGATTTGGAGGGATTTAAAAAGACCCAACATTGGTGGATCTTTTGAACAAAATATGTTGAAAAAATAAGAACAAACAAATTGTGTAAGATTCTCCTAATGTTTAAGGGTTGTATTTTGATGAGACTCTAGTGGTGAGGAATAGATTGAGTCAAGGAGATTAGCTAATCCCTAACACTATGACATATATTTTAAATCTATTTCAAAGGAAATAAAGAAGTTTGATGAAAATCTGAGCATCACCATCCAAGAAGATAATTTCATCCATATAAATAAGAAGGTTCTCTCCTCTAGGTTTACAAAGGAAGACTACACAGAAACTAAAGATGATGAGGAGGAATAGGTCAATAGTGACTATGAAGATAAAATACATTCAATATAAATTCTCACAATTTCTTAAATTTATTACCTCCTCTATAAACTAAATTATAATAAAAAAATAAGTGGGGTCGCAAATCAAAAACAAAAAGTCAACAACAAATATTTTGAGTGATAAACAAGATAATCAATGATATTTTATGTTCTAAAAATCATGGGGTGGAATTCCCCTCCCTCTTAATGAAAATCATATCTTATAATTTTAGGGGCCTCAATACTCGTATAAATAAATACTTAATTAAGCATAAACTTTTTCATTAAAGTTGGCTATTATGTTAATTCAAGAAACAAAGCTTAATACCAAAGATGAAAATATTTGAATGAGTAGAAATTTGAATTTTTGGAAGGGAGATATCTTAGTTATGAATGGTGCTTAAAGAGGATTAGATTTCATCTAGTCACCAAATTTAGTGTCAATTGAACTTTGTAGTAAAGGTCTAAGTTCTACTAATTTTTTTTTAAATTATTATTATTAGTAGTAGTTTAATGTTTATGCACCCAACTCTCTAGTTCTCAAAATACTATGTTGGGGAGAACTCTCCATTTAGCTATCTTCACTCTTCAAGGAGAAAAGTGTTCTGGGTGGGGATTTCAATGTAATTTTAACAAGTTATAATAAAAGAGGTGGAATATCTTGTCCTTCACAAAGTTATATTGATTTATCTAGGTTTGCCTATTCTAATAGTTTTTTACATGTGGCCCCAAAGAATGTATTTTATACTTGGACAAACAAAAGATTAGATTTCAATGGCATAGCTTAGTGCCTAGATAGGTTATTGGCATCCTCTCCTTAGTTGAATAGTGATTAGATCTTGGAAAGCCTGATAATTCCAACCTATGGCCTGGACCACAGATTTGTGTAGATGAAGCTCCGATAAAATTCCCATTCATGTTCAAGGATATGTGGCTTAGATACCCTAATATGTTTATGTGTATGAAGGATTAATGGAATTAGGCTCCTAATATTTATAGGATAAGGATGTATGTAATGGATAAAAAGATTAATTACATTAAATCTTGTATAATAAAATGGAACCAAGATCATGTAAGAACATCTTCCACAAAAATTAAAGGGTCCAGGAAGAACTCAACAAGTTGAATGAAGTGGTCATGTAAATAAGTATGGATGTGGATTTATTTAGAAAGGAAAAATTATTTTTGGCAAAGTTAGAATAATTATAGATGAGAAATGAAATATTTTATAAGTAACAATTCGGGGAGAGATGGTTATCATAGGGAGATAGAAACACAAAGAAAAATCAAAACTCTACCAGAGTAAAGATAATTCTTAATTTCATTTCTTCCATCAAATCCAAGGATGGAAGTTTGTTGGAAACAAATTATGAAATAAAGATGAAAATCGTGTATTTTTTCAAAGCTCTAATTTTGAATTAGGAAGTTGATGATTTGAATGCTTATTCATCATGCCGAGATCGAATTTAAAGGATTATCAATGCTTAGAAAAATAGAGATATGATGGCACCTTTTCTCATGAAGATATAAAATTCATAGTTTTATCCATGGATAAATACAAAACCTCAGGTCCAAATGGTTTTCCAACTATTTTCATTCAATATTTTTTGCACTTAGTTGGTGAGGATGTGGTAAGCGTAGTTGAGGAATCACAAAGGAAGAACAAAATTATGACTGATTTAAACTATATTTTTATTTAGTTGTTACTAAAAGGTGACCAACACTCTATATTTATGGATTTTAGGCTGATACCCCTTTGAAACACCATTTACAAGATAATTTCAAAATCAATTTCCTTATGTTTGAAACAAATATTGGATTCCCTAATCTCCCCATAACAAAGGGATTTTGTGCTTAGAAGAAACATTCACAAAGTTTTAATTATTCCACATGAAATTATCTTCTCTCTTTGTCAAAACAATTGGAGAGATATGCTGATTAAGATGGCTATCAATAAATCTCATGGTAAATTAAATTGGTAGATTTTAATGAAAACTATAGATAAATTTACCTTTGGGAAGGATTGGCACGATTGGGTGCTTAGTGCCATTTCTATCCCAAAGTTCTTAGTAATGATTAATGGATATCTGACTAGGTTATTCAAAACATCTAGAGGACTATGGTAGAGGAATCCCCTATCCCCATTTCTCTTCATTATGATGGCTAAATTACTAGGGAGAGATATCTCAAGAGCTAAAGATCAAGGCACCATCAAAATAATCACCAAATTTGAAGGTATGGATAACTTTACCTATCAACAATTGTTGATGACACCTTCTTTTTTGGTGTCACTTTGAAAAGATAAACACAAAATTTAAATAGTATCTTATGTCCTAATATAAAACCTTGGGCCAAGAAATAAATTAATCATTGAAACCAGATTTTTTTTAACACTACTATCCAATCCTAGGTGAAAATAACAAACATTTTGGTCTCTCTTTTTGTCACTTGATTCCTCTACAAGGGAATCCCTATCAAATTATTCTTCTTCACTCTTTATATCTTCATTTATTACACCTCATGGGGCTATAATTTATTCTCTTTTATTTTTATTATTTCTAATTATAATTTATAGATGAAATAATTTTGTATTGTTATCTCATTCATGTAACCATTTTATTATTGATTTTTGTTTCTGTAGTGTTTCTTCCTATGTTCATATTTTCTATTGTTACACAATCAAACATGTCTCAATACTTTAGAAGTCTTCATTCTATTCTCTTTGGTAAATATATTTGTGAAGGATTGGATGTTATTATTAAATTTTTTTTTAAGAATATATTACCAAAGTTAGTATTATTCCATTCTTCATTATTTTTATTGACCTCCTTGAGTTTTTAGGAAAATATAAGGAACTTACATCTTTTTATCTCATTCCTTTATCATATTTTCACTTATACTTAAAGGCAAGGTCGTGCAACCACATGGATTTAGGCTTGAAAAGGAATATTTATTAGCTTTCTATAAAATTCAATGGAAAATGATATAGGAAAATGGTAGGATCCTATAAATGGATCATTTATGTATAATAATTATTTTCTTTTGCAAACATATTTGAGTTTACCAAGAATTTATTTAATATTTTCAGGATTAGCTAATCTCCTCGTCATGTTATTCCAAATAAATCCTATTGCTTGAGGCTCAAAATTTATCATTACTTCCCTTTGATAGAATAAAAATAAATCCAACAAAACTTATGATATTGAGGTCGATCTTCCTATTGTTTTAGACACTTTTATAATGCCATTAAATTCTCCCAGAAAAAACATTTTATTCCATTTTTTCCATTTTTGAGCCATCTCACCTTCTCCCAACATCCTTTCTTCTCTTTTGTATCCATGGAGATATATGCATTTTCATTAGAGGAAGTGAGATCTATCCTTTAACTCTTTAACATAGACATTAAAAAAGTTGTAAGTTTTGTAAACTAGAGTGCACATGCAATATTTCGACTTCAATAGGATAATTAGACCTCATGTTGATATTTTAGGTGACGTAGCAGTCCATTCATAGTTTTTGAAATATCTTTGGCTACACTGATAAAAAAATTCTCACTAACCTTAGTTACTAAATGGTTGGTATTACGTTTTTCCTCTTTGATGAGGTACTTTACTAAGCACAACTTATTAAAGGCGCTTAGATGTATAACTCCTCAACTTAGGAGAGAAATTTCTCCTTGGCGATTTTTTATCCTTCCACTTCCTGTCATATAAATCATATTGTGTTTTACTATAAATAATAATGGTGTTGTCATTAATTTTTTTACTTTTAGTATTTATTCAATTTTATTTGTATCCTTTGATCCTTCACACCTCTTCCTTTCACTTTGAAACCTTCAATTCCTTCGTATATTCACTTTTAATCAAGGGAAAGTTTAAAGTCTAAAACATTTTTAAATAATGTTTGTATTAATTCAATATTTTTATCATAAAATAAAAATCAAACAAATTTTTATACCAATATATTTTATTTAATTATATAAAAGAATCAAAATTTTCAATTAAAATATATTTTTATTTGTCACCAAAAAAATCCATAAGTGAGTTTGTATGTATATTATAATTGAAACAACAAAAGAAACTTTTATACAAACATGTACAAACAACTTCTATATACATAAAAAATACTAAAACATGTTGGAAGACGTGGTATCCAACTCAGAAGAAAATCATTTAATTTTCCATGTCACATCAAGCAGTCTAAAAACTTTCTCTAGTGAATTCTCTCTAGCTCCATCTACCACATTTAATATTTCTTTTCTCTCTCTATCTCTCTCACTTCATCTATATGCTTCTAGTCGAAGCTAACTATTATTCTATCCTTATAAAAACATTTTAATATACTTTGTTTTTAGTATGTATGTAATAAAACATGTATGAATGAAAAAATATATATAGTGAAGCTCAATTATTTTTGTATGTAGAAAATAATTGTAAAGGAAATCAATGTAGCCCTGCTCAATTGGCATAAAGGACTAATGTTTGAAACTCATTTGGAAAATATTAATGCAATATAATTATTATGTGTTTGTTTTGTTGTGTCTATGTTTATTTACTTATATCTTCTATTTTTTTTGCATTTTAAAACCATTAAAATAGTATCAGAGATTAGCAGAGATCCTGAAGAGAAGAGATCAAAGTTTTTCAAAGGGGTTTGATTTCAAAGAAAGAAGCATCTTTAAAGGAGAGGCTACTCAAAATACTTAGAGGTAAGTAAAAAATCTTAAAATGGAAAAATAAACTCTCAACTGAAAGCAAAAGAAGAAAACTATTTTGGAGAAGCCGTGGAAGGAGTAACTGGTAGCATTTCTCAACCACAAATACCAATATTTAATTGGAAAAATTATGATTTCTGGAGTATAAAGATGAAAACCCTACTATAATCACAATATGTTTGGGATTTAGTTAAAAGTGGTTTCCTAAACTAGCAAAGCAATAGGCATATCAGGCATTGCCACAAGTAGAAAGGGATTTATTGATGGAAAATAAGAAAAAGGATGCCAAAGCATTATTTTTTATTTAGAAAGCCATGGAAGAATCAATATTTATAAGGGTTGTAGTTGCTACAAGGTCAAAAAAATCATGGGAAAGCTTGCAAATAGCATACCAAAGTACAAGCAAAGTTAAAACTTCCCAATTGCAAATACTTATGATGGATTTTTAGAATCTTCATATGAAAAAATAAAAAATATAGAATCATTATTTACACATGTATTGGGCATTTTAAATAAAATAATAACTCATGATGAGAGTATGGAAGATCAGAAGGTTGTAGAAAAATACTTAGAAGCTTGCCTGCAAAATTTGATTTAGTTGTAGTGGCCATTCAAGAATCTAAAGATTTTACTTAGTGATCAATTGATGAATAAATGGGATCATTATTGTCTCATGATCAAAGGATAAGTTATTCATGGTCATCTTCATTGGAAAATGCATTCAAAACTTAGCTTTCAGTCAATAGAATAAGAGGGAGATCAAATTATATTAGAGTTAGAGGTCATTTTTCACCAAGAGGAGGTAGAGAATATAATCAATTTGAATGTAGACCAACATCAAGCCTACATAAGTCTTTCACACCATCAAGAGGAAGAGGAAATAGTCATTTTCATAGCCATAATCAAGGAGAAAGATGTGATAACTCAAACACCCAATGTCATTATATTGTAAAAGATTTGGGAATTTTACATCTGAATGTTGAAAAAGGCAATATGATATGAATAAATAAAAGGTAAACTTTATAAATAAAAATAAGCCCAAAAATAGTGAATAAAATACAATGTTAATAACATGTAATGTTACACAAGAGAGTTCAAGGTAAGTATGGTTCTTAGATAGCAAGTGTAGAAATCATATGAGTAGAAGTAAGGAGTTGTTTGAAATAGTAGATGATTCAGTAAAATAAGAAGTAATGTTGGGAAATGATCACAAAGTATCAGTCATGGGGAAAGGATCAATTAACATAAGAAAAAAACAAGGTGAAAAGAAGCATATCCCTGATGTATACTATGTCATTGGACTAAAACATAATCTAATAAGAATTCGTCAATTGGTGCAAAAAGAGTATATGATATACTTTGACAAAGGTGAATGTGTGATTTTGGATAAGAAATAAAGCAATAGGCTAATTGAAAAAGTTGGAATGATGAGAAATATAATGTTTCCTCTTAAGATCCAAAGTGAAATATGTCTATAACCTCAAAGATTACAAACAATATTTAGAATTTCATTCAAGAATCAATATTGGTTATGGCACTTGAGATTTGGACATCTAAACTTTAGAGGTTTGTATCTTTTGTATAGAAAGAGAATGGTATATGGATTGCCACCAATAAATCCATATAAAATAAAATGTGAGAGTTGCATACTTGAAAATTAACATACACAAAAAAATTCTAGTTTGGAAATCTTATAGGGAAAGATATCCACTTAAAATAGTCCATTCAAACCTTTGTGGACCAATGCAAACACCATCCACAAGTGGAATATATATTTTTTGACATTCACTGGTAATTTTAGCCATAAAATTTTGGTGCATTTTTTAACATTTAAATCAGATGTGTTTGGTATTTTTAAGGAGTTAAAAGCTAAAGTTAAAAAGGAAAGTGGATACTATATCAAACTATTGAGAACCGATCAAGGTGGTGAATACATATCAAATGATTTTATGAATTTTTACAAGGCAAATGGAATAAGAAAATAATTCACAACAAGATATACACCTCAATAAAAGAGAGTCATAGAAAGAAAGAATAAGAAAATTATGGAAATGACATGAATCATGATAAAATCTAAGCATCTACCAAATGAATATTGGGCTAAAATGGTTGCATGTGTAGTATAAAATTTGAATAGGTGTCAAACAAAATCAGTGATACATAAGATACCACAAAAAGTATGGATAAAAAAGAAACATAATGTCTCACATTTGAGAGTCTTTGGATGTGTAGCATAATCTTTGATACCTCAAGAATTGAGAAAGAAGTTAGACAATAGAAGCCAAAAATGCATTTTTATGGGATATAGTGAACAATCCAAACCATATAATTTATACGGTCCACGTATAAAGAAGTTAATAATTAGTCATGATTTAGAATTTGTTGAATAAGAATAATGGGATAGAAGCATTGACAAGAAAACTAAAATTTTAGTAGGATTACCACATGAAAATGAGATGGTAAAAGATGATGCACAAACAAATGTTCCTTAATCTCCACAAGCAAATGTTCCCATAATGTTTTCTAAGGCACCTACCATTTCAAATTGATCTACTCTAGTTAGAAAGGCACACATATAGGGTGAGATGGTTGGATGAATATTTTAAGATAAGAAAGGATACATTCCTACTTGGTTTGATTGTTTTAGTATTTGACTTTGATAAAAATTACACATTCAAACCCCAAATGGAAGTTCAATCCTATTATTTCAACTCATCACAGGTTGCCATATTGATGCATATAGCATTTATGCATGCACCTAATAGTAAAATATAACAAAGGAAAATATTAATGGAGTACCATTTCTATAACAGTGATGATTAATCACATTATTTAGTGTATGTGAAAGATTGTTTTCAAAAAATTTAAGAATAGTTGATTCAAATGAACATTACTTTCAATCAAAATTACATTTGGTTAGACAATTTCACTTCACAATTTAAAAATGCATGAATTTTTTATTGGTTGAGAAGCACACATGTTACCAATGGTGTAGAAAACATTTAGAGTTTCATTGAGGCTGGCCATAGAAAATGGGAGCATGATGGTGCTAGAACATGTGTAAAAAGAGATATTGCAAGGGAAGAGTTGAAATTTGAAGAGGGTGTTCATTTCAAAAAAGCAAAAAATATGGTTAAATGCTATAATGAGAATATCTGTCACTGTTCTCAACCAAATTATACTATTCATAGACATTTCTAGTTAATGGAGGAAGAGCACTTGGCAAAGTATGAGGATTATATGACTCTAATATGTTCAATTGACTATCACTCATTTTTTAACTCAAATTCAATTTCTTAGACTATTCATATGAGACACTTGGCATGTTTTTGTTCTACATGCATGGATTCTATTTGGAATAAGTGCGAGTCACAAGAGTGGGTCAATGATTAGATTTATAAAATTCTAATTCTAATTAACACATATCAAATTTCAAGAACATTATAGCTTAAAAATATGACATCATCAGATGAATTTGACCATGTATCTAATCTAATGGAGTGAGGTAGACTATTTTTCACTATGTACAATTTATTCTCATTATATATCTTTATATTATCCTTAAAATGGATTTTTATGATACAAGGCATGATTTTATAGTTTTTTCATATGAGGATAATGAATAGGGAACTAATTACTACTTGTGTCTGTGTGTAAAGAGAAATAAAAATATAACTTTCCTCATTATAGGTGGAGAAACCATTGACTGTCTCACCAGGTCAGTGGTAGTCACTGGAACTTGGTTTCGATGATATCCTATAAAATATTCAGATCAATGGTTGTTTGAAGAGTTTGAAATACATATTAAGATACTACACTATTCAAATTTTATTCTTAAAATGAATATTCAATTACAAAAATATCATGGGAGGTCATTAAACAAGGAACTATGAAAAGTTTAGGAGTCAGGCGATAAAGCTATTCTTGATACTATCAAGGTTAGACCATATCCTGGTGGTTCACTAGATTGAAATACATAGGTATGTTGACCTCTTAAATTAATATGTAATCAATTTTGCCATTTTTTTTATTTTCTAGGTAGTACATATGAATTTCATTTTTGATTACTTATTAACAAATGTTTCTAGGTTAGTGGTGTTAGATAAGCTTCCACCTTCATGTGGTTGACAATGTTAGTAGAGAATTTTATATTATTAAAGCTAAGGTAATCTTAATTTGGACATGATCAAATTGATATATTCTCAGGTGGAGGTCTCAGATGTATAAATGGTAGTTGGAGCTCAAGAAGTTGTTTGTTTATTGCCAAAAAGTTTAATTTTTGAAATTGTGACTGCATCTTGTCCAACATATTCCTATTGAAGGTTCCACCTGAGTGATCTAGGGTCTAATTAGATGGATTAAATAGTTAGGGGTTTTGACAATTCATGAAAATTACTTATAGGTTTCATTTTATGTGTGTTTAAATATAGGCTAAACATTGTGTTTTTCTTGTATTGGAAAGGGCATTCTTGAGGCTACAATGGGTGGTGGGTTTATTGATCCAACTTAATAGGAAGTTAAGAACCCAATCCTAGATTTTATTCTCCACCCCATAGAAGTGTTGAAAGTGTTATTTTTTAATCAAAAAGCATTGAAACCATAATTCTACTACCACAACTTAAACTTTGACAACATTTGTTGTCAGTGTTTCCGCACTCCTAAACAGTAGTGAAAATAAACTTTTGGGTCCATTTAAATTTAATGATGGTATGATAACATGTAATTTTTCTATATGGACATGATTTAAGTGATATATTCTCAGGTGGAGGTATTGAATGTAGAAATGATAGTTGGAGCTGAACAAGTTATTTGTTCCATGCCAAAAAAGTTGCATTTTTTGACCTGTCACTGCAACTTATATAACATATTTATATCAAAGGTTACACATGATTTATATGGAATAAAATTATAGGTATTAAATATTTATGGAAAACATTTTATGGTTTACATATATGACTTGTAGGTTTCATTTTATGTGTGTTTAAACTTAGGCTTAAAAATTACATTTTTCTTGTTTTGGAAAGGGCATTCTTGAGGCTGGAATGGGTAGTGAATTTATGGATATGGCCTAATAGGTGGCCAATAACCTATTCCTATACATTATATTCCCCTTATACATGTTGATAGTGTTATTTTTCAATCAGGAAGCATTGGAACCATGGTACAACTTAAACTTTGACAACATTTGGTGTCAATGTTTTCATGCTCTTGATTGGTAGTGAACATGCACTTCTAGGTGGATTTGAATATTGAGGTGGTGTGATAACATGTAATTTGACTATAGATATGTGATTAAATTGATATATTCATAGATGGAGGTCCCAGAGACAAAATTAGCAGTTGGAGCTCAAGAAGTTGCTTGTTTAATGCCAAAACATTACATTTTTGGCCCATTAATGCAACTTGTCCAATTGATTGATCTTGAAGGTTCAACCTAAGTGATATTAGGTGAGATTAGAGAATTTTAGTTGGTATGGGAAATATATTATGGTTTAAAAAAATTATTTATAGGTTTTATTTTACACATGTTTTAATTTAGGCTACAAATTATATTTTTCTTTTATTAGGAAGGGCGTTCTTGAGGCCAAAATGGGTGGTGGGTTTGTCGATCGGGAATGATATAAGTCCAATAACCTATTAATAGATTTAATCCACCCCCAATATGTGTTTACAATGTCATTTTTTGGTTAAGAAGCATCGAAACAAGAGTTCTACAACCACAACTTAAATTTTGACAATATTTGTTGTCAATGTTTCCCCACTACTAAACAGTAATGAAAATTAACTTCCAAGTATATTTGATAATCATGGTGGTGTGATAACATGTAATTTAAATATTTGAACATGATCGAAGTAATATATTCTTAGCTGGAGGTCTCAAAGGTAGAAATGGTAATTGGAGCTCAAGAATTTGCTTGTTCAATGCTAAAAAGTTGCATTTTTGGACTCATCACTGCAACTTGTTCAATGGATTGCTTTTGAAGGTTACACCTAAGTCATCTGAGTTATGATTAGATGACTTAAAAAGGTAATTGAAATATCTAATGGTTTATGGAATTGATTTACAAGTTTTGTTTTACTCATGTTTGAACTTAGGTTAAAAAATTACATTTTTATTATATTGAGAAGGGCATTCTTGAGTTTGGAATGGGTGGTGGGTTTATCGATTGGGCCTAATAAGAGGCCAAAAACTTATTATTATTTATTACCCATCACTAGAGTTGTTGGTATTGTTATTTTTTGGTTAATAAGAGTTGAAATAAAAGTTCCACAACCACAACATAAACTTTAACAACATTTATTGTCAGTGATTCTATGCTCTTGAACTATAGCGAAAATACATTTTTTGGTTGATTTGAACATCATGGCAATGTGATAACATGTAATTTTCCTATCTAAATGTGCTCTAAGTGATATATTTTTAGGTGGAGGTACTAAAGGTAGAAATGGCAGTTAGAGTTAAAGAAGTTACTTGTTCAATGACAAAAAGTTGTATTTATAGACCCATCACTACAACTTTTCCAATGGATTGTTCATAAAAATTATGTATAGGTTTTTTTTTACGCATGTTTGAACTTAGGCTAAAAAATTGCATGTTTATTGTTTTGAAAAGGTCATATTTGAGGTCGAATAGGTGGTGGGTTTATCAATCAAGCCTAATGAGAGGCCAAGAACCCAGTCCTAGACATTAACCACCCTATCAGGTGTGTTGGTAGTGTTAGTTTTGGTTCAATAAGCATCAAAATAATAGTTTTGTTAAGCTCTCAACCTATAAATTTTTTGAGTAAATCCAAAGTAAGGTTTTAATGATTAAAACACATTTAAGTCCCAAATAATTGAACAATAAGATATGAAACTTTGTAATCAGTTGGGAAATGAATCTTATAAGATATTAAAAGTATCATTGGGTTGATAAGAGGTTTGTAATTACAGGTACAAAGGACTATTTTTATGTACACCTATAGAAGACCATTCTTGAAAAAGTTGTGCATAAGGTAAGACAAGATTTTGGTTGATTTGAGTTAAAATATGATTCAATTCCTAAAATAATACTATAAACATAATTTTAAGAGCTACAAACTCTATTTTGATAAATTGACCTATTGGAGCAAAAACTAGGTCTAGAGACCTAAAAACATAAAAAGATAGAATTTGAGAATGAGAGCTCAATATCTTAGAGACCTATAGTTGGTTGATTTCTTGTATGTTTTTACACATACATAAATCCTTGAGTTTTAAAAAGACCTATCTAAAATATCTTAAAGAATAATGTTCAAAACAAGGAAAGTAGATTTGAGAGATTGGTGACTAGTTAAGAGTAGACCTAATGAGTAATTGACTAATTTACAAGAATATTGTTTGAGATTGGATTTTGAATTGAGTTGAGAACAAGAGTGGATAAGTGAGGTTGGAATTATTCATGATCTTAAAGTATATGAATAGGACTTTTATACCCTTCTTAAACATATAATAGAAAACTATGCATTAGGTGGTATTAGGGGATGATAAAAGGTTTTAGCCAAATATGGTTTATTGTCTCATGAATGAATATTATATTTCAAGTCAATAAATTTTTCTTTTATTAGACTAAAGAAATTATATTCAAGGTTAGGCAAAATTTCATCTTGTAAATTTAGCAAAGATAAATTTGAAAAGACGAAGAAGTGAACCATTTACATGGTCACCAAAAGGAGTTGAGTTCATAAGTGGTATTGATAAAGATTACTCAAGAGGTGAGGAAAAATATAAATGAACAAGAATCATAGAAGGCATACACGTAGTAGGCCTAGTTTCAATAAAAGGTAGTCAAAAAGGCATTAGAGCCAGGTTAAGGTGAAATATCATGTAACTTATAGGTATAGGTATCTGGGTGATAAATTTATATGGATTTATGAATGATTTTATGTCTTTGAAATAGACAAGTTTGAACATGATTGGGTATGGGGTTTATGTGAAATAAAATTGTGTTAATGATCAATTGAAAATTTGTAAATGGGTGATGATAAATGCAAAATAGATAAGAGTGTCATTATTCATTTACACTACACACAATCAAATAAAACCTTTAATTTAAAAAAATATGGGAGATCTGAGATTTATAGCATTTAAAATAATTTGTTTCAATCCTCATTTGTGTATAAAATTAAATACAAGATCTGATAAATAATAGCTCAAAATTTTTAAAAAAGACTATATAATAACATTTTAATATAAAACAATATAAATTAGATAGATTTCCATTATAGGCATACAATATAGGCACATGTTTACAATGTCAATAGTACATATATTTCTATAGTAGGCATATAAAATATTACATCTACCAACATAGTATCTAATGTTTAGTGAATGTTATATAAGCATATACAATGCCAAAAATGTGTAAATTACCATATAGGCATAGAAAAAAGCATATCTCATGTAACACATCCTATTCATCAAATAGCCTCCCTCTCTTTTCCTTCCTTGAAGAAGACTCTCCCTGGGATGACCTACTAGTAGATGGAGATCCACCTAATGCCTTAGATTTGTCCAAGGTCAGACTACGGGTCTTGTGCTCATAGCTCACTTGTAGCTAAGCCTATTCAAATACAAGTATTATTATAAAATTCACATAAAATACATTCAACTAATTTTTAAGAAAATAATTTTAATCTAAAATAAAAACTCACTTAAACATGCACTTACTAAAAGCTTGCACTCCTACTCAATCTATGTTTTATGCTCAAACAAGTTAGTGGCAGGCTCAGTTGTTCAAATAGGCATCTAAAATGGGGAAGAAACATGAGAAATTGTCCTATTAATCATCTGACTGGGACTATCAGATGTCCTAGGATAACCCTACATACATAATACATTCACAAAAGATATATTTTCTCCATGTATGTATAAAAATTATTTTAAAAAGTCTATTTTTACAATTCAAAATTACAAGTTAATATATACCTCTATCATCACCTGTACAGATGGCATTGAAATAGTAATGCCTATGTCTATCTCAGATCAAAGTGATGGAGGAGTGTCTACTTGAGCCATCAATAATTCATGTAAATAAGGTATTACTTAGTTTTCTATAAAGTATCAAAGATATATAAGGCATGGTTTTCTCAATTTAAATCAAGATATTTGTGACAAAGTCTTTCAACATGCATATCATGAAAAGATAATGTAAACCAAGAATCATGGAAGTGTAAGTACCATGTAATGTGCAATGGCCAAGAATAACAAGTAGTTTACATGTTGGAGGTAATATAAAAATTGTAATACATGTAGGAAGTGTGAGTGGAAGAGTAGGAGGTCGATAGAATATTAGCACTTTAAGAAGGCAGAGTTAGGGAGAGAAAATGAATAAGAGACATATCAAAAAATTTGTCCTTACTTTTAATACTTTTTTAGATATATTAAAACATAAATAAGTCTCTAGCAGTTTATGACCAATCCTTTAGTGTTAATATATTTATTTAGAGAAGATACAAGTTAGTATTCTACAAGTTCAAAGTGGTGAAACACAAGCTTCAATACTTTGTCTTCAGGCATAGTCAAAAAGAGCATAACATAGTCATTTAGAATGTCATTATAAATGATATAAATATGAGTAAGGGATAGAAGGTCTCTATGAAATGAATTTAAACACATTTAAAGTCTCAATACTATTGATAAAATATAAAATACATGGAAATACTATATACAGTCCAATCAATAACAATTCTGAGTTTGCATAGTAATAAAGATAGACCATATAGAGTTATTGTAAATAGAGTTAAGGATTTATGGTATTGTGAATATTGTGGGATATTATTTTTCCATGTGTTTGATTCTTTTATTTTCTCTCAATTTAAGGTAAAGCATCTTAAGTGTTAATTTTATCCTATTTGTTGACATAGTCATGTTGAAGGGCTATAAAATTATGTAAAACTACATGTTGGGATTGATTTGCTATTGAGAAAAGAAAATTAATAGTTTGATAAGATACATGTTGTAAGGGAAGATCCATTTAAATCATTATAATATTTGATAAGGGTCAGAAGGTCATTCTAGCTCATTTATTATCCTTTCAGGTAGGTGTAGACTGAGACAACATAAGTTAGGGTTTGAAACTATAAAATGAGATAATAATTGATTTAACCAATTAAAAGTCATTAAAATTTGTGTAAAAGTTTATTTATATATGAGGAAGAGTATTTTTAAGGGTTAAATTCAATTTGAATCCTTATGGTGTGGTTTCATAGGCAGTAGCCTAAAATTAGGCTTGGGAGACCTAATTAGTCCTAAGGGGTATTGAGTTAGGTTTTCTTTGAAAATACTTAAATTATGAAATTTTGTTTAGATCAATGTTATGTAAATGGGTATCTAAATGTAATTTGTTATTATAGTAGGTTATAACTATTACATTATTAGTTATAATTTTATAACTCGCTACATTATATGGAGTTCTCACCTATCTTCCCCACATTTTATGGACATCTCACCTATTTTTAGTTCCATATTAGATGTATTATTCATCTTGTGTTTATGAATAAATCAATCAAGTTTTTTGTGTGTGCAATTTTTGTTCAAGTCTCTCCAATCTACTAATATTTTGGTATCAGACCCTGTTACAGCCAAGATGTGGAATGTTGGACCATAATCCTATGACCTATGCAATGTTAGCACTGAGAAGTGTGAAGAAAAAAAGAAGTATCACCAACTCCTAGAAAAAATCATGTGTTACTTGAATATCCTAGATGAGAAGAGAATGGTGGGTAGAATAGAAGCAAGAGGACCATAAGACATGGGGTGAAGTAGATCTAAAGCATTGGATTTATTGGTGATCTCAGCATGATGCTCTACACCACCAAAAGATGAAACCTTCTTGATCCTTTTTAGACCCTCAACACCCAGTGCCAATAATAAATTTCCTTTGAAGATTATCATGAGAATATTTGTATAAGTGTTTATTACCATTATGCAATAAGTATAAATCAAATTTTTTAAAGCCTATAAAAGATGTAGATCTATTAAGATTTGATTGAATTGAAGAAGTAATAAGGAGAGTAAATCAATGTACAAAAAAAGTGAAAACATTGTTGAGTGCTGAACTGAGTAGGAGAGCATACCAATCCTGAGATGTTTGCATCATAACGTCTAAAGGCTAGAGAAAAATCCTAAAAGGTACACCTTTCTAATACAAAATTTTAAAACTTACCTTGATAGCTTTTGAAATCTATGTCTCTTTATTTCAAGATAAAAATTCAAATTCTTGTAGAGAAATATTCTGGTTTGAACTTTCATATATGGAAGGTTAAAATACAAACACAATTAATACATAAAAATTTGTGTGGAATCGTAAATGGAGATGAGAAATAACCCACCCAGGCAAGTAAATTATTTTAGTGGAAAACAAGAGATGATAAATCAAAAGTTATTATTGGTTTTGCACTTTTAGATTCATATCTTGTGGATTTATATAAATAATTTAAGGAAATTTGGAATACAATCAACACCCTATTTGGTGCAAAAGAAATAAATGCCCAATTTTCACTAAAATTATAGCTATATAGATTCAAAATAGATGATGTAATTACTCTATCCATCCATGTAAATAATTTGAGGTCTCTTATTAGTTAACTTACAGATGTAAAAATAAATTTCAAAGATCAGGATTCAAAGGTATTTTATTTATTAGTCTACCATATAAATATAGCAATATTATATTTACTCTTACCCAAATACCATCACAATCTCTCGATGATATGATTTTAGCACTACTAGCAAAAGACAAAATTATACCTATATAATATGAAGATATTTTGCAACATGAGAATGTATTTTAATCTCAAATTTATCATAAAATGTCCAATATTGAAAAAAAAGACATAAAATACCACTACATCAAGAAGAAATGCCATACAAAATGGGACTATTTTGTTTGAGCAAAAGATATTCTAAAAAAGGAAATTCAATACTAGTAAAGCTAATGTTGCTCAAGTAGAAGATCCACCAGATACTAATGAAAGTGAAGAGTGAATTGATGAGGTCACCTTCACTCCACATCTCTTTTGTGAAACATGTAGTAGCACATATACTAAAGGTTTGAGGATACATAGAGGTAGGAGGACAATTGGTGTCCGCTCATGAGTTGTCTACAATAGGGTTGCATCATTGTTATGATGACATTTTTTTAGTCTGTTTGTTTTATGTTGTGTTTTGTGTGATTGTGCAGTGTGGTTTTCAATAAAATAATGTGCATTATTTTCTAGTTTAGTACCTCCTAATGAAGAACATTATGGGGAGAAAAATCACTAAAGTATAACTTGGTTCTTAAAAAAGGGTTTGTGGAAATTTGAGAAACTACCAAAGTGGTCAAGATATCCTACGACCTCTAGGTTCATGGTCAATTTGCATCAAAAAATCATATAGGTTTGTGTTAATCGAAGAAACCACTGAAGGTGTTAAGTAAAGAGATGTACTTCTGTCACTTCCAAGTTTGTGGTGATCCTACAAGGAGAAACCATGGTGCCACCAAGATGATGAAGCCATCAAGATGATATGCCACTACAAAAATTGTGCAAGCTACATAGAGAGTGTAAACTCATTTTATTGTGTTTGAAATAAGGAGGGGTCAACTATCAAGAATATGATTTTTGAAAAAATAATGTAATAAGGGAGGGGGGGGGAATGTTAGCATAGTATGTTATAATTATTACATTATTAGTTGTTATTTTTATAACTCCCTAGATTTTATGAACCTCTCACCTGTTTTTAGTTGCATCTTTGATGTATTTATTCATCTTGTGTTTGTGATAAATCAATCAAGCTTTCTAAGTGTGGAATTTTTATTCAGATCTCTCCAATCTACTAACATGGGTTTTCTTTGGTTTAGAGCTTTCCAGTTTACTCAGAACAAGGAGGTTTGCCTCAAAAAATGCCTAGTATAAGGAAGGTGTCAAAGAGGAAAGAAGAGTTAAGTGAGGATTTGAATCTTGGGGATTGTGTGGAATGGTTGGATACATGGAATGATATGTAATTGAGTAGGTAGATTATCTTAGGAGTATTGTGGAAGGATAAAATCAAAGTAGCATGTAAACCTATGAAAACACATAAGAATATTTTCAAGAATAGACCAAGGATAAAGAGAGAGAGAGAGAACATGAAAATAGAGTATGAATTGAGGAGGTTGATGTTAAAAGTAAATATTATAGATGTAGTTAACTAGTAAAATGACTTCAAGTAGAGGACGATTAAGTGAATACAAGGAGGCTTAATATCCTTTGAATAGGTAAGACTAAACAAAAAAGACCTAGTAAATGTAAAGTGATCAAAGAGATAAAGAGGTTGAAGATAGAATATAAAGAAGGCCAAGAAAATATCAAAGCTGGGTATTTGGTAGAGGTAAGTGTGTATTTCCATCCATATCAAGGAATATTTTTAGAACCTCTACATCAAGATCCCTGATAAATAACTTTAAATTAAACTTAAAAAGCAAATATACATAGACTAAATGTACATAGAGCATAAGTTTAACTTGAAATTTTACCTCTATGTAAGTAAGAGATGTCATCCTAATAGAGAGAGATGCAGTAGTGGATGGGCCAATAGTTGGATCTAAAAATGTAAACAATGGCTGCATCAAATCAAAATTTGAAAATGTTAGCTATGATGATGAAGGCACCATCACCTCTTGGGACATAAAAAATGACATATATATTATTCAATTTTTAAGTAAAATAATTATTAGCTAAATAAAATTTGTAAATATAACTTAAATTTAACATGTCGTTTATATAAAATATACATACATCTATGTAGTTGCTGATGTTTTCATACCAAATAGAATGCAAAAACTCATCACTCATAAGTATATTATCCAATCCCTATAAACCACTAGTGCCATCATCATCAAAAGGTCTAGTGCACATAACACCACAAGAATTAGAAGGGTGGGGTTAGGTATGCATACTAGGTGACGTATCTTTAGAATCACTCTATGAGAGCCTACTCCTATGCTAAATGAGTGTATAAGTGACCTAACTAAGTGTATGTAGAGTGTCGATATATATGACCTATTGAACTATAGAAGTGATATTTGGATTAAGTTTATATTAGATATGGATCCTTGTAGGTCAATTAGGTGCATGACGTACACCTGATCGATCCTATGCACAACTTTTTCCCTCAGCCTTGAAACTCACTATAATAAAAATAATTTGAAATCTCATTGAGGAAAAACTCACATTAGAGTTTCTTGAAAAAATGAGACCTCATGGTTCTTACATAGTGGATAATCAAACACCATCCACCATTAGTCCTAAAAATTAGCTGTGATTAATTTATGTAGGAATTGATAGATTGGAAAACATTTTAGAAGGTAGAAAAAATGGTGCATTAGTGGATGGGTCAATGAATAAGGAAAAAATGAATAATTTTGATATGTATTTATGCTTGACCTCAAGTCCTAACAAATTTTTAGTAAAATAAGCCCTAGAACTATCTCGATATGAAGCCTATCTATCAAATTTACTCATTATAGAGTTAATTTGACATAATAATGTCTCCATGGAATTAGAAATATAGGTTCAATGGGTGTAGGTGGAAGTGGGATCCCTCATTATCCCAATTAATTATTCAATTTCAATTTTATTTCCCATAATGTGGTCAACTAGACTCTTCTAACTGGCTGGGGGATTTTGTGGAACTGTATGAGAGTTAGGTGGAGGGATAGGAGGAGGAATAAGAGGGTTATATGGAGGGTTAGTAAGAGGAACAAGAGGGTTATTTGGAGGGTTAGGTAGAAGAATAGGAGGGTTAGTAGGATGAGTTGTTCAAAATGAACAAATTACCACTAAAAATCAGGGTTCAACAATGAAAATTACTAAAATTTAATGATAACAAGTGTAGTTTTTTACCACTTACCTCTTCTACATGTTAGCATCATCAATTAGTGTCTTCTTGAAATGAATTATGGCAAGGTTTAGCCTCTCTCACCCAAAATCTGATCACAGAATGGCAATGTTAATGAAGGAAGCTTGAATGCAAAATGAGGAATTTTACATTTAGGTTTCGGTTGAATTTTTCTCATTACATAGGTAACATGATCACATTATTAACATGATCATGTTAATAAAAACAATAACAATTTAATTTCATTATTAACATGATCATAACGTGATCTCATTATTTAATAACATGATCACATTATGGCTAGGTAATTACCAAGACATAATTTAAATAATGTGATCGCATTACTTAAAATATCCATAAAATTGTCCCACAACTCTATACACTTACCCTAGGTGCATCAGTAGATTTGGAGGTGTACCTATTGGAAATATTGAGCTTCCCTTCCACCCATCAAAGATGTCAGAAACCAATGAGGGATCTCATACCTTAGATCATGATGACACCCATGTTGACAATGAAAAAATGTTGATAGTGTTGTCATGGAATAAGATTCTGATAATGAAAACCTCAAAATAAATTAAAATGAAAAAATAAATTATGATCAAATACATGGAATCGGATTGTTTTGTGACCACATTTGATAAAACCTTGAAGATATTAACGAGATGTTAAAAACTATTATTGAATAAAAAAATCCAAAACTATAGTGGAAACATCATTCACCTTGAATACATTACAATTAAATACATCTAGTGGGGGCACATATTGTGTTCAAACCTTTGTTCCATAATAATACTATTGATGCATCTATTAGGTAGTTACACATTTTTTAACACAAATACTAGTTTCAATGCCTATTACTACTTAAAACATGTTTTCATGCCCTTTCGTGACTAATCAAATTGATAGTCTAAATCCCATTGGGCCTACATCTTAATCATTCCTTCAAGTTATAATGACCTTGGAAGATAGAATTACAAACATTGAACAAAAAGTTTTAAAATCCACTCATACAATAGATTTGCAAGATGTGTTGCACAACCCCCTTGCACTTGAAATATCTTTACAACCTATGCCAACTAGATTTTTTTCATCTTAGTTAACATTTTATGATGGCAAAGGTGATCCTAAACAACTTATTCAAACATTTTATAGTGCATGCCTTGACTATGCTTCCAATCATAAACTTTTGAAGAAAATATTTTGAATAATCCTCAAGGACTATGCTTTAAGGTGGTTCTATGATTTAAATCTCCAATATATCAAAGCATTCAAACCTCTTGTAGACCAATTCTTCACACACTTTTCCATTAACATTTATGAAAAGGTTTCCTATTCCCAAATTATAAAAAAAAAAACAATGAACCAATGAACCCATCAATAAATATGTCTTGAGATATAAGACAATGCTAGCTAAAATGACCAAACTTATGGTAGACAATGTTTTTCAATATATATTCAAGTAATATTTTTTTCTCTTTTACATGAGTCGATTATTTTCAATAATTTCAAATCTTTTAGTGAATTTTTCCATATTGTACGAGATCACGAAATGAAGCTTATGTTGTTAAATAATCTCAATTATGTAAGAAAAACACTAGCTACATCTACATATAGCACCAAATTAACAATTAAACCAAGTTATAAGATAAAGCCTCTTGATCCTAAAAATGAAACAACCACCATAGTTAAAATAGTTTCATAACAACATGATTGGCTTGTCCTATCTAATGGACTAAGGAGAAAATTTACACTTTTACCTGAGCCCCCAACTTTATTACTCTGACAGTTATTAGAGTGTCAACTTATATCTGTTCCTCAACCTATCAAACTTGATATGAGTTGATCTATACCCAATATATATGATCCAAATGCTTATTATGTTTATAATCAGGGACCAAGGCATTCTACAAATAAATGTTTTATCTTGAAACATAAGATCCAAGATCTAATTGATGATGAAAACTTATATTTAAAGATCCTCCAAAGGAATCAAATTCACAACTTGGTGATCACCATAAAAATAAAATATTTCACAATCATTTGCAACACTATTCTAATAAGGAAATAGAAGTCCAAATGGATATAATGCATGTACTCCTCCATCACATTATGGAAACCCACTAGATGGAGTTGTTGGTACTTGTATGCAACATATACCTCTCATGGTTTAGAGATATTCTACTTCTTTTGATGGCAATGAAATTAAGTATGATGAATATGATATTCATTCTTTATTCATTCATGTATACCTTGACAAACACCCCATATGCATTGTTATTATTAATAATGGTGCAAGTGAAAATGTTTGAAACATGACATTACTTATGCACTTAGGTTATATTCATAATGATTTACACCTTTATACAAAATTAGTTGAAAAATTTGATGGGACCTCTTGGAAGGCCCTTGAAAAATATTATTTGTTAGTACCACATATGTGGTTACTACCTTTTCATTTATCCCTTCCACAGACATATTTGATATGTTATTTGGAAGACATCAGATACACACTCTTTGATTATTATCTTCTATAGTGTATAGGTGTGTTAAATACATTCATGTCAATCAGGTTATTATAAATTTCATATGAGCATCCTCTTGAACAAAATAAACTTATACGTAGACAAGTACCTATCAAGCCTAGTAAGGCTAATTCACCTAAAAAGAGTAAGAAATAAGCAATCCCCTCTAATAGATGTCTAGTACTTGAGAAACCATTAGATAAGTGGCATACAGTAGATTCCATGGAATCTTAATATTCTAATAAAAAACATGTCAGATATATAGAGCACCTCAAAATGCATATATTACTTATATGCCAATGAAACCAAACAACACTCAATAAATGGTTCAAAAAACCCATACTCTTATTATGCCTAATATTGTTTCACAAGCATAGAGTCCTATTTTACATATGTAGAGCACCATTGATACCATAATGATAAATATTAAATAACACATACTCCACGATAATATAACCTAGATATTACACTAGGTTCATAATGAGGAGATATCTATGGCTATCCACTAGATGGCATCATAAGATCTAATCCTTCTAATTCAAAAAAATTCAAAACTACTAAAAAAATATTCAAAACTCACAAAACACTTTCATCACTTACATATTCTATTGGTTTCTTGGCATCCATGTGTTACTTCTATATTGATGGATAACATACTCAATTACTGCTATATACATAAATGTGTCACATTACTACTTGAGTTTGATACATGCATCCACAGATACATGATACATTCTTATTTCCAATTTTAGACTTTCCCTATACTCATGTCATATGGACATTAGGGGCATCTACTTCTTTGGACTTGATACAATTAGGGTATACGATTCGATGATCACTCTACATTATTATGTTTGAGATCACATATGTACTTTCAGATGACTATAATGTGTGATTATATCTTACACATGGTACTTAATATGTTATACACTTGACATCTTTTTTTAACACATTAGATCCATGAGAAACTATGACATGTTTATGTTGGTTGTTTATGATTTACTCTATGCACTTCCTTGAGTGTCATGTATTATTTTATCAAGCACTTGAATATTCTCCTATACTTGTAACCCCCATACCTATGTATGAATTCATTGACATTTACATATATCATTATTTATTATATGGATACTTGAATATGTCATTCTTACCTTTATGGACATTTGACTAAGTCGTGTCTCTTTGATTGTCTAAAATTTGAATGAAAATACCCCTTGTTTGTGGTCCCCTTAAACCATTACCTTTTCAATTTATTTTGAGTAATATTTTATGTGCACTTGTTTACTTGTTAATATTATAGTTTTACTCTATAGACATTTCCATTATCTTTGTCATGTATATTAGGCCTACATATGATCACATTAGTTCTATGTGCTTTAATTTTATATGTACCTAGACACGTTCCTTCTATATACTACATGGTTAAAATCATAAAGTATATAGTTGTATTATAATTTTGAGGTGAGGTAACTACCATATCCTATCTTTTTCTCACATAAAATGGCGGGGGGGGGGGGGGGGGGGGAGGGGGGGGGGAACATTGGTGGTTCACATTTTAGTGGGGGAATGCCATAGAGACATGTTATCCTCACTTGGCACAATTTTCAAATTCAATAAGGACATATCATATGGACATGGCTTCCACACATTCATAGTTTCTATATTCAGTGGGGGCATGCTTTGGAAGCATGTTATCCACAATAATTTAGTATATAGCACTTATATAAATTTGTAGATTTACTGGGGACATGGCATATGGACGTTGATTCCATACATTCATAGTTTCTATATTAAGTGGGAGAATGATCTGGAATCATATTCTCCACATTCATTCAATATGGTACTTATATCAGTTCTCAGATTCAGAGAGGGCATGCTTTGGAAGCATGTTCTCCATACCTATTCAGTATTTAACATCTCTAGTTTATAGTGGGGGCATTTTTTAGAAACATTTCATCCACATTGGTACTTATATCAATATTCATATTTCTCCATCTATATTGAGGGAATGCTTTTTAAGCATGTTTTCCACACTTACAAAGTTATCTAAAATGGCCAAAACACATAATTATATGATTCAAACTCATAGTTATGGTAGAATTCTATACATTAATATTATTGTTATACATGTATTTTCAACATGAGACATATGTAAGATGTGTATGATATGCAAAATGTGCCTAATATTTCAAAATACAAATCAATATGAGATTTAAAAACTTTTTTGTGGCCTGTTACCATTTCATAAACTTTTATGGACTTTTACTGTGCTAATCTACTGTAGCATTTAGTTCACCTTTTTGTATGGTTGAGGTGATCAAATCACTTAATCATTATAATTTTTTAAGTTGGAATTTATCATCCAACCTCCATCGGTTATAAGTATCAATGTGTTTCATGATTGAGCTAATCTCAACTACGAGGGAGCAACTCACTTTTGCTCCAAAGTTGGGGGCATGTGCATTCCAATCTCTCTCTCTATATATCCTTGAATATATGCAATTTTAATATTTTTCTATATTTATCCTAATCTAAATTTTCAAAGCCTTATAATGATACATATTTTTGAAAAACAACTTGCCAATAGGCAAGGTGATTACATCAATACACAAATGTAATCTTAAACCTCACTCTTTTAATTTAAATTTATTTTGAAATTAATTTTAACATAGATTATATGTAATAATTTTATAATATAACGTGATCTTGGTTGTAGGTCAATCACCATCAAAGAACTCAAGTTTGGCACACACAAAGACAAGGTGTGCATACACACCCATGTACACATTCCATCCCTTTAAGCAAGTAATTTCATTACTACATTAAAGGGGGATAAATGTAGATGATATGTTGTGATTATATATCACCTTAGTCTTTTACACTTGGAAAGCTTAGACCTTAGTTGTTCGTCTTAATTATCTACCTTCCTTGTTTCCACAAGTCTCACATCTACTCTATCCTTGTGGCTCTTGGCCTATATCTCTTAAACCAACCAATTTTATATTGATGACCGAAGTCTTATATCTTGACTAGAATGTTTAAAATGTACTCATTTTCCATATCTAAAAGTTTTAAACTTGTACCTATTCTCCTACTCCTTTGACACTAATGTTTGGGTCAAACAGTAGTGTTGACATTACTGTCATGTCTTGACACAAATGTCCAGTGACTTGAAGTCATCTTATATGAAAATAAAACATATCCTAATAGTCATCCTAAGTGGTTTTATGTGGATTATTACTCCAAAAGGATTGATATAAAGACAAGATCAACCCTCATCCATTCTTCACCTACAAAACCTATCTAACATCTACAAATACCTAGTAATTAGATTAAACAACATTAAAATAGAATTCAATAGAACAAATCTTCCTAATTTATCTTCATTATTCTATACCAACCACAAATACTACACATCTATAGTCTAAATTACTAAAGGAGTAGCCTAAGAGCCTGATTTTCCAAGTTACAAGTTAAGTCATTTATGTATTTGATTTGCACACATTATATGATTCACACATAAGCCAATGCATAGGGGATAACTATACCAATCTAGGGACCTCTTCAAAGTATGGGCTATGTAGTAAGTGTCCTTTGGCAATAGGTTTTTTAGGGTCAGCTTGACACTATATGCCCAGTAACCCATTTTCCCCCAAGGTCACATTGAATATGAAAATATATGGTTTTGTCACTTCATAAGCATTAATTATCCATGAACTAGATCTAAATTTACTAGAGCAAAGGTGAAGCATAACCTAAAATTGTATAGGTTATCACATCCTATTCCAGTTGATATTCTATATATAACACTATCCTCAAACCTAGATAATAGCATCAACTTAACTATCCCATGCTAGAGTTACAATCCAAAGAGCCAGAAGCATCATATCTATAATTTGATGACTATTTTAGAATCTATTTCCTTCTTGTTTTCAGACTATTCCAAATCTAAAAGTGCATTCACATCAGAACAAGATAAGTAATTCACTTCTTTATCATTTCTATATTTATCATAATTATACTTTCCATATATAGACTATCTTGGCATAATAAATTCATAATATGTTTATATTTAAGTCTAACATCTAATTGACTTGTTATAGATTTAATTATCACCCTTATGCCATTTTATTTCTATATACCCATTTAATGCAATATAGATAATACCAACATAGATTCATAATTTTAGCATAAAACATATACCTAAAATCACACACTTAAATATGTTGGTAGAATTAAAATATTGATACCAACTTAGCTTCTCAATGTTCCATTACATTGGTTTCCTTATTCTCATGGTTTGTGTTCTTGTGAACACCTCTTTATTGTACACTGATTCTCCTTCAACTGAGATTTCCTTGAAAATATCGTATAACTCTTCACCATCTTTATATTTTTATAGTCTATTCTAGAACACTTCAACCTCATCATTATCTCTAAGCTCATCTTGAGCATCGTACAATATCTCATGTTCATCTTGATTTTTGTCAGCCATAGTAATATCTTTGATTTCCTCATTGGATTGTTATTTTAGCATCCTTATCATCATTTCCATGCCTCTAAAATCTTGTTCTTTCTTTCTTTTTTACACAATTTACTTGATTGGCCACATGACCACCTTTTTAATACATATCCTTTATTTTGATAGATCCTATTCTTCCAAACATTGCTTCAAATGAGTTGAGACCCACTACATCTCATCTATCTCCTTATGTATGTCAACTTATTTACCCACCTCATAATTTTTCTATATTGGACTCTTATTTCTTGTCAATCCTTCCATTGTTTTCTTCTTTACTTTGCCTTTTACCATGCCTTAGTGTGCCTCTCTGCTTAAGTTTTAAGTTTGAAAATGACTGCTTGATACAATACTCACACAAATAAGATGTAGAACATAAAAACATATAGACTTACAAATGCATATGTGGAACTTCTTTCTCTCTTCTTAAATAATATTCATTTTCTTGATATTTTCACCTTTTCAACCCTCAATGGGTTATTAGAATATTTGCATGTTACAAACCTTCACTTTCTTATCATCAACTTGCTCTCTCTTAGGTTTCTAGGACTTATTTCCACTTGTATTTTCACAATTCACTTGAGCTTCTAAGACATCCTTCTCATCTACTCACCCTCTCAATTGATTGCAAGGTTCTCTATCTGCCTCTTGAATGAGCTTCTTTGGTCTTCTTCCTACTTCTACACCTGTATGGACAAACTTATTTCAATTATTATTTAATTTGTACTTATATAAACTAGTTATTACCTATTTTTTCATTGTTGTTACTCACTTTCTCTCTCCCCAATAGCTTTTTCTAAGCTTTGATATAAAAAATGTTGTAGGGGTCTGCTTGGAGGTATATCAATATTGGCTATTCATAAGTGTTCACATATCATACACTTATAATATTTATACAATGAATATTCTGAACCTGTACTAACATCCCAGAGGATCATACATGCTTCTTAAGTGTCATTTATACCTTGTTGAAAAGGATCACAATATTAGGTTATTTTTGTAGAGATTTTTTCCTTCTGACTTGGTCTACTAGGCATCTTAACTAGGCCTATGTGTCGTTAAAAGGATTATACACCCCAATGGATATTATTTCAAGTTCCAATACCTCTATTATATCCAATTGGATGTGTCACAACACAAGAATTTTCTTTATACCCTTTACTTTCTTAGAAAGCCAAGAAAATAATTTTTCATTACTTTAAGCCTAATGCATTAAGACTATTTACGAATTTTTGGTCATAGCATTTTTCCTATTTATCCAACTAACTTGAAACTGAATTCAATCTCACCTAACTTCTCCATGTACATGCTCACAAAATTTTATTCTTTTTCATTGGGATGTTTTTGATATGTTTAAGATTTGGTGCCAGGCATGGTCACTACTTTTTTTTTACTAGGACTGCCCAACTATATTTTGGACATAATTTTTTTTTTATTAATCCAAACACTCCCAAACCAATTACAATGGATTCTTGACAAATTTTCCCACCTCTCCACAAATTTATAAAGTTTTCCAAAGGTTCATTTGGTATATTTTTATGTTTTTGTTCACAAAACCCTAGTTTTAGGGTATCAACCCTGTACACAATAGCAATCAAAAACTCACTATAATCACTACTTTCAAACATATTCTATCATATTAAAGACTAGAGTGGTCTCTTCATACCTTCACCTTATTCATATGTCACCTATAGATTACTATTCAACATGGAAAAGGCTATAATCAATGATTATCCACTGAATCAAACTTTGTTTTGACCCTATTCTTAAAATCTCATGCAATTGTATATTAGACATGGGATTCAAGACAACTAAAATTTCCACCTTCACCTTGAACTTTAAGATTCATACACCTATGGATTAGAAACAACCTTTAAAGGCTATGGTATATCATATTTCATGTCAATATCAACCTTGTTTCAACATTATCAAGCTTGCATGCACATCATAATACAACCTATATCCAATACAAGAATCAAAACTTTAAAACACCTAAAAAAACAAACCAATGCAATATGTTTTTAGAGACATGAGATTATTTGAATGCTTCCTTATTTCAATTCATACCAAAACATGTACAAAAATGAATTGTTTGTTTTTAATTTTACAACTCTAACCTCCTACTGTAACTTCTTCCTCTTTGTCTATATTCATGCTTAGCCTCCTCTTTTGATGGTTCGATTTTTATCATCTTATTTCCCTCTTATACGTACTAATTCTTCTTTTTGTGTCTTTATTTTGTAAAAGAGTCTTCTACATCATCTCGTACGTATAACTAGCTTAATGACTCACCTTAAGCAAGGTTTACAATGAAATAATATGGATAACGCTTCTAGAAACATTTATTTGACCTTAAAAGATCCTTACAAACTAGATCCAACTCTTGAACAAGTTTAGGTGACAAGAAAACCCCTCAAAAGTCCTTTAAAAATTTACATTTTCAAATAAACCATTTCAATAGAAAAAACATTTGAAAGCTTATATCTCTAAATTTTGAGAATCTAACTAATGAAACATCTCATAAAGGACCTATCAACACCTTAGACATCTAAACACAACCGAAAGTGACCAAAGCTTACAAAATTGAATCTCTTTTGATGATGCAATTGCATCACCCTTGTTTGTTTCAGATAAGCTTACATTAAAAAAAGATAAGAGAAATATATTCATCGATAGAATTCCTAAATGATTAAGAATCCAGATCTCCTTGGAAGAAATTATTTCAAGAATATCATGAATTTTAGAAGATTAAAAATTGTAATCCATACACTGTTAACCTGAAATTTTCTCATATCTTTCTTTTCTCATTTCTGAAAATCTAGTTAATACGAATGAAATGATTCATGCTTTTGTATTCCATGGAAATGAAAGGACGCACACTTCTTTTAAATTGTTTTTTTTTTCTTCGTTCTTATATTTGGCAACATGTGACATTCCAAAAATAAATAACTTAATATTAATGTAATGGAAAGTAACCTTGGTTGAGGCCTGCAATTTTCCAATCTTTTGTTCAAAGCAATTTTGGTCTTTTTAGTTTTATTTTTTTCTAATTATAATTCGAATACTTTTTAGCACTGGCTGATTACTATTTCGCAGCACGAAACGAAATTCCATGAACTGGTTCTGAGATATGTACAATTTTCTGGAATTGCTCTTGTATAATCTAATTCTTAATTAATAATTTTTTTATTTTCAGTTGATGACAATCCATTCTAACCTTTGCTGAAATTTAATATCATTATGTTATCTTATATGTACATTTGATTTGGCTTGTGGCCTCTCTCCAAATGCTGGTGCATCCGTCCAAATTTTTGTTTTGCATGAATAAAGGCTCACCCCTACCTGGGATAAAATTAGCTTCCAGCAGAAGCAGTAGGGTTCATTGGCCGAGAGTGCAGCAAGTGGAGATGGATAACTCCACGTCTACCTTTTACCGGATCAATGCTTACTAGATTAGGGTGTGCTATGGTCCCTTCCAGGAACGTAAACCCCAAAAGAGAAATGCAGAGAGAGTAATGAATTTTCCATTATGTGTTTTGCAGTGCCATATGTCTAGTAAACGGATTGCGGATAGATTATGGAAGGTATACAAAAAGAGCTCCCCCAACTCTAAACGTGCACCATCAGCATCTCTTTTGCCTTGCTCTTTGTTTTGGGCTTGCATTCTGCGTGCATGAGCAGGCACAACTTGGCCGCCGCCCCCACCTGCAACATTTCTCTCCTAACTCGCTCAGACGGGGAGTATTTGCAAAGCAACCAAAGTATACCGACCGCTTTCTCAGTAGCCAAGTCGGAAACTCTCATTAGTTTCATAGTGACTGCAGGATGCCCATGGCGTGGCTGCCCAAGGCAGGTCTTCCTTCTGCACATCCGCACAATACATGGAGAAGACATAACATCCTCTCGCAGGTGTTTCTTCTCTCCGACGTTTGGTCAGGAAGCGATTCGATCAACACAGATACGGTGCCTGCTTCTATTGCTTTGATTCTGTTGCGCCTGCTGTTTGAGCTCATTGTTGTTAATATTTCCAAGGCTGCCATGGTAGACTGGTGGCACACCTCCTCTTTCAACAGTTGTTGAAGCCCTTGGACCAAATCATCGTTGGCGTTCATCACAAACCGCTCCAGGCCTGTCCTTGAGACAGTCTTTAAAAGCATAGCAGCATGAAAGCGGGCGTTGGAGTTGCCTTTCTTGAGAATAGAGGTCAAGGACGCCAGGCACTTGACGGTAGCGAGCGAGTCTACCGTGTCATCGGACAAGGGAAGAGAATAGAGAACCCCCAGCGCTTCCTCGCAGGCCATCGCAGCTTCGTAGAGGCAACCGGCTTCATCGCTTTCTGCCAAACGGCATTCAATAATGGATACCAGTGCAGCAGGTGCGTCGGATGAAGCGATGAACCGTCTGTTGGTCTCGCTGTCGGCGGCAAGAGATCTAAGTTTCTTCATGGCCTTTACTTGAAACGCCGGCGCCAGAGACGACTCGATGTCCCTGAGCAATTTATTGAGCTGATTTGTGTCGAGAGGCGCCCGCGGGGTGGAAATCCGGTCGACGCCCACAGAGGAGTTGGCGACGCACCAGTGTTGAATAAGGCGGCGCAGGGTGTGGTTGGGTATAAGCTCGGTGTTGTGCAGGAGTTGCATCGTGGCGGGGCAGACGTTCTTCCCCAAGGTATACAACCACTTCTCAATGCTCTGTCGGTCGTAGGTCACACCAGTGCAGAGCGTTACAGGGTCTCGCATCAGCTGCATCGATATCGGGCACAGGAAATACGAAGGGATTTCAACCTCTGAATTGTTTGATGGATCCATACAAATAACAGATTCGGAGACGAATGTTGGTTAGGAATAGGCTATAGATAGTATTTTCTGTGAGCGAAGGCCACAGAATTCTCAAGGGAAACAGATGCGGAAGCGATGTCAAAGGGAGATTAGAGTTGTGCTGAGCGGGTTGTGAATGGTGGCTTAGGCCATTAATATGGATGTGAAGTCCACGCAGTCGTTCGACGAGAAGGTCAAATTAGAAAGGCAAAGTGCTCAACGGGTAAAACGTGCCCTTCAACCGCCTTCTACAATTTTCATCCACGCGACTAATTCTGGTGGGCAACTTCTCGTAAATGTTGACCTTTTCGTACGCTCTAAAATTTTATTTCGAATGTTATTTGAGAAAGGCCATTGCTCCATTGGATAAGTGCCCAAAATAAATTGCATCTCTTTCAATGTGCCTGGATATAACCACTACAAGTATAAAAATCCCTGATTACTGTGTCAAGTCTGACCCATTCAAAAATAAATGGGTTAATAAATTTATGTCAAACTTATTTCTGAATTAAAACGGTAAATTATGTTTTTTAAATCTTTTTGTTTTGATGTGTAATGGTTAATAATATATGTATAAATTTCAAGTTTGATTCTTAGTTTATTTGCGGCATGTGGAGCGGGGTAGTTTTGTTCCGCCTGGTGGTTATAAGGGCTCGCGCATTAAAAAGGTACAGATCGCTGATAGCAGATTCTACCAATTAAAATAATAATTATTATTCTATGAATACTAAATACAAGCGAAGACTAAATAAAGCACCAAGAGTCTTATATTAAAATTATATTAGGTATTTAATTATCTTTTTGGGGTAGGAACGGGCATTGAAGATTTGTCTAGATTCGGAACTGAGACGTCGCTGGCCATACAAGAGATTAGCAAGTCAAATGGCGGCCACATTTTGTTCGTTTACTAAAATTAAAAAGTCCACACTTTCTTTACTCATTAGTTTTGAATGCCTCTCTTATCACGGTGGCTGCTTATTTTATGTTTCAAAAATTATTGCACCTATAGTTGCAGTTAACAAGTCCATAAATTTTTTATAAAACTAATCGTTGCCCCAAGGATGCAAGTTACATTGGGAATATTGTTTTATTTATTATTTATGTAAGGAAGATTGGAATATACATGGAAAGAGTTGGGTCGAATTCTTGAAGGCACTGTACATGTGCATGATTATTATGGATGTAATATTTTGGCAACATCTTTAGACCGTCATTTCCTTTTTACCACAAATGTCAACCTCTCTATCACTTTCTACCTCATCATTAGCTACATGGGTTTTTCTGCGTGCTTCCTGGGTTCATGACCCTATTTGGTCGCTGACTATACCCATTTATATCTACTCAAGCTTTGAAATTTCACAGGGCACCATTTGACAACCGAGTGGTTCATGTTTAAAAATGAGAATCAAAAATTTACCTGACAACTCGAGAAGCCCATGGCCCTACATGACGCAACGATCCAGAGTTTTAAAAATTGGAGGAGGAATGGTAGAGCACAAAGAGCTTGAGAACCTTGAAGTCTGGGGATTGTGGCACATGGCACAATCTCAGAGACTCACTTCTTGAGAAAGTGAAAACACACAGTAGAGTAGTTTTGAAGGTACCAAAAAAGTGACAAATATGCAAGTAAAAAGTGTCACCAAATTGTGTACAGTTCACCAAGGTCAAAATTAGAAGTTGTTTCGAATCCCATGAACATAGAGAAGATGGGAAAATACAAAGGTAAATACCGCAATCCTAGGATGTCTATGTGAAACTCAAACCAAAGGTGGGGTTCATTTCGAATGAGTCAAGGCAATGAGCAGTAGTCGGGATTGACCCATATAAATGTAGAGAAGCACTTAAGAAAATAAAACTAAAATGGTCATTAGCAAGGTTGAGGACGAGATCATTTAAAGATTAATCCTACGATTGTTCAAATCGAAAATGGTAAGTATAAGTCTAAACACAAGATAAGAACAATTCCATAAGACTAAAAAACTTCACCATCACAAATGTATATTATATTAAAGTCCAATGCTATATATATAAAAATAAAATATATATTAATATAAATTATTTATAATATATAAAATTATATATGTAAACGTGATACTCTCTAAAACTATTTAGTGTCACCTGTCCCTCATATACTGCATGCCAACCACCTGTAAATTTAATTTTTTGTTTTTTTTTGCGCTTACACGGAATCATATCTCAGGTACTCATACTCTTCTATCCACTACCAAATTTATATTCAAGTAGGGTTTTGGATGATGGTTGTAGTTGTTGCAAATCAAGTGACTCTGCAATGACAACGGATGTTCAAATGCTTCATTGTTAGCTTGCAAAAGAATGATACAGATCTTCATACCAATTTGAAACAAGACATGAATTTGGGGACATGACTTGTATCATTACCAGAGAAAGGTGTTTTACTGGGTTGATGACACGATTCCCTCGACCTCCTTGAACGCATATGCACTTGCCTCCGGTGACAGAGTATATGATTTAATTAAATTTTGGCCTATCTCTACTACTCTCTTAACTACAGTGTGAGCCACCAGTACATGGTTTACAGGTAAAGTTAAAGGAATATTGATATTGCTGGTAGTAGTTCTATAGTTAAATAGGTTGGTTGTGGTTTACCCAATAGAAGAATCTTGCGAAGGAAGGAAGAGGCAATAAACGTGAGTGTGCGCCAAAGCACAACTGATGGTAATGTGGCGTAGCAGATAGGGGATGAGTAGATGACAGCCTGTGTTTTTGGGGTATACGGTGGTGGGTTTAAAACACGTGGTGTAGGCATCAGGGTCATGCCTATATAACGCCCACGATGGTCTCACCAGAAGATACATTTAGTAGATAATAAAATTTAAAATGTACTGAAACTATTATATTTATGATTAGGATGGGGTACAGAGCATGACCCATTGAACACAGGGTTTGGTTAGTTAACGTGAGTGACCGTTTAGTATGAATTGAAGCACTCTTTAGCAGTAATATACTTGATTCATTAAATTCATTATAAAATAAAATCTTGGTGTGGGTAAATGAGGAAGCAAACAATTGCTATATCAACGTAATAACGAGGGTAAACAAAACACTTAGCTGATTAAGGGTAGGTATAATTTATGTTAATGTATTATCTATTAAGAACAAAACCATGCTTAATTTAATGAAGTCGATTCAACAACTATGTCTGTCTGATAGTAATACTATTTTTCCTTCACTAACATTGCCAAATTCTCCAACTGCACCACTGAAGTAGAGACCTTTGATCCAAAGTAATGTGTACAGTTATATGGTATGAACAACCCTTGTGGACATAAAGGCACAAAGAGGCGGTGAAAAAAGCCAGGCATTAATGCAAAGGTATGGGCGTCCATTTTAGTTTCCAACTACCAATTCGCACAATCTTTCTTCTCGACAAACCACCCCTCTAAAATTGTGAGCACATCTAAATGGAATCTCCCGAACCTGCAAAGCTATGTGCATCCATTGCAGTTGCCAACTGCCAGCTCACACAAATAGAGCACATTAAAACCAAACCTCCTCGATTTTAATTTTATTTTCACAATCAAAACTTCCTAAATTTTGTGTATAGTATTATCACATTAAAGATAAGGGCAATTTCAAAAGCTGCTCCTAAATAATTTCAGCACCACCCACTGAAAATGTGTTGTCATGTAGTTGCATGGGAGCAGGTCTTAAGTATACCTTTAACATGGAGCATAAGACTAAGCACTAAAAAAAAAATTACAATCAAACCTCCTGAATTTTAATTCCTTTTCGGTATTCAAACATTTTAAATTCTCTCTATTGATATAATATTATCACATTAAAAATATAGTAACCATTTCAGTATATCTTGAAGTGCAGCAAAATGGGGCATGGGAATAGGCTCTAAGTATACCTTTAACATAAGAAATGGGACCAGGATCTAAGCATATCTTTAACATAGGTCATGGGATCAAGGTCTAAGAATATAAAAAGCACATTGCAACTAAAACTCTTAAATTTTATTTCTTTTTAAACAAACAAGAATCACCTATACTTTAGAAGATAAATTTGGGTATGATCTCTTATGAACCACCAAAGGATAAATCAATTAATATCAAACATTTTTTTTAATAATTATACATAACAAATATTAGATTTAAAGATGATTAAAAACTGCAAGGTTTTGTGGAAGGGGTTGTTACTCTTATTTGTATGTTGTAGGTGGCTCGATAAGCTCTCATTTAGGAAAAAGGATTTCAGTTGAAGGGGAAATATATTTGGGGTTGTATATGGCTTGAAAAGATGTTGTTTAGGAAAGAGGGATTTTAGTTGTGGGGGAAAGATGTTTGAAGGAGCCATGGTGATTTTTAAGGATGAAATTTACCAAATCGCTAAACCTTGATGATACATTTGTCCAAAATAAAGTTCTTTGATATTTTCCATTCTAACAGATTGATAAAAACAAGTTCACAAACCCTATGAAAATCTTTTGTCTATGCATTGCCCTTACAAAGCAAGTTCAAAAAAACACAAAATGGTAGTTACGATAGTTGTTTACTTTGGTCTTTAAACTATATTTTGCTTTAAAAATAATTAACATTGTGGTTTACAAAGATTTATATGAGAAAAGTAAAAAGATTCCATAAAAGTTATAATTGGCATCAATCTTTTGGAGGTGTTAATCTCTCTACACCAAGATTTTAGTTTGTAGAATAAGATTTTTATCATCACATGCCATCAATTTATGACTCATAAAGTAACATTAAAAGCTAACCTATAGGTGACTTCTTTCAAGGACCTTTCTTGGAGCAACCAGACAATCATGTAATCAATTCAATGGCTCTTCTACTTTTTCATCACAAAGACTATTTCACCTTAGCTTAATATGGTTACAAAATAATAATTTAAAAAAAAAAATAGCAATTTATCCCTATGGTGCAATAAAACCTAGAGGTTTTAATTTGTGTTTTTTCTATGAAGTGTTTGTAGTTATTTTTCACTACCTTGTTTTTCTCTATTTTAAGTTGCATAATTTAGTTATCGATTTCTTTGGTCAGTTTTGTAGAAATATTATATAATATTTTTCCCTAAAGGTGAAAGTTATGTTGGAAGGAATGGATATTTAATTTTTGAAATTTTTTTTTGGGAAGTGTTTTCTTTTCATTGTTGGAGTATGTTCCCTTTTTAAGTGTATGATGTGGGAATCCCATAATGCATGAGATTAAAACCTACCAACTCTACCTACCACGTATGATAGATTGCCAATCGAACACCTTTTCTCTCAACCAGTGAGTCCTCTACCTTGGCATTCACAATGTATGACCAACGATGCCTCCTTATGCACCCATGTTGCATTTGCTTTAAAAATTATTTAATACTCACTTCAAATGCAATAAAAGTAACAAAATAGACTCTATAACCTAAATGTATTTCCCCCTACACATCAGATGTGGAGTCCTTTTGTAATCAGATAAAAATTAGTTAATAAAAGATGTCATCATCCATCAAGCTATAAATCCATTTATAATGGGTTCAGGGTATATAAATCCAAAAAATATAATGAAGTCGAGGCATGTGTATGATATGGGCCTTATAAAGTATGATATCACGTAAAATACCCTATTATTGTCCCTCATCATCATTACCCAGCTCACTTTGAAATCTTCTTGAACTTGATGTAATTTATCTAAGTGTTAATGTATTGGCACCATAGACGAACACAGACTACAATATAGACTTCAGAACCTCATTGTCTTGTCTACATATCAATGATAATGTTCTGCTAATTTGAGTCACATATAAAACTCGGAGCCTTCTTCCAATCAAATTAGCCTCATATCATCTTCATCAACTCTTAACAACAATAAATGTCAAACCCAAGTATTTGATGGTGTTAATTGAGTTTGAGTTTAATATCATCAATTCGAGGTAATCCATATCGCTTAATACTAAGAAAATCATAGTGGGCAAGGCTCTACATATTCATCTCACAAATAGATAAAATGGCATATTCCATTGTAAACAGCCTAGAATTGAATAATGTCAGTTCAGGGGAAGTGGTGGTGTAGAGCGGTTTGGTGGTGCATGACTCCATTTGTGTCATCCAGTAGTTAAAGGATTTTGCCTATTGATGGAGACTTTGCAAGGGATGGCTGTCATTCAAATCCTTCAACATCTATTACATATTTAATCCCATCACCAAATAATGGAGAACATTATATCTAGATTCTCAAATGGTAGATCCATTAATTATAGGAATGTCTTTGGATGTAAAAACAAGGTTATGAAAATTAAATGTGTGGGCATACCAGTTTGGATCTAAATCACCATGCAAGGCTTTTGCCTATGTGATGGATTTCATTCTTCTAGGAAATAAATAGCCTCTTTTCCTAATCACTATGTCAAAACTGCAATGCCCCCAATTTTTTTCGGGTGACATCTATATTGGATGGTTGAAGATTCCAACACATTGGGATCTGGCTAATTTTGGGTGCTCAGGTTTGACACACATGAGGAAATATGGCCATAGCCCATTTTTATTTCAAAGAATTTGTCCCCCTCTGTCTTTGTGATTACAATGAAGAAATGATTTTCATTACAATGGCACCATGAAAATGAGAATCAACTAATAGAAATTTGTAATTTTGATAAAAGTTTGAATTGGACATGGGTATATACAATCAGTATCAAGATTGAAGTTGTAAATGATCCAACTGTTGTGAATTTTTTTGGCCATCCACTAGGGTGGTCACACGGTGTGATGTGATCAACAAAAAATTATTTCCATATTGTACTTGAGCATGATCTGTGCCAACAATCATCTCCATCCCAATTTTAAATCTTTGTGTGAAATGTGTCATCTCAAGTTTATGATAGATTACAGTTGTGTTTTCAAGAATTTGAGCTCACATTTAGGTGTTTAGAATATTCATGTTCAAAATTCAGTGGCATGTCACATTTTTTAATGCAATTTGTAGCATGCACAAATGGAAGCTACAAGATACATTGTGATACCTCATTGTCTTCTACCCATATCAATGACATTACATCATTTATGCAAGTGACACATTACATCTTGATCCTTGTTACAACTAAATCTCCAAGATAGACTCTAAGACCTCATTATCTTTTCCTAGGGTCAGAGAAATTGCATCATTGATTTGATTTTCACATTAGAGGTGGACCCATGCCACAATCAAATTGACTCTCACAACATACTCATCCACCCTTGACAATAGAAAATGACTAATATGTTATGCATGGCCATGACATTTCTATGACATTTATTCTAGCAGTATGATTATAGTGTTTCCATATGGTCTTAACATTGATGTATTTGTTTTAGGTGTTAATACATTAGCATTGGGAATGAATAGAAGCTACAAGATTAAATTTTGGACCTTAATTTATTGTCTCATAATCAATGGCATTGTATCATTGATTTGAGCTACACATGAGATGTGGAACCCTATCATAACTAAATCAACACTCATAATGTCCTCATCCACCCTTGACAATAGAAAATGTCCATTCAAATATGCGACTACCCTGGTTTTCTCTTTTCATCTTTGAGATGGTACCAATAATGATTCTCTATATTTCCTACTGATGCATACAACACAAGCTTCTTTTAATATACCACCATAATGTGGAACCTTTAGGAGCTCACACAAAACCTTTCCATACCCACATTTGTCAAGATAAGCACCAAAGACATTGCATTGTTGATGTTCTCTACTCGGGTTGTGTTTTCCATGAGGTCTACCACATTGGACCTTTTCAAGGCCTCGTCTAGTGAATAGGCTTCATCCCACTATTGTTTTCCAAGCCTTGTGGGAATGATAGTCACCATGTTAGAGGCATCTTTATATCTCTTAATAGGGTGGGAATATTATATGCTCAGATAAATCTATGCAATGGCATTGCCAAAGAAAAACCTTTGACACAAATATAATATAATATACTATTATATAATATATTATAAAGATAATTATATTATATATTTATAATTTTAAATATGAATAAACGTATATATTATTAATATATTTACATTATATGTTTTAATATATTATATTATTATATATAATATATTATATATATTTAATTTTAATGTGTTAAATATATATATATATATATATATATATATATATATATATATATATATATATATATATATATATATATATATAATGATATATTTTATAATTTATAATATAAAATATATTAATATAACAATAATATAATAAATGTATTTTAATAGTTTTAGAATAATATATAAAATAGATATAGTAGTTAAAATATATTATAATACTATATTAATAAAATAATATTATTATAATTTATAATGAATATATATCACAATATTATAATAATATCTAATATATTTAATTATGAGTAGCATATATTTTATATTTAAAAACTCAAGAAAATCAGGTAGAATACCATTGGTTCGCTAATTATGCTCCAAACATTGTAATTTTGTGCACATGCCTAGACATTTTGCGATGAATCCTAATAACTCACTTGTTTATCAATATATCCATGACCTACAGGTTAGACAATAAGCCAAGCATGTCGAGCAAGCAACTTGTGAGGTAGTTCATATGGAGATTCAAGTATTGAACCTCCATGCACTCTCTTCGCCTTCTTCATTGCCTTCACGCAATACTTGTTATCATGACATCCAGGGTTTGAACCTCCCTAAGCAACCTTTTCATCCAAAAACATTAATGTTGTTGTAATATCAATTTTTGTTCTTTTGTTTTATTTAAATTAGCCTAAGAGAAACACTGCCATAATTATTTTTATTTGCATTCCATTTCAATTAAGGATTTAAATGGACTCAAAAAGCCCTTTTGTGCTTTCAACAAACTACAAATATGCATTTATCTCCATGTCGAGATAGGACATATATAAAATGTGCATGTACTATGGTCATATTTATTTCTAGGAATACAAATTACTTCACATCTATTTCTTACATTTAATAATAAATGACGTCATGTGCTACCAAACCGCTTTGCACCACCACCTCCCCCAAACTGCCACCATTCAAAACTAGGATGTTTAGAATGGAATATGTTGTTTTATCTCTTTGTAAGGTGAATCTATGGGCTTCACCCACTGTATAAGCCTTTAACTTAAATATATATAAAATAATTATATAAATAAAATATGGGTAGAACCATTTGATGCCATAACAATACAACTTACTATGGCCTAGTAAGACTATCCCTCATTTTAGGCATCATATTTAAACCTGATGCAACACACATCAATAGTGATCATAACTACATATAATGATAAAGGGTTAGTAAATTCTGATATTCAAAATTCAAAATTCCTTATTGGTGATATATAATCTAAATTGTCCACATAAGTAGTAAGTGGTTCCAACTTTCACACATTCACCATCAATCTTAGTAGTCAACATTAAAGTTTCACTATTTTCATTTATTTTTGAATATTTTGTAATCTATGATAGATATATTTTGTCAGTTGATGCTTTAATTCATTACTAGAGCTTCTAGTTTTCTCTAAGGTTTTAAGAGATTTCTATTTGTATCTAGATCATTCTGCTAGACATTATAAATATGGGTATGTGGATTGTATCATCTATGCTTCACAACATCCTAGCCACAGTAGCTGGTTAAAAGAGTGAAGGAGATTGTGAAGCATTTAATGGCAGCCATAACAACGTAGATTTGGTAGGAATGGTAAATCATTTGGTATAAATGAGTGACTAAGTATGAGTGTTTGGCATGGGCCTCAAAATGGCCATGGAAATCTATTTGATAAGTTAAGTTGACTACTTGAGCACCATTGTTCACTATGCATCTGAAATGTGTTTGTTGTAATCTACTTAATCAATATTAATAGAATTTGTTTATAATATGATCATTGTGTTTATGAATTTTGTAGTTATTGCTTCTATGTGTTTGAATGGCATTGTATTTATCTAGTTTAATTGTTTTATTATTTGGCAGTTCTATCTATAAATATTTGAATCATGTCATGTATGGCATTATAAGTGATTGCATCAAGTGTATTCTATCCTGTGATTGGTATATAGTTTTTTGTATGGCATTTTAAGTGGCACTATATCTGGTCTATCAATTTTTACTAGTGGTAACTGCTTATCAATTCCATCAAGTAGTATTAGAGTCCATGGAGTCAATATTGGGAAGCTACAAAAAATTTAGAGTCAAAGGTTGTCTAAAATGTCTTTCTAAGTTTGTATTGGCATAATTATTCATCTGTTAGTCTGTGTTGGTAAGTTGAAGTGTTAAATCTTTCATGAGCATAGGGTATCTAAATGTTTGTTGAGTTATCTCCTATCCATCAGTTCTTATGAGGGTGTCATTGCTAAATCATGGCATTTGTGGACCAGCGCTTCAGATATGATGATTGATCACACTAAGGACAAAATCCTATCATGATTCTATCTACAACATAAAATGATTATGTCAGTGTTGACGTATATTTAATACAATGCATAATTCAAACAAAAGACCATGATGGAATGGAGATGTATAACTGGCATCAACATGTTTGTTGACATTATTAGAGTAAAAGGCTAAGGCACATGAGAGACAGTTAAAGAAATAAATAGAGAAGCCCACGAAGGTAGTAGTGACCAGAAGGAGAAGAACATCTCTAAGAAATAAGGCAAAAACATGAACATAGTATATGTCAGTTTGTTTGTAAATGTATATTATTCAACCATCGCAACCCTACATATGTATCTTTGTTAATGTTTTTGAGTTTGACTACTTTGTGCATGAATTTCAATGATGGATTACTTGTATTAGATGTATGAAAATTTGTAAGTGTTTTTTAAGATCTCATAAAAGTTTTGCCTTGTCATTGGAAGACATTTAAAAAAGTGTTGATGTGATCAGTAGCTTTCACTCAATTTGAAGAATGGAAAAGTTTAGATGAATGGGGATATTGTTGGTGACTGTATGAATTAAAAATTGCAAATATAAAGAACAAGTCTATTCTAAGCTAAATTATATCAATGTTAGAGAAACAAATACAAGAAATAATAATGAAAACATTAACAGATTAGATACAAGAATCTTCCATTGTAATTCAAATCTGATTTAATTTATTAAAATGTGGTGCTCACTTCTCCAACGCAAAGGTGAAATGGGTAGCGTTTGGATGCAAAAATGAATGACTTTGATTTTCTTGATTTTATTTGTGATCTCTGAGGATTATGATTGATTTCAATATTTGTGATTTCAAAAGAGGATGCATGAAAATGGAGATTTACAACCCTATTTATAGAAGCCAAAATTACGATCTGACTATGGATGATCAATTGGAATTTTTAAAGGTTCTAAATGATCAATGGTTGAGGATGAGTCCTCATCCATGAGGATAGGAACTATTTAAATTAGGTAGAGTCAAAAGAGGGGTTGGTTAGCATACTTAGTCAAAATAGAGTAACAACTCAGTGGAGGAGTCATAGGAAGTGGAGGTTGTCATGGATTTGGTTGGGAGGGGGGAGAGAAAAGTGGGAATGTTTGAATTGTTAAAGGAAGGAAATAAATAATTAAAGGTGCATAATTTAATTTTTTAAAATTATTTGAAGAAATAAATTATTTGATTTGAGGAAGAAATGTTAATTATTAAATTATGAAGAATGATTAATAAACTTAGGAAGAATGATTAAATAAATTATGGTGTATTTTGACATTAAATGAAAATTAGGTGTCTCCATTTGCCCCTCTTTGAAATGGTGTTGAGAAGCAATACTATTACAAAGAATAGAAGAAGTAGAGTGTTGATGATAGAAAAGTAAAAATTAGCCCCAAATGAATGAAAATGAGTATGATGATGCCCCCTCAAGGGTTTGTGCAAGAAATAGACAAACACTCAAATTTTGATGAAAAGAGGAAATAATTAAGTGATTGAACAAAAAATCAATCTATTTCATGAATGATGTCAGAGTTGCAATGTGTGGGTAATGTAAAAGGGTTTCCCCTAGTGAGTAAAACCAAAGATTTGATTTGAAAATAAACAATTCAAACCATTTATAAATTATGCACTTATTATTGTTTGCTAATGGCTCAGAGATCGAAGAAGCAGGTGTGAGAATGATATATCCCAATAATAATAAATTGTGGATCCATAAATAGAAAAAAGTAATTAAATTTTCAAATGATTTATTATTTTTCTTATTGATAAATGATTGCAAGGGTTTGACATCTTTGTGAAAATAAATTGATGGAATGTTTGGTGATTAACTACTATTGGGTTGGAATAGAGGAAATGGGGCTTAGGGCTTTAATATAAATAGGGGCTTATGAGTGGGTTTAGAAAATCATTTGCACAAATATTATTAAAAATTAATGCTAAAAAAGTGATTATAAAGAATTTGACTCTAAGGCTAATGAGAAGAAATGGGTTGCATTCCTCCCCAAGAGCACCATGTGGAGTGAGTGAGACATTTTTAGAGACCTGAAAGGAGTGGCCCTTTGATAAGTCATTGACTTTATTGAATTTTTGAACTTTTTGATAATTTATTATGGTTTGAAATTGACTAAATGAAATATCTATTTTGGGAATTATGATATCATTGATGATTTGTGTGATATCATTGGGGTAAACAATGATTTCATTAAACATCAAAGTGATTTCATGATTCAGAGAAGTGGTTTTATTTTTGGGGTCAAGACAATATTACTATAGTGAAATCGTTAAATAGGGAAGCGATGTCATTAAACATGGCAGCAATATCAATAAAGGTTCAATGGATTTTTTTGGCAATAATTTTGTTTAGTAGAAAAGTGATTTTGACACAATCAACAGTGAATTTTTTAAGTGCTTTTCTAAGGGCTTTTTAATAACAATGGATGATGAAATTAGATGTAATGAAAGAAATGCATAGGTGTATTGTCTAACAATGTTACACAATATTAACCATCATTAATATGTAGGAGGTATTACTAGTGATAGTGACTTGGGAGCGTAGGGCACATACTATGTCCTTATTGTCGACTTTCATAGAGTATGAGTGGGGTGTGTTGAAGGTGACCAGGTTGGCCTATATTACATGGATTCCTAAGATAAGAGTAGATAGAGCACTACTGATTGTACTTAGTAAGAGATGACCTAATGAGATGAGTACATTTCACATGCCAACAAGTGAGATGACTGTTACATTAGAGGATACATATTGGATACTAGACATTCTTATTCAAGGTAGGTTAGTCTATTGGGGACAAGGTCCATAGGATGAGACTCTTTTCAAGATTTTTGGTGAGAGCGTGTTCCTATTTGAGGGGAATGACATTGATGTTGATTACTACTTAGATCTAGAGATAGATTTGTTGACTATTATTCTGATGGCTATTGCCAATAGCATGTTACTACCTGATAAGTGCAGTGGATTATGTCTTATTGGATTATTAGATGTTATTGGCAACATGATGGAGATGGGGGTTAGGTTTGCATGGGGCCTTATGTTTTATTTATTTTATATCATGATCTTCATTACTTTGTGTACTCATGCTAAGTGGAGATACGGCCATCTAAATGATTATAGGTTTGGTGTTGGGACCATATTGTTATTGAGAGACTAGTTGGATAGGTATTATGAGGGATGTGGCCACCACAAGGGACCCTAGGATAGCTAGAGATATTTTAGAGATTGGACACCCCTTTTAAGGGGTAGGATGAGATGTACTTTTGACCCATATGGATGTATACACATGATGTATCTACTGTAGACACACGCGCGCACGGGCGCATGCGTGCGCACCCGCGCGCGCGCACACACACACACACACACACACACACACACACACACACACACACACACACACACACACACACACACACACACACACACACACACACACACACACACACACACACACACACACACATGCACACACACGCGCGCACACACACACACATGATGACTTTAGCATTTATGGACTTTAACTTTAGCATCAGGGTTACATGGATATCACTTTTCATACTATCCTACATATTATGTGTATTTAGCATGTATGCAATTGTATACCTAGCATTGTTTCTTCATCATTTATTGTGTTTGTGTAGAGATGCATGATTTTTATGAAATGAAATGAAATGATTGATTAAGTTATAAAATGAAATGGATACATAATTGTAAAACGTAATGATTATGGATGTAAATTTTCTACATAACATAAAATTCTATTCTTTGTATTGGTAAAAAAAATTTGAAGTATATTCAACATCCTGATTTTTAATGTAGCTTTAAAACATAGTATCACTGATGATATGGAGTAATCATGATGAATTTTGATGTTTTAAGTATGTAAAAACAAAATAAGAATAATTTGTGTTTTTGAGAAAAGTACATCATGATATAATGATAACCATACTATGTATGTTGTTTACACAAAATAATCTTTTCAACAATAAACAAGAAAATAAGACAACATGAGTAATCTATACAAATAAACAAGATATACATGAACAATGAAATGTAAAAAAAAATAAAATATTAGCAATAAATGAATGATAATATCTAATTGATTCAAATTTAAATGAATATATTATAAAGAAACAAATATTTACAAAACCAAGAATTATAAAATTTACAAAGCTAGAACAACCAAACAAATGGTAAAAGATAAACAACAACCAAAGAAAAGAAACAAAGGATAAAACTAGCCAAATAAATGGCTAAGGCAAAGAAACAAAGGATAAAACTAACCAAATAAATGGCTAAAGAAAATAAAGAAGCAATGGATGGAAGAAGATTCACATTCAAGAGCAAACATGAATACTACATAGATAAGAGAGAAGACCTAAGGGTAAAGGAAAGGGGGGATGGATGATGGTAAGGTGGTGACTGAGATGACCTTAGAGACTCCGTGTCTCTAAGGTATGCCTACATAATCCACTTAGACAATGTCCATGTGTGGATATCAGACCACATGTAGTTCTCCCAAATATAGGAAGTGATGAAAAAGTAGATGGTTGATGAGGCGAACGAAGTGTATGATGAAAGTGATGCACGAGTGACCCACCCAATGAACAAACAAATAGAAGAAAAGGGTAATGGTTGCTATGGTTATACTATCGAATGCATGAATTTAGTCTCTATTTGGACTTGGTTTGTTTTTGTTTTTATGTTTTATGAATGTTTTGGTAGGTATTTTCTCCAAACTTTTTAATGTTTTTGTGCTTTTTTTAAAAAATTTTAAATTGTTTTTTTTTGGGTTTTCTCCAAAATATTTTGAATGTTTTCATAATTTTCTAATGTTTTGAATGGAAATACTAAGGAATCCACTCTCCCAAACTATGATCAAGAATACTGGTTTTTCAAATGCAATTACAACTTAGAATTTGAAAAATGCTTATAAAAGAAAATAATGACACAAATGGACTTATGTAGTGGAACTATTGCAAATAGCATGCCCCTAGACAAAATGAGTAGTTATAGATAATGGATTTTACACTTGATGCTAGAAGAACTAGTTTTCATCATGGTACTTATCCAAAGTGCCATGAACATGGTTTTCACTTGTGGATGTTCTATGTATACACTTTTTAGATTCTCTCTCTCTCTCTCTCTCTCTCTCTATATATATATATATATATATATATATATATATATATATATATATATATATATATATATACTTTTTTTTGTTTTTGTTCTTGTATAATAGATCGATAATAGCACATAGAGCCAAATGTTTAAGAATAAAATATCTAAAGGTGCATGATGTTCAGAGGCTCATCAAGCTCTTCTCCATTTTCCATGGCCAATTTAGAAACTCCATATCCATATTTGGTTATGACAATGTATGGACCTAGCCAAATAGTTTCAAACTTTCCTTTCTTTTCTCTATCAACATTCATGTTTTGTTAATTTTCATTCAAAACAAAATCTCTAATTTCAAACTACCTAGCTTTAATCCATTTGTTGTAGTTATGACAAAGGTGATTATGGTCAACACATAGGTGATTTAAAGCATTGAGTCATTTTTCATCTAAGAGATTGAGCTCACTTAAGCATGACTCTTGATATGATTCATCATCCATGATTTTCTACAAATATATTCATAGTGATGGAATCTCAACCTCTATAGGCAAAATAGACTAACTACCATAAAAAAGGGAATAAGGGGTTGCCCCTATGGTTGTGTCAATTCTTGTATGATATACCAAAAGGGTGGGATATATTTGGCTATGACAGTCATGGCCAAATACCAATGAGGGATCTCATACCTTATATCATGATGACATCCATGTTGAAAATGAAAAAATATTGATAGTGTTATCATATAATAAGATTTTGATAATGAAAACTTCAAAACAAATGAAAATGAAAAAATACACTATGATCAATTACATGCAATTGAATTATTTTATGAGAACATTTGATAAAAACCTAAAGTTATTGATGATATGTTCAAAAATATTATTGAAGTTAAAAAATACAAAACTATAGTGGAAACATCGATCGCCTTGAACACATTAAAATTAAATACATCTAGTGGGGGAAAATATTGTGTTCAAACCATTGTTCCCTAAAAATACTATTGATACATCTCTTAGGTAATTACTCATTTCTCAACACAAATACCAGTTTTAACACCTATTACTACTAAAAACATGTTTTCATTCCCTTTCATGACTACTTAGCTTGATAATCTAAATCTCATTGGGCCTATAGCTCAATCATCCCTTCAAGTTATAAAGACCTTGGAAGACAAGATTACATACATTGAACAAAATGTTTTAAAATCCACTCATGCCATAAATTTTCAAGATGTGTTGCACAACCCTCTTGCACTTGAAATATCCTTACACCCCTTTCCAACTAGATTTATTTCACCTAAATTCACATTCTATGATGGCATGGGTGATCCTAAATAACTTATTCAAACATTTTATGTGGCATGCCTTGACTATGATTCCAATCATAAACTTTGGACAAATTATTATGAATAAGCCTTAGGGACTATGCTTTGAGGTGGTCCTATGATTTAACTCTCCAATTTTTCAAAGCATTCAAACCTCTTGTATACCAATTCATAACACACTTTTCCATTAACATTTATGAAAAGGTTTCCTATTCCCAAATTATAAAAATAGAATAAGGAACCTATGAACCCATCAATAAATATGTCTTGAGATATAAGATAATGCTAGCCAAAATGACCAAAGTTATGGTAGACAAAGAGTTGTAATATATATTCAAGTAATTTTTTTTTACTTTTTTACATGAGTCCATTATTTTCAAGAAGTTAACATCTTTTAATGACTTATGACATATTGTACAAAACCATGAAATGAAGCTTATGTCATTAAATAAGCTCAGTTATGTAGAAAACACACCAACTTCATCTACATATAGCACCAAATTCATAATTAAACTAAGTTATAAGGTAAAGCCTCCTGAGCCTAAAAATGAAACAACCACAATAGTTAAAATATTTTCATAATAGCATAATTAGCTTGTCTTATCTAATGAAATAAAGATAAAATTTACATTTTTACCTAAGTCCCCAACTTTACTACTCTCAAAGTTACTAGAGTGTCAGCTTATATCTCTCCATCAACCTATGAAACTTGATGTGAGTTGATCTCTACTAAAAAGATATGATGCAAATGCTTATTGTGTTTATCATCAAGGACCAGGAAATTTTACAAGTAAAAATTTTATCTTAAAACATAAGATCCAAGATCTAATTGATGACCAAAACTTATATTTAAGGATCCTTTAAAGGAATCAGGTTCACAACTTGGTGAACACCATAAAAAGAAAATATTTAAAAATCCTTTACTAGATCATTCTAATAAGGAAATATAAGTCTAAATGGAATATAATACACATAATACTCCATCATATTATAGACACCTACTAGATGGGGTTATTGGTACTTACATGTGACATATACCTCTCATGGTTTAGAGACATTCTACTTCCTTTGATGGTAATGAAGTTAAGGATGATGACTATGATATTCATTCTTTATTCATTCATGTATACCTTGACAAACACCCTATATGTAGTGTTATTATTAATATTAGTGTGATTGAAAATGTTTCCACCATGACATTACTTATGCACTTGGGTTATATTCATAATGATTTACACCCATCTACCAAATTAGTTAGAGAATTTGATGGGACCTCTAAGGTTCTTGTGTTATATTCATAATGATTTATAAGGAGTGGATTGTTTATTCTTTATATGGTATATATGACAAAAGGATTTTACAATTTTATTCTTGAAGGATTTTCCATTGTCAAAAATAAGAGTGGATGGAATACTAAAGTGGAAAATAGTGTGGTTAAGGATAAATTTCAAAATTTGTTTGCCAGTCACATAAGTTAATGGCATTGCTTCTACCCACTTAATAAAATACTTAGTGGTGGTGATAATATTATTATGCCCATTAGAAGAGATAGGATCAATCTTCCCTATGAGGTCTAATCCCCATGTGGAGAATGGCCAAGTTGTTTTTATAGGTTGCAAGGCTTGTGAAAGACTATGGATAAGATCTCCATGATTTGGACAAGGTATACATTTTTTGACATATGCACGTGACTCAGATTCCATTGTTGGCCAATAATAACCAACATGGAGCAATTTTTTAGACAAGACAATACAACTTCAATGTGACCCATAAATTCTATCAAGAACTTCTCAAATAGCCACAATAGAATCATCATAATTTAAACAATGTATAATGGTTCCATCGTATCCATGATGATACAAAGTATTACAAAGGATTGTGTAACGAGATTTTATTTGGATGAAAGACTTATGTTGTTTTGAGCATATATTAGATGGTAGAATAGGTTTTTCAAAATAAATAAATTACTACTAAAAATTACAAATAATAAGGGTTAAATAATGAAAATAATTAAAAATTACTAAAATTTAGGATTAATAAATACTGTTTTTTAATAATTACCTCTTCTACATGGTGTTATCATCGATTAGTAGCTTCCTGAGATGAATTTTAACAATTTTGAGCCTCTCTCACCCAAAATGTGATCACATAATGGTAAGGTTAACAAAGGAATATAGAATGTAAAATGAAGAATTTTGCATTCAAGTTTTGGTTTTCAATTCTTTTGGTTACATACGTAACATGGTCACATTATTAACATGATTTTGTTACTAAAAATAATAGTAATTCAATTTCATTATTAACAATATCACATTATTGTTTTAAATAATGTGATCATACTATTTAATAATGTGATCATGTTATGGCTCAATAATTACCAATCCATAATTTAAATAACACAATAATTTTCCATAAAATGTCCATGGAATTGACCCCAAACACCATGCACTTAATCGAGGTGTATTAGTAGATTGGGAGGTGTGCCTATTGGACATATTTAACTCCCCCTCCACCCATCTAATATGTCAGATACCAATGAGGGATCTCATACCTTAGATCATAATGATACCCATCTTGAAAATGAAAAAATATTGATAATGTTATCATATAATAAGATTTTGATAATGAAAACTTCAAAACAAATGAAAATGAAAAAATACACTATGATCAATTACATGAAATTGAATTATTTTATGAGAACATTTGATAAAACCCTAAAGTTATTGATGATATCTTCAAAACTATTGTTGAAGCAAAAAAATTCAAAACTATAGTGGAAACATCGATCACCTTGAACACATTAAAATTAAATACATCTAGTGGGGGTAAATATTGTGTTTAAACCATTGTTCCGTAAAAATACTATTGATATATCTATTAGGTAATTACTCATTTTTCAACACAAATACCAGTTTTAACACCTATTACTACTAAAAACATGTTTTCATGCCCTTTCATGACTACTTAGCTTGATAATCTAAATCTTATTGGGTCTATAGCTCAATCATTCCTTCAATTTATAAAGACCTTAGAAGACAAGATTACATACATTGAAAAAAATGTTTTAAAATCCACTCATGCCATAAATTTACAAGATGTGTTGTACAACCCTCTTGCACTTGAAATCTCCTTACACCCCTTTCCAAATAGATTTATTTCACCTAAATTCACATTTTATGATGGCAAGGGTGATCCTGAATAACTTATTCAAACATTTTATGTGGCATGCCTTGACTATGATTCTAATCAAAAACTTTCTCCAAATTATTTTGAATAAGACTCAAGGACTATGCTTTGAGGTGGTCCTATGACTTAACTCTCCAATTTTTCAAAGCATTAAAACCTCTTTTATACCAATTCCTAACACACATTTCCATTAACATTTTCGAAAAGGTTTCCTATTCCCAAATTATAAAAATAGAATAACGAACAAATGAACCCATCAATAAATATGTCTTGAGATATAAGCTAATGCTAGCCAAAATGACCAAAGTTATGGTAGAAAAAGAGTTGTAAGATATATTCAAGTAAAAAGTTTTTACTCTTCTACATGAGTCTATTATTTTCAAGAAGTTAACATCTTTTAATGACTTATGACATATTGTATGAAACTATGAAATGAAGCTTATGTCATTAAATAAGCTCAAGTATGTAGAAAACACACCAAATCTATCTACATATATCACCAAATTCATAATTAAACTAAGTTATAAGGTAAAGCCTCCTGAGCCTAAAAATGAAACAACCACAATAGTTAAAATATTTTCATAATTGCATAATTGGCTTGTCCTATCTAACGGAATAAAGATAAAATTTACATTTTTCCCTAAGTCCCCAACTTTATTACTCCCAAAGTTACTAGAGTGTCAGCTTATATCTCTCCATCAACCTATCAAACTTGATATGAGTTGATCTATACTGAAAATATATGATGCAAATGCTTATTGTGTTTATCATCAAAGACCAGAAAATTTTACAAGTAAATATTTTATATTAAAACATAAGATCCAAGATCTAATTGATCACAAAACTTATATTTAAGGATCCTTCAAAGGAATCAGGTTCACAACTTGGTGATCACCATAAAAAGAAAATATTTAAAAATCCTTTGCTAGATCATTCTAATAAGGAAATATAAGTCTAAATGGAATATAATTCACATAATACTCCATCACATTATAGACACCTACTAGATGGGGTTATTGGTACTTACATGTGACATATACCTCTCATGGTTTAGAGACATTCTACTTCCTTTGATGGTAATGAAGTTAAGGATGATGACTATGATATTCATTATTTATTCATTCTTGTATACCTTGACAAACACCCTATATGTAGTGTTATTATTAATATTGGTGTGAGTGATAATTTTTGCACCATGACATTACTTATGCACTTGGGTTATATTCATAATAATTTACACCCATCTACCAAATTAGTTAGAGAATTGGATGGGACCTCTTATAAGGTTCTTGGGTTATATTCATAATGATTTATAAGGAGTGGATCGTTTATTCTTTATATGGTATATATGAAAAAAGGCTTTTATAGTTTTATTCTTGAAGGATTTTCCATTGTCAAAAATAAGAGTGGATGGAATACTAAAGTGGAAAATAATGTGGTTAAGGATAAATTTCAAAATTTGTTTTCCAGTCACATAAGTTAATGGCATTGCTTCTACCCACTTGATAAAATACTCAGTGGCAGTGATAATATTATTATGCCCATTATAAGAGATAGGATCAATCTTCCCTATGAGGTCTAATCCCCATGTGGAGAATGGCCAAGTTGTTGTTATAGGTTGCAAGGCTTGTGAATGACTATGGATAAGATATCCATGTTATGGACAAGGTATATATTTTTTGACATATGCACATGACTCAGATTCTATTGTTGGCCAATAATAACCAACTTGGAGAAGTTTTTTAGACAAGAAAATACCACTTGAATGTGACACATAAATTCTATAATGAACTTCTCAAATACACACAATATAATCATCATAATTTAAACAATGTAGAAGGGTTCCATCATATCCATGATGATACAAAGTGTTACAAAGGATTGTGTAACAAGATTTTATTTGGATGAAAGACTTATGTTGTTTTCAGGATATATTAGATGGTAGGATAGGTTGTTCAAAATAAACAAATTACTACTAAAAATTACAAAAAATTAGGGTTAAATAATGAAAATAATTAAAAATTACTATTTAGGATTAATAAGTGTAGTTTTTTAATAATTACCTCTTCTAAATGGTGCTATCATTGATTTGTAGCTTCCTGAGATGAATTTTGAAAATTTTGAGCCCCTCTCACCCAAAATGTGATCACAGAATGGTAAGGTTAACAAAGGAATATCGAATGTAAAATGAAGAATTTTACATTCAAGTTTTGGTTTTCAATTCTTTTGGTTACATAGGTAACATGATCGCATTATTAATATGATTATGTTACTAAAAACAATAATAATGCAATTTAATTATTAACAAGATCACATTATTATTTTAAATAATGTGATCACACTATTTAATAGTGTGATCATGTTATGGCTCAGTAATTACCAATCCATAATTTAAATAACACAATAATTTTACACAAAATGTCCATGTAATTGTCCCCAAACACCATCCACTTAACTGATGTGTATCAGTAGATTGGTAGGTGTGCTTATTGGACACATTTAACTCCCCCTCCACCCATAGAATATGTCAGATACCAATGAGGGATCTCATACCTTAGATCATGATGACACCCTTGTTGAAAATGAAAAAATATTGATAGTGTTATCATATAATAAGATTTTGATAATGAAAACTTCAAAACAAATGAAATGAACAAATACACTATGATCAATTACATGCAATTGAATTAGTTTATGAGAACATTTGATAAAACCCTAAATTTATTGATGATATCTTTAAAACTATTATTGAATTAAAAAAATCCAAAAATATAGTGGAAACATCGATTGCCTTGAACACATTAAAACTAAAAGCATCTAGTGGGGGAAAATATTGTGTTTAAATCATTGTTCCCTAAAAATACTATTGATACATCTATTAAGTAATTACTCATTTTTCAACACAAATACCAGTTTTAACACATATTACTACTAAAAACATGTTTTCATACCCTTTCATGACTACTTAGCTTGATAATCTAAATCTCATTGGGCCTATATTCAATCATTCCTTTAAGTTAATAAATACCTTGGAAGACAGGATCACATACATTGAACAAAATGTTTTAAAATCCACGCATGCCATAAATTTGCAAGATGTGTTGCACAACCCTCTTCCACTTGAAATCTCCTTACACCCCTTTCCAACTAGATTTATTTCACCTAAATTCACATTTTATGATGGCAAGGGTGATCTTGAATAACTTATTCAAACATTTAATGTGGCATGCCTTGACTATGATTCCAATCATAAACTTTGGCCAAATTATTTTGAATAAGCCTCAAGGACTATGCTTTGAGGTGGTCCTATGATTTAACTCTCCAATTTTTCAAAGCATTCAAACCTCTTGTATACAAATTCCTAAAACACTTTTCCATTAACATTTTCAAAAATGTTTCCTATTCTGAAAATATAAAAATAGAATAAGGAACCAATGAACCCATCAATAAATATGTCTTGAGATATAAGATAATGCTAGCCAAAATGACTAAAGTTATGGTAGACAAAGAGTTGTAAGATATATTCAAGTAAAAAGTTCCTACTCTTTTACACGAGTCCATTATTTTCAATAAGTTAACATCTTTTAATGACTTATGACATATTGTACGGAACCATGAAATGTAGCTTATGTCATTAAATAAGCTCAAGTATGTATAAAACACACCAACTCCATCTACATATAACACCAAATTCATAATTAAACTAAGTTATAAGGTAAAACCTCCTGATCCTAAAAATGAATAAACCACAATAGTTAAAATATTTTCATAATAGCATAATTGGCTTGTCCTATCTAATGGAATAAAGATAAAATTTACATTTTTACCTAAGTCCCCAACTTTATTACTCCCAAAATTACTAGAGTGTCACCTTATATCTCTCCATCAACCTATCAAACTTGATATGAGTTGATCTCTACAGAAAAGATATGATGCAAATGTTTATTGTGTTTATCATCAAGGACCAAGGAATTTTACAAGTAAATATTTTATCTTAAAACATAAGATCCAAGATCTAATTGATGACCAAAACTTATATTTAAGGATCCTTCAAAGGAATCAGGTTCACAACTTGGTGATCACCATTAAATCATTCTAATAAGGAAATATAAGTCTAAATGGAATATAATTCACATAATACTCCATCACATTATAGACACCTACTAGATGGGGTTTTTGGTACTTACATGTGACATATACCTCTCATGGTTTAGAGACATTCTACTTCCTTTGATGGTAATGAAGTTACGAATGATGACTATGATATTCATTCTTTATTCATTCCTATATACCTTGACAAACACCCTATATGTAGTGTTATTATTAATATTGGTGTGAGAGAAAATGTTTGCACCATGACATTACTTATGCACTTGTGTTATATTCATAATGATTTACACCCATCTACCAAATTAGTTAGAGAATTTTATGGGATCTCTTACAAGGTTATTGGGGAAATTTATTTATCAATCCTACATATGTGGTTACTACTTTTTCATTTATCCCTTTAATAGGCATATTTGATATGTTATTTGGAAGACTTTGGATACGCACTCTTTGATTAGTACCTTCTATGTTGTATGGGTGTGTTAAATACATTTTTTCCAATCAGGTAATTAAAAATTCCATAAATCCATATGAGCATCCTCTTGAAAAAAGAAACTTACACCTAGACAACTACCAATCAATCCTACTAAGGCTAAATCACCTGAAAAGAGTAAGAAACAAGCAATGCCTTTTACTAGACATCTAGTACTAGAGAAACCATTAGATCATTGACATATAGTATATTCCATGGAATCCTAATATTCTACTAAAATTATGTTTAGATATATAGAGCACCATAAAATGGGCATATCACAATCATAGAGTCCTATTTTACATATGTAGAGCACCATTTATATCATAATGACAGAAATTACACATACACATACTCCTTGATAGTATAACCTAGGTATTACACCAAGTTCACAATGAGGAGATATCTATGGCCATCCACTAGATGGCATCATAGGATCTAATCTTTCCAATTCAAAAAACTTCAAAACTATGTTTTTTTCAAAACTCATAAAACAGTTTCAGCACTTACACATTCTATTGGATCCTTGGAATTTGTATGCTACTTCCATATTGATGGATGGAATACTCAGTTACTCTTGTAGACACATGTGTGTCACATTAGTACTTGAGTGTGATACATACATACATAGATACATGATACATTCTTATTTTTGATAATAAGGTTCCTCTCTACTCATGTCATATAGACATCAGGGGCATCTGCTTCTTTAGACTTGATAAAAAATAAGGTATATGATTCGATGATCACTCTACATTTTTATGTTTTAAGTCACATATGTACTTAAAAATGCCTATTATATGTGATTATTTATTACACATGGTAATTAATATGCTATACAATTGACATCTTTTCTTAACACATTGGATCCATCTATGACTATAACATGTTTATGCACTTCCTTAAGTTTCTTGTATTCTTTGTTCAATCATTTGAATATTCTCCTTTGATTGAAACCCTGATGCCTATGTATGATTTCATTGACATTTACATATTTCATTGTTTATTATATCGATAATTGAATATGTCATTATTGCCTTTATGGACATTTGACTAAGTCATGTCTCTTCGATTGTGAAAATTTTGAATGAAAATACCCCTTGTTTGTAGTCTGCTTAGACCATTGTATTTTGAATTTCTTTTGAGTACTCTTGTGTGTGTGCTTGTTTACTTATTGAGATTGTAGTGTTACTATATATACATTGCAACAATATTTATCATGATTTTTAGGCCTACATATGATCACATTATTTAGATGTGATTTAATGTTATATCTACCTAGACGCATTCCTTTTATATGCTACATGGTTATCAACACAAAGTATACAATTGTCTTATACTTTTCAAGTGAGGTAACTACCAGTTCCTATCTTTTCTTCACCTAAAAGAGGGGGCATATTAGTGGGGTAATGTCATAGAGACATGCTATCCACACTTGGCATAATTTTCAAATTCAATGGGGGCATGTCATATGGACATGGATTCCACACATTCATAGTTTCTATATTTAGTTGGGATATGCTTGGGAAGCATGTTATCCACAATAAATTAATCTATAGTACTTATATCAATTTTTAGATTTAGTGAGGGCATGGAATATGGACATCGATTTCACACATTTATAGTTTATATATTCAATGGGGGAATACTTTGGAATCATATTATCCATATTCATTCAATATGGTATTTATATCAGTTCTCAGATTCAGAGAGGGCATGCTTTCAAAACACATTCTCCATAACTTTACAGTATTCAACATCTCTAGTTTATAGTCGAGGCATATTTTGAAAACATGTTCTCCAAATTGGTACTTATATCAGTACTCATATTTATCCATCTATATTGGGGGCATTCTTTGTAAGCATGTTTTCCACACTTACAAAGTTATCTGAATCGGCCACAGCACACAAATATATGATTCAGATTCATAATTATGGTAGAATTCTATACATTTGTATTATTTTTATATATGCATTTTCAAAATGAGACATATATAAGGTATATATTCTATGAAACATGTGCCAATATTTCAAAATAAAAATGAATTTCAGATTTTGAAACTTTGTTATGGCTTGTTACCATATCATAGAATTTTGTGCTGATACCCTATGAAATTTTATGGACTTTTATTGAGCCAATTTACTACATCAGTTGGTTCACCTTTTTATATAGTTGAGGTGATTAAATCACTTGATCTTGTTAATTTTTAAGGTTAGACTTTATCATCCATCTTCCATAGGCTATAAGTATCTATGCAATGCACATTTGAGATAATCTCAACTGCCAGGAAACAACTAGCTTCTTCTCTAAAGTTGGGGGTATGTGCCTCTCTCTCTCTCTCTCTCTCTCTCTCTCTCTCTCTCTCTCTCTCTCTCTCTCTCTCTCTCTCTCTCTCTCTCTCTCTCTCCTCTCTCTCTCTCTCTCTCTCTCCCCCCCCCCATATATATATATCCCTCCCTCTCTCTCCATAGGTTATAGGTCTCAATGTGATGCACATTTGAAATAATATCAACTATCAGGGAACAACTCACTTCTGATCTAAAGTTGGGGGTATGTGCCCCCCCCCCCGCTCTCTCTCTCTCTCTCTATGCAATTTTATTATTTTTATATATTTATCCTAATCTTAATTTTCAAAGCCTTACAATGATTCATCTTTTTGAAAAACAACTTGTCAATAGGCAAGGTGGTTACATCAAGATACAAATGTACTTTTAAACCTCACTCTTTAAATTTAAATTTATTTCAACTAATTTTAACATATATTATATGCACTAATTTTATAATGTAACATGATCTTGGCTATAGATCACTCACCAAAAAATCACTCAATTTAGGCACATGCAAAGACAAGGTTTACATACACACCCATGTATGCATTCCATCCCTTTAAACTAGTAATTTCATTACTAGATTAAATGGGGGTAAATGTAGATGATATTTTGTGATTATATATCACCTTAGTCTTTTACACTCGATAAACATAGACCTTATTTGTTCCACTCAATTTTATACCTTTCCTATTTTCGTAAGTCTCACATCTATTCTATCTTTGTACCTCTTGGCCTATATTTGTTAATCCAACCAATTTTATTTTGATGACCTAGGTCTTCTTTCTTGACCAGAATTTTTAAAATTTACTAATTTTTCATATCTACAAGATTTGAATTTATACTTATTCACCTAATCCTAGGACACTAATGTTTGGGTCAAATAGTAGTGTTGACACTATTATCATGTCTTGACAAAAATGTCTAATGACTTAAAGTCATTTAATTTGCAAATTAAATATATCATAATGGTCAACCTAAGTTATTTTATGTGGATTATTACTCTAAAGGGATTGATATAAATACAAGATCAACCCTCATCCATTCCTCACCTACAAAACCTAGATAACACCTCTAAATACTTAGTAATTAGACAAAAAAGTATTCAAATAGAATTCAATAGAACAAATCTTCCCTTTTTATTCCTATTTCTAAACCAACCATAGGGACTTCACATCTATAGGTCTAAAGTAATAAAGGAGTAAACCAAGAGATTGATTTTCCAAGTTAAAATCTAGGTCATTTATGTATTTGCTTTGCAAACGTTGTATGATTCACACACAAGCCAATGCATAAGGGACAACTACATCAATTTGAGGCCCTCTTCAGAGTATGGGATATGTAGGAAGTGTTCTTTGGTAATAGTTTCATTGGGGTCAGCTTGGTACCATATGCCCATTAACCCATTTTCTACCAAGGTCACATTGAAGATGAAAATTTTTGGTTTTGCCATTTCACAAGCAGTGATTATCCATGACCTAGATCTAAATTTACCAAAGTGAAGTTGAATTATAACCCAAAAATCATACAAGTGGTCACATCCTATTTCAGTAGATATTCTATATATAACACTAGCATCAAACATAAATAATAACATCAACTTAACCATCCTAGGCTAGTGTTACTATCTAGAGAGCTCAAAACATCATATCTAGAATCTGACGAGTATTTTAGAATCTACTTCCTACTTGTTTTTAGCCTATTCTAAGTCTAAAAGTGTATTCACATTAGAACAAGATAAGTAATTCATTTCTTTGTCATTGTAATGTCTAACATAGTTTTACTTTCTATATTTAGACTACCTCAGCATAATAAATTTCATACGTGTCTATATCTAAGTTTAACATCTAACTGACTTGTTATAGATATGATTATCACCTGTATGCTATTTTATTTATATATACCCCTTTAATGCAATATAGATAATACAAACCTAGATTCATAATGTTAGGGTTAAACATATACCTATAATCACACACTTAAATATATTGGTAGAATTATAATATTGATACCAACTTAGCTTCTCAATGTTCTGTTACATTGGTATCCTTCTTCTCATGGTTTGTCCTCTTGAAAACACCTCTTTCTTCTACATCAATTCTCCCTCAAATGATACTTCCTTGAATGAATCTTATCACTCTTCACCATATTTAAATTCCTCTTGTGTATCCTAAAACACTTTAGCCTCATCATCATGTTTAAGCTCTTCCCGAGCGTCGTAAAATATCTCATGTTCATCTTGATTTTCCTCAACCATAATAATCTCTTTGATTTCCTCATTGGGTTGCTATTTTAGCATCCTTATCTTCATTTTCATGCCTCTAAGTTATTTTTATTTCTTTCTTATTTAAAAAATTTAATTGATTGGCCACTTGACCACGTTTTTAATGTATATCCTTTGTTTAGATAGATCCCATTCTTATAAACATTGCTTCAAATGAGTTTAGGCCCACTACATCTCATCTATCTCTTTTTGCATGTCATCTTATTTACTCACCTCATTATTTTTCTATATTGGACTCTTATTTCTTGTAAATCCTTCCTTTGTTTTATTCTTTCCTTTACCTTTTTCCATGCCTTAGTGTGCCTCTCTACTTAATTTTTAAGCCCAGAAATGACTTATTGATATAATACTCACACAAATAAGATGTAGAACATAAAAAAGATATACACTTACATAGGCATGTGTGAACATCTTTCTCTCTTCTTAAAGAATATGGATTTGCTTGATATTTTGTCATGTCCCCTTTTTTGTGGACATTGACAGATTTGATGATTGGCCTATTATGCGACCTTCGTAGGCTAATAGGATGGATAGAGGGTCATAATGGAGCTTGGATTGACTTTGATTCGCAGAATTTCTACATTTGGTTTTCATTCAGGGTCTTTCAGACATGTTTGTTTGATGCTCCTATTATTTAGGGATATTTGACATGCAGTGGAACACCTTTATTTTGGTATGGTCATGTGCAAAATCACTCCCTGATTCACCTGATTCGATCGGTTTGAGGATCCGACGTATATTGAGGGAGATATTAATATTTGATTGATTTAATCAAATATTAATTACTTGGTCTCATTAATAATTAATTATTGATTATTAATTATTTGGTCTAATTTTAAATTAGAAACCCTAATGCTAATTTAAGAAAACCCTAATTAGGGCAAGCATATCTTTTGAGGGTATAAGGGTTTCACATGGAGGCAATTATGGATTATGTATGAATTGATTATTGATTTTGAAGAAATTCTTCTGTGAAGACTGAGCCAAGGGTTCTAGGATTCTATTGTAGTGGAGAACGTTCCCTCTTCATTGTGTGCGATTTAGAGGCTGTGAGATATCAGCTAATTTATTGCCAAATTGAGAGATAGCTTCATCCAGAAGTTATCACAGAGATACAGATCTGAGAGATAGCTTCATCCAGAAGTTATCATAGAATTCCAGGGTTGAGAGATAACTTCACACAGAAGTTTATCACAGAGCTTTCCAGGTATTTTCTTTATTAGTTTTGATTCAATAAATTATACAGATAGAAATATTCTATATTAGAATAGTATAACTTCAGATCAGGGTGTTCAGCAATCAGGGGTTAAGAACAGACAGGTTGGCGGCCGTACTAAATCCATACAGTCCGTTCAGATCAGCTCAGGCACCAACCTCGGCGGACAGAGGGCTACAGAGACCGACATCGGTCGACTGAAGACTGACGTCGGCAAAAATCCGACTGACAGGGACCGACATCGGCGATATATCGACCGACGATGGCGTCTGTGTGTCGACACAGAAAGACCGAGACCTTCCAGAATCCAGTTTTCACTTCCAGTTTTGCTAAGCCAGAGTTTTAAGACTGTATTTCATTTTTATATGCATAAGGAAGGACTGTAATTGTAATAGTTTGGAAGGATATCTTTTGTAATCATCTGAATGAATGATAAGATCTGTAATTTGTTTATGCATACTTGAATCTACTCTGCAGTTTGTATTTGTGATCAGAGCTTTTTGTGTCTTTCATATATTCTTGTTTGGAGGGGACATTACAGTGGTATCAGAGCTAAATTCCTGCCATCCTATTGGGCACATCAGAACTAATGTCTTGCCATCCTGTTGGGTAGTTCCAGGTTCAATACGATTATCAGTATGGCTCTAAGAGGGGTCAAAGATTTGGAAGAAAGCATGCACAATGCAAAGAAGAAATTAGATCATCCATTTCAGCAAACAGATGACACTCTAAAAATTTTGGAGGAGTTGGACACTTATTTAGGCAAGGTTGAGCATTCAAATACTTATGAGATGCAAACAACGTTATTTCCAGCGTTTGATTCGTTGGTGAAGCCCCGATTATTGAGACATCATGATGAGGTGGTAAGACTTGCAGCTCTCTCTTGCATTAGTGAAATGATGAGGATCATAGCTGGCTTTGATTTTCATGATGATCAGATTATGAGAGAGGTACTTTATGCCATGGTAAAAAGCTTCGAAAAGTTGGATAACATTAGAGACCCCCATTTCTCAAGGAGGGCAAGATTACTTGAAACATTTGCAAGGTATGGATTTGAAAACATTATGATGTTAGTAGGTTGTATTGGTGAAATTCGCATGATGTTTAAAATATTTTGGAATATTTTAGATGAGTTTCATTCTAGCAATATATTGGCATCAATGCACTCTATTATGTTCACAATCTTGTTTGAGGAGGAGGATAAAATTTCCAAACTTTTGGCAGAAGATTTATGGTATGTCTGGACAAAAGGGAGAAATATCTCACCTAGAGCTTGTATGTGGTTAAAGAGTTTAATTAATAGGCCCAAGGATCGTAGTGCTTTTCCTATGACATGCAGCCACTTGCATGATGAGTTTGACAGTCATGCTGATCCAGTACAAGGAGATATTAACACATCTTCAGGTAATGATTTATCTGCAGTATCTTCACAGGTAGGAGTAGTTGAGGATGTTGTGGATGAGCTTTGTCTTCAGGTGAGTTCAGCACAGGTGTTAGACAGTGAGGATGAGCCTGATGCTTGCATTCAGAGTGTGGAGGTATACTCAGAGGTTAGTACATTGAGTATTGCTGATGAGTATGTTTTTGTAGCTGCTGATGAGGACCATGTGGTTGAGGCTCACACACATATTCAGGACTTGGGAGTACCTAATTCTGAGGAGTTTGGGATACCAGTGGAGTTGAATCTCCATATTGATTATTCTCATACATATGACAGTGTGGTACAGTTGGTTGTTCCGCATTTACAGAGAGATCAGTTATGGGATGGATTTGCACCATCTCTTGCAGATGGAATTGGCAGTTGGATTTGTCCATTCCACTTGGATTATGATGTTTTGAGAGTTTGTTTCTCATATGCTCTTGTATATGGTATTTGTAATCTTGGAGGTTGGAGTTTCATGCGCCAGTTTGATTATGAGTCTTTCTTGGTTCTACTTCTACTAATGTTGTAGGTACTTACATTGATACACAGCAGTGCGGAGCATAACTACATTTGGGATCCAGGTGGAGTGAGTAGTTCATTGTTCCGAGATTTCTTGGGGACAAGCAATTTTTGGAGGGGTGGATTGTCATGTCCCCTTTTTTATGGACATTGACAGATTTGATGATTGGCCTATTATGCGACCTTCGTAGGCTAATAGGATGGATAGAGGGTCATAATGGAGCTTGGATTGACTTTGATTTGCAGAATTTCTACATTTGGTTTTCATTCAAGGTCTTTCAGACATGTTTGCTTGATGCTCCTATTATTTAGGGATATTTGACATGTAATGGAGCACCTTTATTTTGGTATGGTCATGTGCAGAATCACTCCCTGATTCACCTGATTCGATCGGTTTGAGGATCCGACGTATATTGAGGGAGATATTAATATTTGATTGATTTAATCAAATATTAATTATTTGGTCTCATTAATAATTAATTATTGATTATTAATTATTTGGTCTAATTTTAAATTAGAAACCCTAATGCTAATTTAAGAAAACCCTAATTAGGGCAAGCATATCTTTTGAGGGTATAAGGGTTTCACATGGAGGCCATTATGGATTATGTATGAATTGATTATTGATTTTGAAGAAATTCTTCTGTGAAGACTGAGCCAAGGGTTCTAGGATTCTATTGCAGTGGAGAACGTTCCCTCTTCATTGTGTGTGATTTAGAGGCTGTGAGATATCAGCTGATTTATTGCCAAATTGAGAGATAGCTTCATCCAGAAGTTATCACAGAGATACAGATCTGAGAGATAGCTTCATCCAGAAGTTATCACAGAATTCCAGGGTTGAGAGATAACTTCACACAGAAGTTTATCACAGAGCTTTCCAGGTATTTTCTTTATTAGTTTTGATTCAATAAATTATACAGATAGAAATATTCTGTATTAGAATAGTATAACTTTAGATCAGGGTGTTCAGCAATCAGGGGTTAAGAACAGACAGGTTGGCGGCCGTACTAAATCCGTACAGTCCGTTCAGATCAGCTCAGGCACCGACCTCGGCAGACAGAGGGCTACAGAGACCAACATCGGTCGACTGAAGACTGACGTCAGCAAAAAGCCAACCGACAGGGACCGACGTCAGCGATATATCGACCGACGACGGCGTCTGTGTGTCGACACAGAAAGGCTGAGACCTTCCAGAATCCAGTTTTCACTTCCAATTTTGCTAAGCCAGAGTTTTAAGACTGTATTTCATTTTTATATGCATAAGGAAGGACTGTAATTGTAATAGTTTGGAAGGATATCTTTTGTAATCATCTGAATGAATGATAAGATCTGTAATTTGTTTATGCATACTTGAATCTACTCTGCAGTTTGTATTTGTGATCAGAGCTTTTTGTGTCTTTCATATATTCCTGTTTGGAGGGGACATTACATATTTTAACCTTTTCAACCCTCAATGGGTTATTAGACTATTTGCATGTTACTAACCTTCTCTTTCTTATCATCAACTTGATCTCTCTCAATTTTCTAGGACTTCATTCCACTTGTCCTTTGTCAAATCACTTGATCTTATAGGATATCATTCTCACCTACTCACCCTCTCAACTCGTTGTTGGGTTCTCTATATGCTTTAAGCTTCAATGAGCTCCTTTGGTCTTCTTCCTACATCCACACCTTTGTAGAGAAAATTATTTCATTTATTATTTAAGTTGCACTTATGTAAACTATTTCTTTCCTATGTTCTCATTGTCATTACTCACTTTTTATCTCACCAAGAGCTTTTGCTAAGCTCTGATAAGAAAATGTTGCATGGGTCTACTTGGAGGTATATTAATCTTTACTATGTATAAGTGTTCACATATCATAGCCTTATCTTATTTCTATAATGAATATTCTAAACCTAAACTAACATCCGATAGGATCATACACACTTCTTTAGTGTCATTATTACATTGTTGAAAAATATCACAATAGTAGGTTATTCTTGTAGATTTTCTTTCCTTCCTACTTGGTCTACTAGGAATCTTAGCTAGGCCTATATGATTTTAAAAGGGTTATACACCCCAATGAATATTATTTTAGGTTCCAATACCTCTATTATATCCCCTTTGATGTGTCACAACACAAAAATTTGGTTTATACCCTTTACTTTCTTAGAAAGTAAAGAAAATAACTTTTCATTGTTTTAGGCCTAATACATTAAGATTACTTTTAGAGTTTTAGTCATATCCTTCTTCTTCCTAGTTTCAAAAATGGTATCAGAGCCATTGGTTTTGAATTTTGATAAAGTGGTAAATCAAATGAAGGATATTAGCTTGAGTATGAGCTATGGGAGAGGAGATTAGATTTAAAGTGGAGAAGTTTGATAGTAAGCATTTTAGTTTGTGGAAAATGCAAATGTAAGATTACCTATATCATAAAGAGCTACATCTCCCATTGGAGGGGAAAGTAGAATAACCTTTAAGTATGAGTAATGCAAATTGGTCACTACTTGAAAGGAAGGCATTGGGAGCCATTTGTTTATGCCTTGCATCCTCTGTTGCATTTAATATTTTTGATGACAAAACCACAAAAGATCTCATAGATAAACTTGGAAATCTGTATGATAAACCTTCATATTCTAATAAAAATTTTCTTACGAAAATATTGTTTAACATGAAAATTTCTAAGAATGGTTCAATAACTAATCATCTAAATGATTTTAATATGGTTGTAAGTATTCTCACTTTAGTTGAAATCAAGTTTGATTATGAAGTTATATTTTTTCTAATATTATATTCTTTGCCTAATAGTTGGGATAGTTTGGTTATGGTTTTAAGTAATACAATCCCTACCAAGGGAAGCTTGAATTTTTAGGATGTTGAAGGTGTGATCCATAGTAAGGAGATGTGATGGAAAATCACTTTTGAATCATCTTCAGGTAATGTTTTATCCATTGATACTAGAGGAAGGCAAACGGACAAGAGAAAAAGTAACTAAGGAAAGTCAAAAAGTAGATCTAAGTCTAGATCTAGATCCAAGAAGATATGTTGGCATTATGGGAAGAGTGGAAAATCAAAGAAGGATTGCTGGTCACTTCAGGACAAGAATGCCAACAAGGAGGAAGTGAATGAGTTAAATATGACATCAGGTAAATCATGTCAGGATGACTTAATTCTTTATATGGACAATTTTTTTGAGTCCTGGGTTTTAAATTTAGGGGCTTCTTTTCATGCCACCCCACATAAGAATTATTTTACTAATTATGTTCAAGAGAATCTAGGACATCTATATCTTGGTGATGATGAACCATGTGAGATATTAGGGAAAGGTTGCATTTAGGTTAAGATGCAGAATGGGAACATATGGATCCTTAAGGATGTTAGACACGTGCCTATGTTGAGATGGAATTTGGTTTCAGTGGGGTAATTAAGTAGTGAGAGATGTTTATTATTGATTACTTATATTCTTGAAAAGTTACCAAAGGTTCTCTTGTGATTTCAAGAGGTAAGAAATTTTGTACTTGATATTTGACTAGTAGTGTTGATTCTCTTGATTTAGTTGATGCGGATGGAGATGCAACTATGTGGCACTATAGACTCAGTCATATGACCCATAAGGGCATGAAAATATTAAAAGATAAGTTGCTTGGATTGAAAGATATATATCTAGACATCTATGAGAATTGTGTACAAAAAATAAAAGTGGGTTAAGTTCTGAAAGCTTGGACCCACAAAGAAAGATCTCAAGTTAGATCTGATACACTCAGGTGTATGGGGACCAGTTCAGGTATATTCTATTGGTGGATCCAATTATTATGTTACTTTTACAGATGATGCAACTAAAAAAGTTTGACTTTATTATGTTAAAAATAAATCTAATGTATTTGAAAATTTTAAGAAGTAGAAAGCCTTGGTTAAGAATGAAACAAGTCTCAAGTTGAAATGTCTTAGATTAGATAATGGAGGTGAGTATTGTAGTAATTTTTTCTTTGATTATTGTTCTAACAATATAATTCATAGGCAAAGTATGGTTCCAAAAACTCTACATTAGAATGGAGTATTTAAAAATATGAACAGAACAATAATGGAACGTGCTAAGAGCATGAGGTTACATGTAGGGTTACCTTTAAGGTTTTGGGCAGAAGTAGTTAGCACAATAGTATATATGATTAATAGAGGACCTTCTATTCCTTTAGATGGAGGCATTCTAGAACAAGATTGGTCTAGTAAGAATGTTGATTATTCTTTTCTTAGAGTTTTTGGATGTGAAGCATTTGCTCCTATCAAGAAAGAGGATAGGACTAAACTAGAGGCTAAATCACAAAAATGTACATTTGTTGGTTATCGTGAGGACAACTTTGGTTTTCATTTATGGAGAATTAAAGATAGGAAAATATTTTGGTCTGTAGATGTAGTATTTAATGAAAAAATCATGCATAAGGATTAATTGTAGGAACAAAATCAAAAACATAAAGAGTGCACAATATTATATGACATTGCGGATGGAAAAGTATCTAAAGATTTAGTTCAAGAATATCCTAGACAAAGACCCCAAACCCATATGGTAAGAAGATCTTCTAGGGTAAGAAGAGCACCTAAACACATTTCTCCTTCTTTGAATTATTTATTACTCACTATTAATGGAGAACCATAGTGTTATGAGTGATGAGGCCACCGATTGCTTACTTTTATAGCCTCATCCATGCTTAATATATGTCTTTTTCTATGTAAATACCATAACTATCCATCACTAATACAAATAAATGAATGAAGTTATGATTTTAGATGTTTATTAATGTGTGTGTGTGTGTGTGTGTGTGTGTGTGTGTGTGTGTGTGTGTGTGTGTGTGTGTGTGTGTGTGTGTGTGTGTGTGTGTGTGTGTGTTAGTGTTATGTTATGAATTATTGACATTTTTCCATGATTGAATTATATTAGTGTGAATTTATCTAACAAGAATTTAAATGGTCATGTAAAGATGTAGAATCTTGCTAAGCTATAGCTACTGCAGGATGCCGTTAGCAACTGTAGACTTCACCTACAGGTTTCCCGTAGACACTTTAAAGTGCCAACAAAAATTACAAGTTTGACCTATAGGTTTCATGTAGCCACTATAGAATACCCACAATTGTAAGCTTCAGCTATAGGTTGCTTGCATCTATTATAGAATACTCATAGCAATTATAGGCTTCACCTACAAGTTGCTTCAAGCCACTTTAGAATACCCATAGTAACTAAATGTTTCACGTACAAGTTACCTATAGCTACTATATAGTGCCTGTTGCTATTATGCAAAGCAAAGTCATTATTGAGATCTTATAGACACATCTAGCTATCTTGGAAAACTAAATGAATGATTGAGAAGAATCATAGTTATTTTATAGATTCCCTACATGCGAGGAGACATTAGATGTGCTACCAAAGAGGGTTAAGACAAGGATAATCAGAAAACACAAAAGGAAATAAAATAATATAATAATATGCCATGCCTCTAACCCAGTCAAACATAAAACAAGTATCTTCAGTTACTAACTACTTGAAGGTTGACAGGGGTAGTTTCTAAGTATTTGTATTTTTTCTTAGTTTGGTGTTTTTGGTTAATAGTCAATAAACTACCTTTTGTATTTGAAGACAGAACATATATTAGACTAAGAGTGAGATAATTTTGAGGAAATAATAGTAGAAGATTTTGAACTATAGCATTTGTATTCAAAATTGAGTAATGAGAAATTTGAATTTATAAGAAGTTTGTGAATTCTCTCATAGAGGGATTGAAGCTCAGTTTTGAATGAGGAAGGGCCCCCTCTAAACAAGTTGTTGTGAAGAACTTGGCCCTCTTTAATTATTAGTGTGTTGTATAAGTTGATTTTACTGTTAAGTTTGATTATATAAGTGTGATGCATGTATGATATATAAGTGTGAAATAGTTCTATGATTTTGTCATAGTAGTTTCATAGTGTGTGTGTGTGTGGGTGGGTGTGGTAAAATCAGCATAAATTCATTATACTACAAATAGAAAAGAAAGTTTATTTTTGAATTAGTAATGCATATATAGTGTTGACACTCTTGAAAATATTATGCACCCATGGTTGAAAATTAATATTTAATCAGATAAGTGAATCTGGGAATTACTAGGTAATTAGTTTTTACAACTTTTTGGCATCATTTTAGGGGATGGTGTCAATTATTATTTCTAAAATCAATCATTAAAATTTTAATTTTGGTTAATTCACTATTCTACTCAGTTGGGTAAGTTGAGTAAGGGCACTACAGTGTCTTATGCTAGATGTCTAAGTTTCTGGAAGTAAATAGGGCATAAGTTACTTAATTCTTGTTTCTAGAATTTATTTCCTACAAAAGTGATTTATTTTTAGCAAGGCATGCTCTTAAATTTACCTGCTTTATAGAGTAAATTTTCTTGCTTCCATTTCCTACTTTCTAAAATAAATTTTCCTACTTTCATTTATTCCTTTATAGAATAAATTTTCGTGCTTTTAGTACTTAATTTTTGTTGCTTTCTAGAAGTAGAATTTTAATTCATGTTTTTCTGATCTCAACATTCCTTTATTTTGAAATTTTGTTTTAAAAATGATCTGAAATAACCCCCTTGAAACACACAAAAATTAAAAAAAAACTAACTTTGTGAAAGAAGGGATAGGATAGTTGAAGAAGTGGCATAACGTTTATGCAGAGAGAAAGAGATTCTTGAGGGAGATTATTTCCAAACAAGCCATAAGTTGTTGCTAGAAAATAACCATAAATAACTATAGAAACTAGGAATCATGTTGAAGAATGTACCATAAGTTAGAAGCCTCTTGAATAAGAAAACACTACAAACTGAAGGAGGCAGCTTGCAGAAGAAGCACTATTAGCTCTGAAAAAGGAAATAGAAGTAGAAGAATAATTAGCTGAGCTGGTAAGAAGAAATGAAGGAGAGGAACTACATGAACCATACTCCAAAGACTAACATATTTATAAAATTTAAACAAGGCCTTCTTGATCAAATCAAAGGAATCTTAGGAGAATCTTTAGACCCTTCATCTAGTAAAAAGGTTGAGGATTAGTAGATAAATGTTTATTATTGTGATGATCAAGGGATTGACATAGAGTTGAAGGATGAGATTCTGAGTACCTTTTGTATCCATATCGTAAGAAGAGCCATCATGAGCAGAGGAGACTTTGTGGAGGAAAATGGGACTTCAGACATAGTTACTATTAAATTTCCTATTCCAGATGCAACATGCTAACACAAATGAAAAACATCCCACCCTCAACCTTGCCTAATTTTAGAGCTACATTATTCGAAGACCTAGACACATTCTTGTTTGAATTTGACATCCTCTATAGAAGATATGACTACAAACAAGATTCACAAAAATTGAAACTTTTTCTAGTTACTCTGAAAGACTCAACACTTTGTTGGTTTATGGGACTAGGTAGTAATTTGCTCCGAACTTGGGAGGACATGAAAAATAAATTATTGGCCAAGTATAAGTAATATATAAGATGAAGAAGTTATAGAAGAAATGACATCTTCATAATGACTCAGGAGGGGGATTAATCCTTGGAAGATTATGTTGAATGGTTCATGTTCAATGTAAAAAAAATTCAAGCAAAGTGCACTTAGAGAACCTTTGAAAACCATCTTCCTGAAAGGAGATAGATTATATTATCTATACATCTTGGACCTAATCAGTGGAAGAGATATTTCCTACCTACCATTCTCAGATATTAAAGAGATGAGCAATAATTATTCTAGATCTACCATAAACCAAGTTCGAAGCAATAATCTTCCATTGCCAACTCCAAATGGCCTATAAAAAATTGAGGTTAGTAACCTATTACAAGACATAAAATAGGATATCATTAGCCATTTGGAAAGCCAACTGGACATCCTGCACTCAAGACAAAGGCAAGAAGTTATGGATCAAGCCTTTACCATTTACTATCTAGTATTGTAAGAAGAAAAAGGTTGATTGTAGATGTCACGAGGCTCATCCTCAAGTAGTTCACATCATAGCTGAGGAACCAAAAACAATAAAGATACACACTATAAGAAGATATAGTCACCATGATTTCTATGTTTCACAAAGAAAGCCATGGGTTCAATGACCACCTTATCAAGGTATGGGATAAAATCCACTTTTTTATAATTCTACCTCTTTTAATTCACAATTTTCAAATGCTACTCCCAAATAGACTAGTCCTTAGATGAACATTCCACCTCCTAATTATAGTTGGTAGCCATCTTAAGCAAGCTACCCCACTACCTCTTGGTAGCCTTCATAAAATGTATCCCTATCTTGGATTCAATCTTGGAAACCACCCTAAGGCCCACCCTTCACAAACCAGTGGTAACAGCCATGGAGACCTAACTAGCCATGGGGTATCTTTCCAAGAGGACATCCTCCATAACAAAAACAACAACCTCTTGCTCTTATGTTCAATACACAAGTTGCATCCAAGCCTAACCAGTTACCTGCCTAACCTATATAGAATCTTACAAATGATTTGGTGTAATCTACATTTAGTACTGATCCTCTTCAGTATCTGACATACATGGTGAACATCAATGAAGTTCACTTCCTTTCAAATAAGGTTCTACCACCCCCAGTACCACCCATAATAAGGGAATCAAATGATGAAACCCCAAAATAATATGCTAACCCACCTCCATCACCTCAATAACTCTCTGAACTAGTAAGTAAATTTGTTAATAAAATAACCAATCTATTTGTAGAATGTTTCAACCTTCAATGCCATACAATTGAACTTGAGTTTGATTTCATGGGATAATTTAAGAACCTTTGCATGAAAATCCTTCTATTTGAAGCCATCAAAGATATACCCATATATTCTAAAGCTTTTAGAGACCTTTATCTATAAAAACTAGGAAGGAAGAAAAAAGATCACAATACTTTGCATGTGATTGGATAGCTAGAATACATCATGATAGGAAACACCCTACCAAATAATTATTCAAAACCTAGATGCCCTGTAGTAATAGTCCAGATCAATGACCAACAGTTGGCCAACACATTGATTGACATGGGGGTTGTAATAAATCTAATGACAAATAAAAATATACATAAATTATAATTGAATAATATTTGTCCCACATCTACACTATTGTAAATATATGATTGGTCTATAGTCAGACTAGAGGGAATCATTGAATATCTTGTCATCACTATAGACATTTTAGATTACCCTATAGATTTCTTTGTGCTACAACCTAAGTCTAATTTGGGTGAATACCCCCTTATCTTAGGATGACCTTGGCTTGCTATAGTTGATGCCTTAATTAGATATAAAATAGGTAATATGATGACATCTAATGGCTACCACACTAATCAATTGGTTCTTTATCCCCCAACACAACCAATTTTTACACTAAATCCTACATTATGGGTTGAAAAAGATGATGCAAATCAACCTTCCTTGATTCTTGTATTTACCATAAACCATGCATGCAAATTGGCTGATTAGGAGGAATATACCATTCTCTCCAATGTTATTTAGCATAATTATCAAATTCCTACCAATCTCAACCACTTACAATGTGTTGAGTGCCCATTTTTTAGCTTTTAGGGATTACATAATTTGGATGAATCTGTAAAGAAATGATTTCACCAACTACTACCTTATAGCTATAGCCAAATTAAATCCATTAGAAATATGGAAATAATGAAAGCACTCCCATAGTAAATTCAAATATCTCCAAGAAAAACATTACTTATTAATAGCAAGTTGGAGTTAAATGAGGAAAAGTGCCTAGGCAACATGTTGCATGCCAACCAATGTGATTTTACATGGGATTATGAGGATATGCAAGTAATTATTCTAGAAACATGTACAAATCATATTTACATCAAATAAGAGTGCCAACCAATCAAATAGCCACAACGTAAGATGAATCTAGCTCTTTGAAAAATAGTCAAAAGGGAATTACAAAAAAATTTGACTACTGGATTTATATATCCTATCTCTAATAGTGAATGGGTGTCACCTTTGGTAGTTGTACCAAATAAAAATAGAGAATGGAATGTATGCATCGATTATAGGGAAATCAACACAACAACTAGGAAAGATCATTTTTCTCTACCCTTCATTGACCAAGTGTTGGACACACTAACAGAAAAGAAATATTTTGCCTTTCTAGATGGCTTTAGTGATTACAACTAGATTAGAATTGTTCTTGAGGACTAGGAAAAGACCATATTTACTTGTCCCTATCGTACTTATGCTTATGTTATATTACCCTTTAGGTTATGTAATGCTTTGGCCATATTCCAGAGGGTTGTCCTGAGTATCTTTATAGATATGGCCAATGAATATGTATAAATCTATATGGATGACTTCACTATCTATGGAGAGAAATTTGATGAATCACTCAAAAACTTGAAAAAAGTGTTCCAACATTGTTAGGAACACCATCTATCTCTTAACCACAAGAAATTATACATTCTTCTGATAGAAGGTATTATTTTAGGCCACCACGTATCTACTGTGAGAATTAATGTTGACCTTGAAAAATTCAAAATCATTAAAAACCTGCCTGTTCCTCAAAAATAAAAAGATGTTAGTATTTTTTTAGGATATGATGGTTACTCTAGGATATTAATCAATAATTTTAGTAAAGTACCAACACCATTATTCACCCTTTTAGCTAAAGATGTTGAATTTCTTTGGACTCTTGCTTGTGATACAATGTTCAAATAATTAAAGGAATTATTGACCACCACCCCTATTCTACATGGTCTTGATTATAAGATTCTCTTCCACATTCACATATATTCTTTAGATACTACCCTCAGAGCTATTCTTGACCAAAAATAGGAAGCATTCAATTATGCCATCTATTTTATAAGTAAAAACCTAAAGGCATCTTAATTAAATAACACAGTTACTGAAAAAGAGTTCTTGGCAGTAGTATATGCTATCAACAAGTTCCATTACTACATCATAGGGTATCAAGTCTATGTTTATACAACCCTGTATTCATTTGGTATATTATATACAGACTAGCTATTCCAACCAAAGTGATAAGATGGTTGCTCTTATTATAGGAATTTGATATCACCATTGTAGATAAGCCTAACAAGGACAATGTAGTGGATGAATTTTTATCATGCCTACAAACCCTTCAAGAGGATACCATAGTGGATGACTCATTTCTAGATGAGCACCTATTCTCTCTCACCCTTACCACACCATGGTATGTTGATATTGATAAATACCTTATAACAGGGTTACTTCCATAATACTTCCTCTCCAAACAAAGGAGAGCATTGATTCAAAAAAGTGCCAGATATTCATGGTTGTCTAAATTCATTTTCTATATTGAGCCTGACTCTATCATCAAAGGATGTCTCAAAGAAGATGAAGTTCCAGATATCTTTAAAACCTACCATGATGAACCTTGTGGATGACACTTTGCAGTGAAGCATACAATAGTCAGAATTTTGAATACATGATACTATTGACCCTCACTCTATAAAGATGAAATAATATTTACTACAAATTATGGCAAATGTCAGCATATGGGGAGACCCACACATTCAGATGAAATGCCTTTGTAGCCTCAGATGGTGCTTGAACCATTTAAAAAGTGGGGCCTAGACTTTACAGGATCATTTGATCCAAAATTTAAAAAACAAAGAGTGCATCCTTTTCTGTACTAACTATGTCACTAAATGGGTGGAAGTCAAGGTTCTTACATATGCTAGGGATGAGAATGTGGCAGCTTTCCTCTATGAAGAAATATTTATTTGATATGGTGTGCCAAGTGAAATATTCACTGATCAGAGACACCAATTCACTACTAATTTAATTACTGCCTTAATCCAGCAATATGAGATTTGGCATAAGAAACTAACTCCATATTATCCATAATCTAATGGATAGATGGAAGTCACCAATAGGGATTTAGAAAATATTCTGACAAAGACTATTAGTCTGTCTCGTAAGGATTGAGAGGGTAGGCTTCCTAAAGCTGTGTGGGCTTAAAAAAACACATGGAAGACCACTATAGGCTTCACTCCATATGAGTTGGTCTGTGAAAATAAAACTATCTTGCCCATTGAAGTTGAGCACAAGACCTTACAAACAACACTAAAACTTGGGATGGATATATCTAAAACCTAGAAAGAAAGGCTTCTCCAATTAAATTATTTAGATGAATATAGATAATAGGTATTAAAGAACACAAAACTTATATAAGAGCAATGGATTGGATGGCATAATAGGCACATTAAGAATAGGTAATTCCATACTGGAGATTGGGCCCTTTTTTTTGACTCTAAATACAAGGACCACAAGGGTAAACGCTAGACTAGATGTCTTGGTCCTTTTGAGATTGAGCATATTTTTTATAATGGAGTAGCTCAACTCCAAACCATTGATCCAATGAGATTTTGTCTATTAGTCAATGGCCATAGACTCAAGTTGTATAATAAATCACTTATTCAAGAAGAATTTACCTGTCACATATGCCAATAGTTACAAGATGGATACAATGATGTCTTAGATAGGTAGGTTACCCTACCAGATAATGAGATCACTAGTCCACACTCAGTTGAAGAAGGAGAGGACATCCTTGCCCTCCTTTGGCATGATGAATGAGGCCTCCCACTAGTCCTTGACAAGTCACATTTCTAGGTGACTTGGCTAGGACCCTGAATAAATATTTTACTATAAATAGTAGTTAGAGTAAAAAAAATCCAACAATGAAAACCCATTTTTAGCCATTGTTGGTAGCTTTTAGGTAGAAAACAAGCAGGCTAGTTATGTAGATCTATAAAAAGGACCTAAGTAGAAAACTAGCTTGCTATATATTTAAGGGTAAATAAATAAGGTCACATGAAGAAGGAAGCAAAGAGAAGGTAATCCGTTAAATTCCAACTATTCACACAAGTTTTCTATAGTTGTTATAGGCATTTATGAATCTACTACATGTACCTTCTACATAGTTGGCCATCACTTTGTAGATTTCTATGAGAACATTTATAGTGGATATAGGTATTCTTGCATGCCTATTCTCACCTTTTTATATATCATACATGAGAGATCCTCTTATAGCTCTCATAAATGGCTTACCTATTGGATTTTGGACATTGCATGAAAGTCATCAGATAACCTCGTGGAAGAATGAAGGAAGACTGGGGGAAAAAAATTCATATTTATTTCCTAAAACTACCCTTAAGTAATAAGCTACAGATCCACAACAAAGAATAAAACTTTCCTTTCGATGTGGAAATGTTGTAGACCAAAATGTTTACCTACAAAGGCACTAATGATTCATTTTCAATGCTGATCATTTTATGAAGATCATCTCATTGTGTTGACCTATGAGATCTCAGATTTATTTGGCACATAAGTTCCATTTTTAAGACCCTATTTATTACTACAACCAAGTCGTAAGCACGAAACCTCTAGGGCATAAGTAGTATCCAAACTCCTATCAGTTGGTTCATCTAGATGAAGGTCACTAGGCAGTAAGTTCCTCTACTACCTACTCAAGATCTTCTAGTCTATCACTTGGATCACTCAAATGTTCATTTGCCACCTTATGGTATGATATAAATCATTTATCCTCCAAGTCTTAGACCCTTGTTCCATGTAGAATATCCTATGTCGCATGCATGTGAGCTGTAGGCATCATTAACACCTAACCATCGGTGATCTCCTAATCACTTCATAAAGGGTACACTTTACTCTAGTTCTAGTTGATAACCCAATCATTCCACCCATTAATCATTCACATGAAAATATTTGTGTGCCAACACACATGTGACTTTTTAAGCGTCATAGCTAGAACACTGTTATTAAAAGGTATGCCTTATCTTTCATCATTGAAAATGTCATTCATTAATCTAATATATCACGTATGAATTAATAAAGCATATATAATTATGAATTTAATCATTAATTTACAATTCTATCACATCACCATTAAACCTTCACTTTTATTCCTCATAATGACTCATCTTATCCTATACTTCCTACTCAGTCCACATGACTTGAGGGAATGTGACAGGTCAATTGGGGGTAGAATGCTATAGGTTAAACCTCATGTGCTATGATAACCCTTGAGATGCCATAATTTACAACCAATAACCTCACATCCATCATTATTGAGCCAAACCCTACAACTTATAAACCCCATATTTGTCATTTTAGGAAAACCCTATTATAGGTAGATTTCCACGAGTCCAAAGAGTGTGCAGCTAACTATTGATTGAAAGGAATCACAAAGAAGTTAAAATGGGAGGGTCAGTCATGTTGAGAGATCCCTCAAACCATAGGAACTTACGAGGAGACCAAGCCAGTTGGGATGTTTTCCACAGAGCTGGTTGGACTACCTATTTTGAATGGTTGAAACATTTTTTTGATCCTCGTACTAGGGCATTTGGAGGTTCTTTTGATGGAAACCAAGCCATTGTATGTGGCATCACATTTCTAATTACTGAGACCTTGGTCATCCAAGCAACTGGGCTACCAATCATGAGAGAAAATTGGCAAGATAGACCCAATGGCCAAGAGGCCAGATAGCAGTTTTGGTAGGCAAATGAAATATTGGTATTAAATAAAGGAGGTGTGCAAAGACTTAGTCTACCTAAGAAATGGAGAGAGATAACATAATATATTATTCAGTGCATGACTTGTGAGGGAAGGTATTCCCTCATTTACACCCTCTAATTAAATTTTTTTAAATCATTTAAGACATAATAGAGTCATTAATGTTCCTAATTTATTATGAAATATCTTTAAAATAATGTCTAAAGAATATCATAATGGAACTGAAATAAACCTATCTCACCATTGCCTCATATGGCTCATAATTAAATAAGGAATAGTTTTTGTCAGACCTAACCTCACTTGGGAACATTTTTTGGCCTTAGCAAATATTTCACCCAAGTAAAAGAAAAGGCACTAATGAGAGGGAATCCCCTGAGGAGCATCCCCAACAAACTATTCAGGAATATGTTGAGAGCACTAGTGCTATTGGTCAGCCCATGGCCAATGAAGGTCCATGTGTGACTGTTATGGGAAAGAATTATAGGATAAGACTAGTCTTATCTCTTTCTAATATAGAGGAGGAAATCCCACAATAACATGTCCCTTAATCTATTATGTCCTGACCTCAAGTTGATTCCTTCACACTATCTCCTACTAGACAATAAGTTCCCCTATCGAATGATGCACAAGAAACACAAACTCCATCAATCACACCTTTTGTAAGGAAAATGAAAACCAAGGGGAAGAAACCCATAGTGTTAAAAAGGAGGAGACCTCCTTTTAAGAGATCTCAAAGGATGAAGAAATGAAAGACCACTATAACATCCTTAACCATATCCATTAGTGATGATGAAGAACCAAGGAAAGAGCCTAGGATTAAGAAAAATCATGTTAGATTTGAAATAGAAGAATGGTCTACTGATGAAATATCTAATAAGGTATAAGAAGAATGGTCACCTTTCCCATTTAGATTTACTAAGGAGGACATTTATCTCTTTAAAAACATTGGATACAAAGAGAAATAATTGAGAGAGGCAGAGTAACATGCAAGAGAAAAATAATTTGTTGAAAAATAGGTTATGGAAAAAGGAAGAGAACAAGAAAAAATTTCTCATGATTAAGAGTTCCAAACATTAGAACAAGCTATGGAGGAAATATTCCGACTCAAAAATAAGATAATAAAACTAAAAGGAAAATGAGGAATTGAAATGCTTCTAGGATTAGTAGAGTTTGTATAACCCTCTAGGGACAAATAGAATAAAGTGGAGGAACCTGCAACATCCTCATCCACCTTGGCCATAGAATCCCCTGTAGTAGAGTATGCTATAGCTTTGGTACCCTTCTATCATGGATTTGCTCCTCCATTACCCACTACACCAACACCCACTACAGAAGAAGTTATTGATGTGGATTTCTCAATGACCACTCTAGTAGAGATTGATGATATTTTTCTTTTCTTGCAGGAAAAAATTAGTAATAATGAAGGCTACCATAAATAATTTGTGCATAGATTCAAGGAATATGTTGAATCAAAATAATAACATGATGTATTATAATAAAAATTGGAATTTGTTGAAAATAGGATCAAATATCTGATGGAAAATATTGGTAAATTGCATGCAACTACTAAGCTATTAATAGAGTGTAGACCCCCTTCTAGAGTGTATGTTGTATACTTAAAAGAAAAATGGTTAAAATTTAGGTATGATAAGGTTTATAATGATCAATATTATATGGTCTTTAACCCAAGATCTTTATTTAATGAGTATAGGCATGATGATCCTAATATTTAAGCCCAACTAAGTGAATTCTACATTCACCAATATGTTTTTTGCAGTGATACAAAATGGAATCCCAACATCTATTTGGGGGATGTCTGATTAAATGCATTTTCTTCATATGCTTTGAATGAAATTAAAAGAAGAAAATAAATGGAATAATATCAAGGAAAGGATAAGGAAGCCACCCTGATGATCAAGAGTGAATCCAAAGATTCAGATGTTGTAGTAGAAGAATGGATCTCATTTATGAACACAAATGCTCCATAAGAATGGTTTGTTAAAAAATAGATGTAAGTCTAAAACCACTATTTGAGTCTCATGAAAGGAGATGGAAGGCAAATTTTAATTACTTGCTCTCATAGATGGGAATAACTCTTAGATGCCTTGAAAAGGAAGGAACCATACTCCCCTCAAAACCTTAGGGAAGCCATCCACAGAGTATACTTTTATATTGAACTTGTCAGGAAATAGAGAGTACAATGGTTGGGATTGATGTTTTAACCCCTATATTTTGGTTCCCAATCCTTGATTGGGAAGGAAATGTTCTAGATGATAGTGAGGTAGAGAAAATAAGATGGAAACACATTGAGAATGCTAAAGGTTTTTATGTCTTGGAAGGGTCAGGTTGTCTTGAACCCCTAGACTTTAGAAAATTTTGTGGTTTTATAATGTAACCAAGGCTTTCTCGAGTTTGAGTAACATGCTAAGTAGGGGGGAGTGATGAGGCCACCAATTACTTACTTTTATAGCCTCATCCATGCTTAGTCTATATCTTTTTCTATGTAAATCCCATAACTATATGTCACTAATGCAAATGAATGAATAAAGTTATTATTTTGTATGTTCATTAATGTGTGTGTGTGTGTGTGTGTGTGTGTGTGTGTGTGTGTGTGTGTGTGTGTGTGTGTGTGTGTGTGTGTGTGTGTGTGTGTGTGTGTGTGTGTGTTATTGATGATTTTATTTGATTGAATTATATTGGTATGACTTTATCTAACAATCATTTGAAGGGTCACGTAAAGATGAAAAATCATGCTAAGCCATAACTACTACAGACTACATATAGTAACTATAAGCTTCACCTATAGGTCGCCCATATCCACTATAGAGTGCCTGCAACAACTGTAAGCTTCACCTACAAGTTCCCTATAGCTACTACAAAATACCCACAATAGCTTTAGGCTTAACCTATAGGCTACCTGAAGCCACTATAGAATGGTCATACCAACTGAAGGTTTCACCTATAGGTTGCCTATAGCTACTATAGACTGCCTACAACCACTATATAAAGTACAGTCATTATTGAGGAGATCTTGTAGACACATCCAATTGTCTTGTGAAACCAAATGAATGATTGGGAATAATCATAGTTGTTGTGTAGATTCCTTGCATGCAAGGAGACATTGGATGTGCTGTCAAACATGGTAAAGACAAGGATAATGAGAAAAGATCAAATAAAATAAAATATCAAAATAGTATGCCTTGTCTCTAACCCAATCAAACATAAAACAAGTATCTTCTATTACTAACTATTTAAAGGTTGTCTGGGGTAGTTTCTAAGTATTTATATATTTTCCTAGGTTGGTGTTTTTGGTTAAGAGTCAATAAACTACCTTTTGTATTTAAAGGCAAAACCTAGATCAGACTAAGAGTGAGATAATTTTGAGAAAATAATAGTAAAATTTTTTGAACTATAACATTTGTATTTAGAATTGAGTAATGAGAAAGTTGAATTTATAAGAAGTTTGTGAACTCTCTCAGAGAGGGATTGGAGATAAGTTCTAAATGAGGAAGGCCCCCCTCAGAATGGGTTGCTATGAAGATATTGACCCTCGTTAATTATTAGTGTGTTGTATAAGTTAATTTTGTTGTTAAGTTTTATTATATAAGTGTGATGCATGTTGATACATATGTTTGGAATAGTTATGTAATTCTATCAATTTTTTTTTATTATATATATATATATATATATATATATATGGTAAATTCAGCATAAATTCACTGTACTACAACTAAAAAATCAAGCTGATTTCTGAATCAGTAATACATATATAGTGTTGACAATCTTGAAAAGCGTATGTACCCAAAGTTGACAATTAATGCTAATCAGACTGGTGAATCTAGTAATCATTGGGTAATTAATCTATACAACAATGAGAAAATAATGTAGCTAGATGCCAAGTTGAAGTGGAAACAAGCCATTGATGAGGAGCATAGATCTCTCATGGAGAGCCAAACATGGGATTTAGTTAGGCTACCCAAGGGCAAGAGTGCATTGCCAAATAAGTGGATCTTCAGGATCAAAGAAGAGGATGAAGGGAAAAAATGGTATAAGATGAGGATGGTGGTCAAGGGGTTTGCACAAAAATCAAGTATTGATTTTAATGATATTTTCTCTCCTATTGTAAAAATGACTTTTATTAGGATTATTCTTGGTTTAGTTGCAGTTGAGAATTTGCACTTAAAATAGTTAGATGTAAAAACTAATTTTCTTCATGGTGATTTAGATGAAGAGTTGTATATGAAGCAACCATATGTTTATGAGGTCAAAGGGAAGAAGGACTATGTGTGCAAACTAAAGAAGAGCTTTTATGGCCTAAAACAAGTTTCACATCAATCATATAAGAAATTTGATTGTTTTATGCTGGAACAAGAATATCAAAGGTGTCATTATGACCATTACATGTACATCAAACATTTTGACGATGGTTCCTTTATTATATTATAATTGTATGTTGATGACATGTTAGTTGCAGGAAAAAACATACAACATATTCATATGCTCAAGAAACAGCTTAGTGACTCCTTTTCTATGAAGGATTTGGGTGTTGCAAAGAAAATATTTGGTTTGAGTATTTCTCATGACATGAAGGATGAAAAGTTGATCTTATCCCAATCAAAGTATGTGAAGGAAGTCTTGGAAAGGTTTAGAGAAAGTCTTGGATATGCATATGATGATCAAGGTGGTCACATTCGACAAGTTGAGACTATGTTCATATTTAGTTGGTCTTAGTGGTCATGGAGCAGTGATAGATTATGTTCAAAATAAATAGTATCCAAGTGGGATATTGTTGAGTGTGGAGCCCTTTGATGGTATCACATGACCATAAAAATAATTTTTTTGGGCTTAAAGAGCACCAAGAACATGGGGAGCATAATTTTCATGTTCTCCACATGTGAGTGGAATATTCGTTATATTCCAAATTTTTATGTATTCCATATTTCATGGAGTTAGTTGTTAGATTCCTTTCCCATGTTGACTTCCTTGTTTTGAGGAAGCTAGTTGTTTTTTGAAAAATAGAACTCCTTCCTTATTGAGTGGAGTTGGTTGAGATCACATGTTTTTGGGAAAATGTGCCCTTAGAAGGTGGAGAGATGAATATGGTGAATTCTTCCTTAGGAGGGCTTTTGGATAGGCTTGATGAGATTTAGGAGGGTTGTCACATGTTGGATAATGCTTATCTTGGATAAGCGTTGCACATTTGCTCCTCTTTTTGTAGATTTTCTTCATTTTACTATAAATACAGGGTGTGGTGTGGCCTTTAGAGGTTGATCGTTTATTTGCAGGGTGTGGATTTGAGGATCAAAGTCAAAGTGTAGGTGTTCATTATAGGGTGTGATTTAGCAACTTGTGAGATACAACATTGTGCAGGTGGAAGTGAAAGTGTAGCTTTTTGTGCAGCACTTTCTACAGGAGATTTTTATATTTCTATGAGAGTTCATTGTAATCTTGTTTTAGATTATTAATTTATTTGAGAACTTTCATTGGTGGATGTAGCCCACATTGTGTGAACCACTATAGATATGTGTTATCTATGGTATTATTATCTTGATCTCATTTATGCATTCATGTTAATGGTGAATTAAGGAATGTTTTCATGATGTATTTTACTGCCTAGATTTATATTTAGTTTATGGTAATAGTAGATTAGGTTTAGAAGTTTTTTGTTCCTAACACTCTGATGTCTCACAACACAATAATTTGGTTTATACCCTTTACTTTCTTAGAAAGTCAAGAAAATAACATTTCATTATTTTAGGCCTAATACATTAAGATTATTTTTAGAGTTTTGGTCATCGACTTCTTCCTATTGATCAAATTGAATCCAAACCAACTTAAATTTCTTACTAACTTCTCCATATACATGCTAAAAAAAATTTAGTCTTTTTTATTAGGATATTTTTGATATGTTTAAGATTTGGTGCAAGACATGGTCACTACCTTTTTTTTACTACGACTACCCAGCTGTATTTTGGACATAATTTTTTTTATTAAGACAAACACTCCAAAACCAATTACAATGGATTCTTGACAAATTTTCACACCTTTCCACAAATTTATAATTTTTTCTAATGGTTCATTTCAGACATTTTTATGTTTTTGTTCTTGAAACCCTAGTTTTAGGATATAAAGCATATACATAATAATGATACAAAACTCACTATAATCACTACTTTCAAACATATTTGGACATCTTAACGACTAGAGTGGCCTCCTCATACCTTCACCCTATTCATATATCACCTATAGATTATCATTCAACATGGAAAAGGCTATAATCAATTATGTTTCCACTGAATAAAACACTATTCTAAACCTATTCTTAGAATATCATGCAATTGTGTATCATAAATGGGCTTCAAAACAACTAGAATGTCCACCTTCACCTTGAAATTTAAGATTCATAAACCTATGGATTAGAAATAACCTTTAAAGGCTATGGTATATCATATTTCCCATCAATATCAACCTTATTTCAATGTTATCAGGCCTCCATACACATTAGAATACAATATATATCCAATACAAGAATCAAAACATTAAAACTCCTAAAAAACAAACAAATGCAATATGTTTTTGGAGCAATGAGATTATTTGAAAGTTTCCTTATTTCAATTCATACTAAAACCTGTTAAAAAATGAAGTATTTGTTTTTAATTTTACAACTCTAACCTCGTACTGTAACTTCTTCTTCTTTGTCTATATGCTTTCTTAGCATCCTCCTCTGATGGTTCAATGTTTATAATCTTATTTTCCTCTTATCTTTATGCAATCAACTCCTTATCATACATATTAATTCTCCTTTTGTGTCTTTATTTTATAAAACAGTCTTCTACATCACCTGCTACATATAACTAGCTTAATGACTCACCTTAAGTAGGGTTTATGATGAAATAATATGAATAATGCTTATAGAAACATTTATTTGACCTTAAAATATCCTTACAAACTAGATCCGACTCTTAAACAAGTTTAGGTGACAAGAAAACCCCTCAAAAGTCCTTAAGAAATTCAAATTTTCAAATATCCCATTTCGCAGAAAAAAATATTTGAAAGCTTATGTGTCTAAAATTTGAGAAATTAAGGAAACATCTCCTAAATGACCTATCAAGACCTTATACATCTAAACAACCAAAAGTGACCAAAGTTTACAAAATTGAATCTCTTTTGATGATGCAAATGCATCACACTTGTTTGTTAATTCAGATAAGCTTACTTTAAAAAAGATTAGAGAAATATATTCGTCCATAGAATTCCTAGATGCTTGAGAATCCATATCTCCTTGGAAGAAATTATTTCAGGAATATTATGAATTTTAATCTAATGCATACACTGTTAACCTGATTTTTTCTCATATCTTGTAATTATATTGTTTCTTTTCTCATTTCTGAAAATCTAGTTAATACGAATGAAATGATTCATGTTTTTGTATTCCATGGAACTGAAAGGACGCACACTTCGTTTAATTTTTTTTTTTTTTCTTCATTCTTATATTTGGCAACATGTCACATTCCCAAAATAAATAACTTAATATTAATGTAATGGAAAGTAAGCTTGGTTGAAGCCTGCAATTTTCCAATCTTTTGTTGAAAGCAATTTTGGTCTTTTTAGTTTTATTTTTTTAGAATTATAATTCGAATAGTTTTTAGCATTGGCTAATTACTCTTTCGCAGCACGAAACTCAACTCCATGAATTGGTTGTGAGGTATGTACAGTTCTTGTCAGGAATTGCTCTTGTATACTCCATTTTTAATTAATAATTTTTATATTTTCAGTTTATGACAAACCATTCTAACCTTTCCTGAACAATAAGATCATTATGTTATCTTATATGTACATTTGATTTGGCTTGTGGCCTCTCCAAATGCCGGGGCATCAGTCCAAATTATTGTTTTGCAAGACTGGAGGCTCACCCCTACCTGGGATAAAATTAGCTTCCACCGAAGCAGGAGGGTTTATTGGCCAAGAGGGCAGCGCATGGAGATGGATAACTCCACGTCTCCCTACCTTCGAATCAATGCTCACAAAATTAGGGTATGCCATGGCTCCTTCCAGGAACGTGAACCCCAAAACAGAAATGCAGGGAGAATGAATTTTCCATTATTTGTTTTGCACTGCCATACGTCTAATAAACAGATTGAGGATAGATTATGGAGGGAACACAAAAAGAGTTCCCACAACTCTTAACGTGCACCATCAGCATCTCTTTGTTTCGGGCTTGCTTTATGCGTGCTCAACTGGCCGCCGCCCCCACCTGCAACATTTCTCTCCTGACTCGCTCAGACGGAGAGTATTTGCAAAGCCACTAAAGTATACCGACCACTTTCTCAGTGGCCAAGTCCGAAACTCTCATTATTTTCTTAGAGACTGCAGGGATGCCCATGGCGTGGTCGGCCATGGCAGCTCTTTCTTCTGCACATCCGCACAATACGTCGAGAAGACATAACATCCTCTCGCAGGTGTTTCTCCTCTCCGACGTCTGGTCGGGAAGCGATTCAATCACCACAGATACGGCGCCTGCTGTTAGCGCCATGCTAGACTGTTGGCACACTTTCTCTTTCAACAGCTGTAGAAGCCCTTGGACCAAATCATCCTTGGCGTTCATCACAAACCGCTCCAGGTCTTTCCTTGAGACAGTCTTTAAAAGCATAGCAGCATGAAAGCGGGCGTTGGAGGTGCCTTCCTTGAGAATAGAGGCCACGGACGCCAGGCACTTGACTGTAGCGAGCGAGTCTAACGTGTCGTCGGACAAGGGAAGAGAATAGAGAACCCCAAGGCAACCGGCTTCATCGATTTCGGCCGAACGGCATTCAATTATGGATACCAGTACAGCAGGTGCGTCGGACGAAGCGATGGACCGTCTGTTGGTTTCGCTGTCGGCGGCAACAGACAGATAACAGAGATACTTATATATATACCATAAGAGATGCGGAAGCGATGTCTAATGGAGATTATATTGGAAATAATCCCAACTGTGCCCACATTTATTTCTCCACCGTAGACATTCAATTTTTCCTACCCAACATATCTCCCAAATTTTGCTCATACGTTTGAAGTATTATTCCTCCAACTGAGTCTACTTAAATAATATTATACAATTTTCAAATACAAGACAGATTTAAATGAAAATTCAAATATGTATCTTCTTTGGAAAGATTTACCAGCGAGCACAATTAAATGTATTTTGTTTTCCCCCCATTACCAGGGTATACGTATGCTTTAGTCGTTTTAGTCGTTTTTGTAGTGAATAGAATGTAATGAAAAGATAAAGCACGCAACATTTTCTTTAACAACGGTTAGTCGAAACAACCAAAATATTTTTGTAGCAACAATTTGGACATAGAAACATATTTATGGTATTTTCTTAACACAAAAAAGAATAGCAACTTTAGGTATTGGTTTAATATGTAATGTAATCTATGAATATAATTAAGTTTATGTAATTTTGAAATATAAACATTTGCAACTCTTTTATATTTTATCTTTATTTTTTGTCTCTATTTTGCTCTGTTCTATTTTATTTTTTTGTCCTCTACGTCTTCCTTCACATGATATCAGAGCTAAAGGTTTTCAAAATGGATTTAAGGATTATGTAGCACAAGATTAATAGTTATCAATGGTAGCTCCAAGCACAAGTTTGACAAACCCACAAATTCCTCAGTTCAATGGAAAAAATTATGATTACTGGGCAATCACAATGAAGGCATTATTTTGCTCTGATGATATTTGGGAGCTTTTTGAAAATGGTCAACCAGAAGCAACAGATGCAGTAGCATACAATGCACTAACACAATCAAAGAAGGATTTGCTAAGGGACAACAAAAAAAAGTATTCCAGAGCTCTCTTTTATATTTTCCAAGCAATGCATGAGAGCATATTTCCAAGGGTTGTAACAGCAACAAAATCAAAAGAACCATAGGATATTCTACAAATAGCATATCAAGGAATGGCCAAGGTGAAGACAACAAAATTGCAAATGTTGAGAAGAGACTTTGAGACAAAATTCATGAAGGAGACAAAATCAATAAACTCATTTTTTACATAAAGTATTGGACTGGTAAATCAAATTAGGTCTCATGGTGAGATACTTGAAGAAATAAGAGTGGTTGAGAAGATTTTGAGAAGCTTACCTACAAGGTTTGAGTCTATTATTGTCGCCATAGAAGAGACTAAGAATCTCTCTCAATTTTTAGTGGATGAATTATAAGCATCTCTCATTTCACATGAGCATAGACTGAGAAGAACAAAAAATTTGTCATTGGAGCATGCTTTCAAGACACAAGCTTCAATCAGCGATGGTAGAGGCAGAGGAAGATAGAATTCAAGAGGAAAAGGAAGAAATTTGTATAGAGGTGGAAGAACCAACCCATCAAACCTAAGTGGAAGAGGTAGCAACCAAAGTTTGAATCAAAATTAGCTCCAAAGACAAGCGTATGATAAAGCGCAAGTCCAATGTTATTATTGTAAAAAATATGGGCATTATTCAAATGAATGTAGAAAGAAACAATATGATTCTGAGCAGCAAAATGCAAATTTTACAAAAGAAAATCAAACCCAGGGTAATATGTTTTTAGCCTATAATGTTTCACAAAAACAACAAAAGGATGTATGGTTTTTAGATTTAGGATGCAACAATCATATGATAGGAAAAAGAGAATTGTTTTCTACATTAGATGAAAATATAAAATCATATGTAACATTGAAAAATGATAACAAAGTTTCAGTTATAGGAAAAGGAAAAATTGACATTCTAACCAAAAAGAGGGAGAAAAAGTTTATTTTTTATGTTTATTTTATCCCTGCTTTAAAACACAATTTGATGAGTATTTGGAAACTCATTTAAAAGGGATATAAAGTATTTTTTAAAAATAGAGAATGCATTTAATTTCTTTCACCAATTCAAAGCTCCTGTGGAGAAGCAAAGTGGACATTATATCAAAGCATTGAGAATGGTTAGAGGAGGTGAGTACATCTCAAATGACTTTATAAGATTTTACAAAGATCATGGTATTCATAAATAGTTCACTACTAGATACACACCTCAACAAAACAGTGTAGTTGAAAGAAAAAATAGAACAATCATGGAAATAGAAAAGAGCATGTTAAAGGCAAAACAATTATCAAATGAGTATTGGGCTGAAGTTGTTTCATGTGCAGTCTATTTAATGAATAGATGTCCAACCAAAAGTTTAAAGAATATGATTCCGGAAGAAGCATGGAGTGGAAGAAAACATAATGTTTCTCATATGAGAGTATTTGGATGTGTAGCATATGCACATGTCCTAAATAAATTGGGAAAGAAATTGGATAAGAAAGGATAAAGATGCATATTTATGGGATATAGTGAAGAATCAAAGGCATATAAGATTTATAATCCAATAACCAAAATGGTAATAATCAACAGAGATGTGCATTTTATAGAATAAGAATTATGAGATAACAACTTAGATAAAACAATGAATGTAACATCAAGTTTTTCACAAGTAGATAGAGAAGAAATAACACCAGCAAGTACCCCTTCAATGACAACTCCTCCCACTCCCATTCAATCTCAAAAAAGTGGTCCTTAAGTGACACCTTCAACAAGCATAAGGACATCATCACCCATTCAAGCAAACACACCTTCAAGTGGATAGAAAACACAAGTAGCAATAATAACTCATAGTGCAGGGCCATCAAGTCCACATTCTACAAGTTCAACCTCAAGTGACACATCAAATCTAACCTTTACAAGCTTGAGAAGACAAAAAATCAAAAGTATAAGAGATATTTATGAGCAAAATGAAGGTGAGAATAATGTAGACCTGAATTCTCTTTTTGCATTATATTCACAAGTTGATGATCTTATTTATTTTGAAGATGCAATTAAAGATGAAAAATGGGTAAATACAATGGATGGAGAAACATATCATATAGAAAAAAATGAAACATGGGAGTTAGTGAGCCTTCCACAAGGAAAAGATGTTATAGGAGTAAAGTGGGTCTATAAGACTAAATGAAATGTAGAAGGAAGGATTGAAAGGCACAAAGTAAGATTGGTTGTCAAGGGATACAAATAGCAGCTAAGTAGAGAGTATGATGAAACATATTCTCTTGCTTCAAGAATGGAATCGATAAGAGTAGTATTAGCAATAACAACCCAACATTAATGGAAGGTATATCAAATAGATGTAACGTCATCCTTCTTAAATGGAATATTGAAAGAGGAAGTGTATGTGGAGAATCCACCTGTATATGAGGTACAAGGGAAAGAAAACAAAGTGGATAAGCTGAAAAAAGCACTTTATGGGTTGAAGCAAGCACCACAAGCATGATACAGTAGAATTGACACATATTTTTTGAGCAATGGATTTAGCAAAAATGATGGTGAGCCTACTCTCTACATCAAGGAAAGTGATGGTAAGATCTTTTTTCTTTTTTTTTTTTAAAAAAAAATTTATGTAGATGATTTAATATTCATAGGGAATGATGATATTCTCATTGCTGATTTCAAAAGGACAATGAAAAATGAATTTGAGATGAATAGTTTATGACTGTTAAGATATTTTCTATGCATTGAAGTGCAGCAAAAGAAAGTGGCATTTTTATTTGTCAATCAAAGTATATAACTGAGATCTTGAAGAGGTTTAAAATGCGAAACAACAAGCCTGCTCCAACACCAATAGTCATAGCTCTGAAATTGAGTAAAGATGATTGTAACAACAATGTCAATCCAACCCTATACAAAAGCATGGTTGGAAGGCTAAAGTATTTGACTGCAATAAGACCTGATATAATGTATGCAGTAAGTTTAATTTCAAGGTTTACGGAGACTCAAAAGTAGACACATTGACTAGTAGCCAAAAGAATCTTAAGGTATGTCAATGGAACCAAGGGATATGGAATTTTGTAAAGTGCAGTAAATGATTTTAATTTAGTTGGATACATTGACAGTGATTGGGTAGAAAGATTAGATGATAGAAAGAGCACATCAGGGTATGCATTTCATTTGGGTTTGGAGGTCATTTCATGGGCTTCAAAGAAACATCGAATTGTTTCCCTATCTATAGCTGAAGCTGAGTATGTAATAGCAACAAGGGTAGCATGTCAAGCTATTTGAATGAAAAGAGTGTTAAAAGATTTTAGGCATGAACAAGAAGAGGCAACTAAAATATTTTGTGATAATAATTCAGCAATTGCACTATCCAAAAACTCAGTTTTTCATAGAATAAGCAAACACATTGACACAAGGTATCATTTTATAAGGGAACTAATCAATGATAGAGAAATTGTTTTGGAACATTGCAAGTCAGAAGAATATTATGCTAATATCTTCACAGAGCCTTTAGGAAAGCAAAGTTTTATCCATCAAAGAGACCACGTGAGTATTATGGATGGCAGCAGTTGTGATTAAGAGGGAGTGTTGAAAATAATCCCAACTGCCCCCCACATTTATTTCTCCATCGTAAACATTCAATTTTTTCTACCGCAACATATATCCCAAATTTTGCTCACTTGTATGAAGTACCATTCATCCAACTAAGTCTATTTAAATAATATTTTGCAATTTTCAAATTTAAGACAAATTTAAATGAAAATCCAAATGTATATATTCTTTGGCAAGATTTACAAACTAGCACAATTAAATGTAATTAAATGCATTTTGTTTTCCCTCCACTGCTAGGTTATAGATAGGCTCCAGTTAATCATTTTTGTAGTGAATAAAATGTAATGAAAACACAAAGCAGCCAACATTTTATGTAGTAACTCTATTATTATATATAATTAATTATAATTGATAAATAATTATTAAATATGATATTTTAAAAATTTTAATAATTTATGTAATATTTATTTTGAATTTAAAAAAATTATATTTGTTAAATTTTTTATAAGTTTAAAATTATATAAATATTGGTATTTCTCTTCATGTTTTAGATTATATAAGTAATTATAATTAATAAATAAACATAAAAAATCATTCTTTTAATAAATAAGATACTTTTAAATTTTTCTTTTTAAAATTAATAATGTTTTAAAATTAATAATATCAATATAGTCATACAGTCATCAAATTCAGCTCATGCAAACCACTTCCAACATTAGAGTTAATCTAAATGTTCATAACATAAGGCAAAATAAGAGCGATGAGTCTTAGTGAATGCCTCCTTTATGATGGTGGCATTTGATCTTACGTTTTTGTAGTTATTGCACCTATAACTACAAATAATAAGTCTGTAAAACTTTTATAAAATTATATTATGAATTCACTAATATTTTTTCATCAATATACTTAATTCTAATTTTATGGAATTTAATTTATTTTTGTCAATTTCAATTCATGCAAACCATTTCCAGCATTAGAGTTAATCTAAATGTACATAACATAAGGCAAAGTAAGAGTGATGAATCTCAGTCAATGCCACTTTTATGATGGTGGCATTTGATCTTATGTTTCAGTAGCTATTGTACCCATAACTACAACTAATAAGTCCGTAAAACTTTTATAAAATTATATTATGCATTCACTAATATTTATCCATCAATAAACATAATTCTAATCTTATGGGATTTAATTTATTTTCATCAAATTCAGTTTGTGCAGACCACTCCCAACATTAGATTTAATCTAAATGTACATAACATAAGGCAAGACAAGAGTGATGAATCTTAGTCAATGCCTCCTTTATGATGGTGACATATGATCATATGTTTCAGTAGCTATTGCACCTATAAGTACAACTAATAAGTCCATAAAACTTTTACAAAATTATATTAGGCATTCACTAATATTTTTTCATCAATATACTTAATTCTAATTTTATGAGATTTAATTTATTTTTTCTCCTTTTATCATTATGTTTTAATAATAACTTTTTGTTGAAATTTAAATGAAATGAATTTAATTATTATTATTTTAAATATATTAAAATTTATTAGATAATAAAATAGTATTATAAAAAAATATTTTAATTATTTTAATATAATATTATTATAAATATTCATTTTGGGATATTATTTTGATCATTTAGGTTTACATAACTTAATGGCTATAGGTCATATATTACTATTCCACTATGATTACATAGGAGAATTAAAATCTAAAACTCATGCCTTGGACAAAATTACTAGTAATCCTAAAATAAGGGTGTAAAAATCTATTATTTAGTATGTGCATAAAACCAACATCAACATGTTGCTTCAAGTGTCATGGTATTGAGAATGTAAATAAATGTTACTTCTTCTTAATAATGAAAAAATCAAATAGAAAAATCCAAATGATTTGGAGGGATTTAAAAGGGCCCAACATTGGTGGATCTTTTGAAGAAAATATGTTGAAAAAATAAGAACAAACAAATTGTGTAAGATTCTCCTAATGTTCAAGGCTTGTATTTTGATGAGACTCTAGTGGTGAGGAATATATTGAGTCAAGGAGATTCCCTCATTCCTAACACTATGACATATATTGTAAATCTATTTCAAAGGAAATAAAGAAGGTTGATGAAAATCTGAGCAACACCATCCAAGAAGATCATTTCATCCATATAAATAAGAAGGTTCTCTCCTCTAGGTTTACAAAGGAAGAATACATAGAAACTAAAGATGATGAGGAGGAATAGGTCAATAGTGACTATGAAAATAAAATACATTCAATACAAATTCTCACAATTTCTTAAATTTATTACCTCCTCTATAAACTAAATTATAAGAAAAAAAATAAGTGGGGTCGTAAATTTAAAAAAAAAAGTCAACAAGAAATATTTTGAGTGATAAACAAGATAATCAATGATATTTTATGTTCTAAAAATCATGGGGTGGAATTCTCCTCCCTCTTCATGAAAATCATATCTTAGAATTTTAGGGGCCTCAATACTCATAGAAAGAAATACTTAATTAAGCATAAACTTTTTCATTAAAGTTGGCTATTATGTTAATTCAAGAAATAAAGCTTAATACCAAAGATGAAAATATTTGAATGAGTAGAAGTTTGAATTTTTGGAAGGGAGATTTCCTAGTTATGAATGGTGCTTAAAGAGGATTAGATTTCATCTAGTCACCAAATTTAGTGTCAATTGAACTTTGTATTAAAGGTCTAAGTTCTACTAATTTTTTTTTTAATTATTATTATTAGTAGTAGTAGTTTAATGTTTATGCACCCAACTCTCTAGTTCTCAAAATACTGTGTTGGGGAGAACTCTCCATTTAGCTGTCTTCACTCTTTAAGGAGAAAAGTGTTCTGGGTGCAGATTCCAATATAATTTTAACAAGCTATAATAAAAGAGGTGGAATATCTTGTCCTTCACAATGTTATATTGATTTATCTAGGTTTGCCTATTCTAATAGTTTGTTACATGTGGCCCCAAAGAACACATTTTATACTTGGACAAACAATAGATTAGATTTCAATGGCAAAGCTTTGTGCCTAGATAGGTTATTGGCATCCTCTCCTTCATTGAATAGTGATTAGATCTTGGAAAGCCTGATAATTCCAACCTATGGCTTGGACCACAGAATTGTGTAGATGAAGCTCCGATAAAATTTCCATTCATGTTCAAGGATATGTGGCTTAGATACCCTAATATGTTTATGTGTATGAAGGATTGATGGAATTAGGCTCCTAATATTTATAGGATAAAGATGTATGTAATGGATTAAAAGATTAATTACATTAAATCTTGTATAATAAAATGGAACCAAGATCACGTAAGAACATCTTCCATAAAAATTCAAGGTTGGAGGCCGAACTCGACAAGTTGAATGAAGTGGTCATGTAAATAGTTATGGATGTGGACTTATTTAGAAAGAAAATATTATTGTTGGCAAAGTTAGAATAATTATAGATGAGAAACGAAATATTTTAGAAGTAAAAATCTGGGGAGAGATGGTTATCATAGGGAGATGGAAACACAAAGAAAAATCAAAACTCTACCAGAGTAAAGATAATTCTTAATTTCATTTCTTCCATCAAATCCAAGGATGGAAGTTTGTTGGAAACAAATTATGAAATAAAGATGAAAATCATGTATTTTTTCAATGCTCTAATTTTGAATTATGAACTTGATGATTTGAATGCTTAGTCATCCTGCCTAGATTGAATTTCAAGGCTTATCAATGCTTAGAAAAATAGAGATATGATGGCACCTTTTCTCATGAAAATATCAAATTCATAGTTTTATCCATGGATAAATAAAAAACCTTAGATCTAAATGGTTTTCTAAATATTTTCATTCAATATTTTTTGCACTTAGTTGGTGAGGATGTGGTAAGCGTAGTTGAGGAATCACAAAGGAAGAACAAAATTATCACTGATTTGAACTATATTTTGATTTAGTTATTACTAAAAGGTGACCAACACTCTATACTTATGGATTTTAGGCTGATATCCCTTCAAAACACCATTTACAAGATAATTTCAAAATCAATTTCCTTGTGTTTGAAACAAATATTGGATTCCCTAATCTCCCCATAATGAGGGGATTTTGTGCTTAGAAGAAACATTCACAAAGTTGTAATTATTTCACATGAAATTATTTTCTCTCTTTTTCAAAATAATTGGAGAGATATGTTGATTAAGATGGATATCAATAAATCTCATGGTAAATTAAATTGGTAGCTTTTAATGAAAACTATAGATAAATTTATCTTTGGGAAGGTTTGGCAAGATTGGGTGCTCAGTGCCATTTCCATCCCAAAATTCTTAGTAACGATTAATGGATATCTAACTAGGTTATTCAAAACATCACAAGGACTATGGTAGAGGAATCCCCTCTCCCCATTTCTCTTCATTATGATGGTTGAATTACTGGGGAGAGATATCTCAAGGGCTAAAGATCAAGGCACCATCAAAAGAATCACCAAATTTGAAGGTATGGATAACTTTACCTATCAACAATTGTTGATGACACCTTCCTTTTTGGTGTTGCTTTGAAAAGATAAACACAAAATTTAAATAATATCTTGTGTCCTAATCTAAAACCTTGGGCCAAGAAATAAATTAATCATTGAAACCAGATTTCTTTTAACACTGCTATCCAATCCTAGATGAAAATAACAAACATTTTGGCCTCACTTTTTGTCACTTTATTCCTCTACAAGGGAATCCCTATCAAATTACTCTTCTTCACAATTTATATCTTCATTTATTACACCTCATGGGGCTATAATTTATTCTCTCTTATTTTTATTCTTTCTAATTATAATTTACAGATGAAATAATTTTTTATTCTTATCTCATTCATGTAACCATTTTGTTATTGACTTTTGTTTCTATAATGTTTATTCCTATGTTCATATTTTCTATTGTTACACAATCAAACATGTCTCAATACTTTAGAAGTCTTCATTCTATTCTCTTTGGTCAATATATTTGTGAAGGATTGGAAGTTATTATTTAATTTTTCTTTTAAGAATATATTACCAAATTTAGTATTATTCCATTCTTTATTATTTTTCTTGACCTCCTTGAGTTTTTAGGAAAATATACGGAACTTAAATCTTTTGATCTCATTCCTTTATCATATTTTCACTTATAGTTAAATGCAAGGTCATGCAACCACATGAATTTAGGCTTGAAAAGGAATATTTCTCAGCTTTCTATAAAATTCAATGGAAAATGATATAGGAAAATGGTAGGATCCTATAAATGGATCATTTATGTATAATAATTATTTTCTTTTGTAAACATATTTAAGTTTACCAAGAATTTATTTAATATTTATAGGATTAGCTAATCTCCTTCTCATGTTATTCCAAATAAATCCTATTGCTTGAGGCTAAAAATTTATCATTACTTCCCCTTAATAGAATAAAATTAAATTCAACAAAACTTATGATATTGAGGCCGATCTTCCTATTGTTTTAGACACTTTTATAATGCCATTGAACTTGCCTAGAAAAAACATTTTATTCCATTTTTTCCATTTTTGAGCCATCTCACCTTCTCCCAACATCCTTTCTTTTGTTTTGTATCCATGGAGATATATGCATTTTCATTAGAGGAAGTGAGATCTATCCTTTAACTCTTTAACATAGACATTGACAAAGTTGTATGTTTTGTAAACTAGAGTTCACATGCAATATTTTGACTTCAATAGGATAATTAGACCTCATGTTGATATTTTAGGTGCCGTAGCAATCCATTCATAGTTTTTTGAAATATCTTTGGCTACACTAATAAAAAAAATTCTCACTAATCTTAGTTACTAAATTATTGGTATTACGTTTTTCATCTTTGATGAGGTACTTTACTAAGCAAAACTTATTAAAGGCACTTATGTGTATAACTCCTCAACTTAGGAGAGAAATTTCTCCTTGGTGAATTTTTATCCTTCCACTTCTTGTCATATAAATCATATTGTGTTTTACTAAATATCATAATGGTTTTGTCATTAAATTTATTAATTTTAGTTTTTATTCAATTTTATTTGTATCCTTTGATCCTTCACACCTATTTCCTTTCACTTTGAAACCTTCAATTCCTTCGTATATTCACTTTTAATCAAGGGAAAGTTTAAAGTCTAAAACATTTTTAAATAATGTTTGTATTAATTCAATATTTTTATCATAAAATAAAAATCAAACAAATTTTTATACCAATATATTTTATTTAATTATATAAAAGAATAAAAATTTTCAATTAAAATATATTTTTATTTGTCACCAAAAAAATCCATAAGTGAGTTTGTATGTATATTAGAATTGAAACAAAAAAAACAAATTTTATACAAACATGTACAAACAACTTCTATATACATAAAAAATACTAAAACATGTTGCAAGATGTGGTATCCAATGCAGAAGAAAATCATTTAATTTTCCATGTCACATCAAGCAGTCTAAAAACTTTCTCTAGTGAATTCTCTCTAGCTCCATCTACCACATTCAATATTTATTTTCTCTCTCTATCTCTCTCACTTCATCTATATGGTTCTAATTGAAGCTAACTATTATTCTATCCTTATAAAAACATTTTAATATACTTTGTTTTTAGTATGTATGTAATAAAACATGTATGAATGAAAAAATATATACAGTGAAGCTCAGTTATTTTTGTATGTAGAAAATAATTGTAAAGGAAATCAATGTAGCCCTACTCAATTGGCATAAAGGACTAATGTTTGTAACTCATTTGGAAAATATTAATGCGAGATAAATATTATGTGTTTGTTTTGTTGTGTCTATGTTTATTTACTTATATCTTCTATTTTTTTGCCGTTTAAAACCATTAAACTAGTATTAGAGATTAGCAGAGATCCTGAAGAGAAGGGATCAAAGTTTTTCAAATGGGTTTGATTTCAAAGAAAGAATCATATTTCAAGGAGAGGATACTCAAAAAACTTAGAGGTAAGTAAAAAATCTTAAAATGAAAAAATAAACTCTCAACTGAAAGCAAAAGAAGAAAACTATTTTGGAGAAGCCATGGAAGGAGTAACTAGTAGAATTTATCAACCACAAATACCAATATTTAATGGGATAAATTATGATTTTTGGAGTATAAATATGAAAACCCTTTTCTAATCACAAGATGTTTGGGATTTAGTTGAAAATAGTTCCCTAAACTAGCAAAGCAATAGGCATATAAGGGATTTATTGATGGAAAATAAGAAAAAGGATGCCAAAGCATTATTTTTTATTTAGGAAGCCATGGAATAATCAATATTTCTAAGGGTTACAGTTGCTGATATGTCAAAAAAATCATGGGAAAGCTTGAAAATAGCATACCAAAGTACAAGCAAAGTTAAAACCTCCCAATTGCAAATACCTATGATGGATTTTGAGAATCTTCATATGAAAAAATAAATAATATAGACTCATCCTTTACACATGTATTGGGAATTTTAAATAAAATAGGAACTCATGATGAGAGTATCGAAGATCAAAAGGTTGTAGAAAAAATACTTAGAAGCTTGCCTACAAAATTTAATTTAGTTGTAGTGGCCATTCAAGAATCTAAAGTTTTAACTCAGTGATCAGTTGATGAATAAATGGTGTCATTATTGTCTCATGAGCAAAGTCTAAGCTATTCATGGTCATATTCATTGGAAAATGCATTCAAAACTTAGCTTTCAGTCATTAGAACAAGAGGGAGATCAAATTATATTAGAGTTAGAGGTCATTTTTCATTAAGAGGAGGTAGAGAATATAATCAATTTGAAAGTAGACCAACATCAAGCCTGCATATGTATTTTACAACATCAAGCCTGCTTATGTATTTTACACCATCAAGAGGAAGAGGAAATAGTCATTTTCATAGCCATAATCAAGGAGAAAGATGCGATAAATCAAACACCCAATGTCATTATATTGTAAAAGATTTGGGAATTTTACATCTGAATGTTGAAAAAGGAAATATGATATGAATAAATAAAAGGTAAACTTTATAAATGAAAATGAGCCCAACATTAGTGAATAAAATACAATGTTAATAACATGTAATGTTGCACAAGAGAGTTCAAGGGAAGTATGGTTCTTAGATAGTGGGTGTAGAAATCATATGAGTAGAAGTAAGGAGTTGTTTGAAACAGTAGATGATTTAGTAAAATTAGAAGTAATGTTGGGAAATGATCACAAAGTATCAGTCATGGGGAAAGGATCAATTAACATAAGAAGAAAACAAGGTGAAAAGAAGCATATCCCTAATGTATACTATGTCATTGGATTGAAACATAATCTAATAAGAATTGGTCAATTAGTGCAAAAAGAGTATAGGATATACTTTGACAAAGGTGAATGTGTGATTTTGGATAAGAAAGAAAGCAATAGGCTAATTGAAAAAGTTGAAATGATGGGAAATATAAAGTTTCCTCTTAAGATCAAAATTGAAAGATGACTATAACCTCAAGGATTACAAACAATATTTAGAATTTCATTCAAGGATCAATATTGGTTATGGCACTTGAGATTTGGACATCTAAACTTTAGAGGTTTGTATCTTTTGTATAGAAAGAGAATGGTATATGGATTTCCACCAATAAATCCATTTAAAATAAAATGTGAGATTTGCATACTTGAAAATTAACATACACAAAAAATTTCTAGTTTGGGAATCTTATAGGGCAAGATATCCACTTAAAATAGTCCATTCAAACCTTTATGGACCAATGCAAACACCATCCACAAGTGGAATATATATTTTTTGACATTCACCGATAATTTTAGCCACAAAATTTGGGTGTATTTTTTAAAATATAAATCAGATGTGTTTGGTATTTTTAAGGAGTTCAAGGCTAAAGTTGAAAAGGAAAGTGGATACTATATCAAACTATTGAGAACCGATCAATGTGGTGAATACATATCAAATGATTTTATGAATTTTTAAAAGGAAAATGGAATAAGAAAATAATTCACAATAAGATATACACCTCAATAAAAGAGATTCATAGAAAGAAAGAATAAGAAAATTATGGAAATGACATGAATCATGATAAAATCTAAGCATCTACCAAATGAATATTAGGCTAAAATGGTTGCATATGTAGTATACATTTTGAATAGGTGTCAAACAAAAGTAGTGATACATAAGATACCACAAGAAGTATGGATAAAAAAGAAACATAATGTCTCACATTTGAGAGTCTTTGGATGTGTAGCATAATCTTTGATACATCAAGAATTGAGAAAGAAGTTAGATGATAGAGGCCAAAAATGCATTTTTATCGGATATAGTGAACAATCCAAATCATATAATTTATACAATCCATGTATGAAGAAGTTAATAATTAGTCATGATTTAGAATTTGTTGAATAAGAAGAATGAGATAGAAGCATTGACAAGAAAACTAAAATTTTAGTAGGATTACCACATGAAAATGAGATGGTAAAAGATGATGCACAAATAAGTGTTCCTTAATCTCCACAAGCAAATGTTCCTATAATATTTTCTAAGGAACCTAGCACTTCAAATCTATCTACTCTAGTTAGCAAGGCACACATATAGGGTGAGATGGTTGGATGAACATTTTAGGATAAGAAAGGATACATTCCAACTTGGTTCAATTCATTTAGTATTTGACTTTGATAAAAATTACACATTTAAACCTGAAATAGAAGTTCAATCCTAGTATTTCAACTCATCACAGGTTGCCATATTGATACATATAACATTTATGCATGCACCTAATAGTAAAATATAACAATGGAAAATATTAATGGAGTACCATTTCTATATCAGTGATGATCGATCACATTATTTAGTGTATGTGAAAGATTGTTTTCAAAATTTCTAAGAATAATTGATTTAGATGAACATTGCTTTCAATCAACATTACATTTGGTTAGACAATTTAACTTCACAATTCAAAAATGCATGAATGTTTTATTGGTTGAGAAGGACACATGTTACCAATGGTGTAGAAAACATTTAGAGTTTCATCGAGGTTGGCCATGGAAAATGGGAGCATGATAGTGCTAGAACATGTGTAAAAAGAGATATTGCAAGGGAAGAGTTGAAATTTGAAGAGGGTGTTCATTTGAAAATAGCAAAAACTATGGTTAAATGGTGTAATGAAAACATCTGTCATGGTGCTCTACCAAATTATACTATTCATAGACATTTCTAGTTAATGGAGGAAGAATAGTTGGCAAAGTATGAGGATTGTATGACTCTAATAGGTTCAACTAATTTTCACTCATTTTTTAACTCAAATTCAAGTTCTTAGACTATTCATATGAGACACTTGGCATATTTTTATTTTACATGCATGGATTCTATTTGGAATAAGTGCGAGTCATAAGAGTGGGTGGATGATTGAATTTCTAAAATTCTAATTCTAATTAACACATATCAAATTTCAAGAACATTATAGCTCAAAAATATGACATCATCAGATGAATTTGACCATCTATCTGATCTAATGGAGCGAGGTAGACTATTTTTCACTATGTACAATTTATTCTCATTATATATCTTTATATTATCCTTAAAATGGATTTTTATCATACAAGGCATGTTTTTATAGTTTTTTCAGATGAGGATAATTAAGAGGGCACTAATTAATACTTTTGTCGGTGTGTAGAGAGAAAGAAAAATATAACTTCCTTCATTATAGATGGAGAAACCATTGACTGTCTCACCAGGTCAGTGGTAGTCACTGGAACTTAGTTTCGATGATATCCTATAAAATATTTAGATCAATGGTTGTTGGAAGAGTTTGAAATACATAGTAAGATACTACACTATTCAAATTTTATTATTAAAATGAATATTCAATTACAAAAATATCATGGAAGGTCATTAAACAAGCAACTATGAAAAGTTTTGGAGTTAGGCCATGAAGCTATTCTTGATACTATCAAGGTTAGACCATATCCTGGTGGTTCATTAGATTGAAACACATAGGTATGTTGACCTCTTAAATTAATATGTAGTCAATTTTACCAATTTTTTTATTTTCTAGGTAGTACATATGAATTTCATTTTTGATTACTAACTAACAAATATTTTTAGGTTAGTGGTGTTAGATAAGCTTCCACCTTCGGGTGCTTGACACTATTAGTAGATAATTATATATTATTCAAGCTAAGATAATCTTAATTTGGACATGATCAAATTGATATATTCTCAGGTGGAGGTCTCAGATGTATAAATGGTAGTTGGAGCTCAAGAAGTTGTTTGTTTATTGCCAAAAAGTTTAATTTTTGAAATTGTGACTGCATCTTATCCAACATATTCCTATTGAAGGTTGCACCTAAGTGATCTGGGGTGTAATTAGATGGATTGAATAGTTAGGGGTTTTTATGGTTCATGAAAATGACTTATAGGTTTCATTTTATGTGTGTTTGAATATAGGCTAAACATTGTGTTTTTCTTGTATTGGAAAGGGCATTCTTGAGGCTACAATGGGTGGTGGGTTTATTGATACAACCTAATAGGAAGTTAATAACCTAGTCCTAAATTTTAATCTCCACCCCCTAGATGTGTTGAAAGTGTTGGTTTTTAATCAGTAAGCATTGAAACCATAATTCTACAACCATAACTTAAACTTTGACAACATTTGTTGTCAGTGTTTCCACACTCCTGAACAATAGTGAAAATAAAATTTTGGGTCGATTTAAATTTCATGATGGAATGATAACATGTAATTTTTCTATATGGACATGATTTAAGTGATATATTCTTAGGTGGAGGTCTTGAAGGTAGATATGATAGTTGGAGCTCAACAAGTTGTTTGTTCCATGCCAAAAAAGTTTCATTTTTTGACCTATCACTGCAACTTATATAACATATTTATATCAAAGGTTACATATGATTTACATGGACTGAAATTATAGGTATTAAAGAGGTAGGGGAAACATTTTATTGTTCATATATATGACTTGCAGGTTTCATTTTATGTGTGTTTAAACTTAGGCTTTAAAATTACATTTTTCTTGTTTTGGAAAGGGCATTCTTAAGGTTGAAATGTGTAGTGGATTTATGGATCAGGCATAATAGGAGGCCAATAACCAATTCCTATACATTATATTCCCATTATACATGTTTGTAGTTTTATTTTTCAATCAAGAAGCATTGGAACCATGGTTTTGTAACCACAACTTAAACATTGACAACATTTGTTGTCAATGTTTTCATGCTCTTGATTGGTAGTGAACATGCACTTCTAAGTGGATTTGAGTATTGAGGTGGTGTGATAATATTTAATTTGACTATATATATGTGATTAAAGTGATATATTCTTATGTGGAGGTCCCAGAGGCAAAATTAGTAGTTGGAGCTCAAAAAGTTGCTTGTTTAATGCCAAAACATTGCATTTTTGGCCCATTACTACAACTTGTGCAATTGATTGATCTTGAAGGTTCCACCTAAGTGATATTAGAGGGGTTTAATTGGTAGGTGAAAAATATTATGGTTTATATAAATTATTTATTGGTTTTATTTTACACATGTTTGAATTTAGGCTACAAATTATATTTTTCTTGTATTAGGAAGGGCGTTCTTGAGGCCAAAATGGGTGGTGAGTTTGTCGATCGGGCCTGATAGAAGTCCAAGAACCTATTAATAGATGTCATCCACCCCCAAGGGGTGTTTTCAATGTCATTTTTTGGTTAGGAAGCATCGAATCAAGAATTCTACAACCATAACTTAAATTTTGACAATATTTGTTGTCAATGTTTCCCCACTCTTAAACGGTAATGAAAATTAAATTCCAAGTATATTTGAGCATCATGGTGGTTTGATAACATGTAATTTAAATATTTGAACATGATCAAAGTAATATATTCTTAGGTGGAGGTCTCGAAGGTAGAAATGGTAATTGGAACTCAAGAATTTGCTTGTTCAATGCTAAAAAGTTGCATTTTGGAACCCATCACTGCAACTTGTTCAACAGATTGATTTTGAAGGTTCCACCTAAGTCATCTGAGTTATGATTAGAGGACTTAAAAAGGTAAGGGAAAGATCTAATGGTCTATGGAATTGACTTACAAGTTTTGTTTTACTCATGTTTGAACTTAGGTTAAAAAATTACATTTTTATTATATTGAGAAGGGCATTCTTGAGTTTAGAATGGGTGGTGGGTTTATCGATTGGGCCTAATAAGAAGCCAGAAACCTATTATTATATATTATCCATCACTAGATTTGTTGGTAGTGTCAATTTTTGGTTAATAATAGTTGAAATAATAGTTCCACAACCACAACATAAACTTTGACAACATTTATTGTCAGTGATTCTATGCTCTTGAACTATAGTGAAAATACATTTTTTGGTTGATTTGAACATCATGGAAATGTGATAACATGTAATTTTCCTATCTAAATGTGATCTAAGTGATATATTATTAGGTGGAGGTACTAAAGGTAGAAATGGTAGTTAAAGTAAAAGAATTACTTGTTCAATGACAAAAATTTGTATTTATATACCCATCACTACAAATTTTCCAATGGATTGTTCATAAAAATGACATATAGGTTTTGTTTTACGCATATTTAAACTTAGGCTAAAAAATTGCATATTTATTGTCTTGGAAAGGTCATTTTTGAGGTCGAATAGGTGTTGGGTTTATCAATCAAACCTAATGAGAGGCCAAGAACCCAGTCCTAGAAATTAACCACCCTATCAAGTTTGTTGGTAGTGTTAGTTTTGGTTCAATAAGCATCAAAACAATAGTTTTGTTAAGCTCTCAACCTACAATTATTTTGAGTAAATCCAAAGTAGGGTTTTAATGATTAAAACACATCTAAGTCCCAAATAATTAAACAATAAGATATGACACTTTGTAATCAATTGGGGAATGAATATTATAACATATTAAAAGTATCATTGGGTTCATAAGAGGTTTATAATTATAGGTACAAAGGACTATTTTTATGTACACCTACAGAAGACCATTCATGAAAAAGTTGTGCATAAGGTAAGGCAAGATTTTGGTTGATTTGAGTTCAAATATGATTCAATTCCTAAAATAATACTATAAACATAATTCTAAGAGCTACAAACTCTATTTTGATAAATTGACCTATTGGAGCAACAACTAGGTCTAGAGACCTAGAAACTTATAAAGATAGAATTTGAGAATGAGAGCTCAATATCTTAGAGACCTATAGTTGGTTGATTTCTTGTATGTTTTGACACATACATAAATCCTTGAGTTTTAATAAGACCTATCTAAAATATCTTAAAGAATAATGTTCAAAACAAAGAAAGTAGATTTGAGAGATTGGTGACTAGTTAAGAGTACACCTAACGAGTAATTGACTAGTTTACAAGAATATTGTAAGAGAGTGGATTTTGAATTGAGTCAAGAAAAAGAGTGGATAAGTGTGTTTGGAATTATTAATGATCTTAAAGTATATGAATAGGACTTTCATAGCCTTCTTAAACATATAATATAAAACTATGCATTAGGTGGTATTAGGGGATGATAAAAGGTTTTAGCCAAAGATGGATCATTGTCTCATGAATGAATATTATATTTCAAGTTAGTAAAGTTTTTATTTTATTAGACTAAAGACATTATAGTCAAGGTTAGGCAAAATTTCATCTTGTAAATTTAGCAAAGATAAATCTGAAAAGATGAAGAAGTGGACCATTTACATGGTCACCAAAAGGAGTTGAGTTCAGAAGTGGTATTGATAAAGATTACTCAAGAGGTGAGGGAAAATATAAATGAACAAGAATCATAGAAGGCATAAAATTAGTAGGCCTAGTTTCAATAAAAGCTAGTCAAAAAGGCATTAGAGCTAGGTTAAGGTGAAATATCATGTAACTTATATGTATAAGTATCTGAGTGATAAATTTATATAGATTTATGAATGATTTTGTCTTTGAAATAGACAAGTTTGAACATGATTGGGTATGGAGTTTAAGTGAAATAAAATGGTGTTAATGATCAATTGAGAATTTTTAAATGGGTGATGATAAATGCAAAATAGTTAAGAGTGTCATTATTCATTTACACTACACACAATCAAATAAAAACTTTAATTTAAAAAAATGTGGGAGATCTGAGATTTATAGCATTGAAAAGAATTTTTTTTAATCCTAATTTGTGTATAAAATTAAATACAAGATCTGATAGATAATAGTTCAAAAAATTAAAACAAGACTATATAATAACATTTTAAATTAAAACAATATAAATTAGATAGATTTCCATTATAGGCATACAATATAGGCACATGTGTACAATGTCAATAGTACATATATTTCTACAATAGGCATATAAAATATTACATCTACCAACATAGTATCTAATGTTTGGTGAATGTTATATAAGCATATACAATGCCAAAAATGTGTAAATTACCATATAGGCATACAAAAAAGCATATCTCAGGTAAGACATCCTATTCATCAAATAGCCTCCCTCTCTTTTCCTTCCTCTAAGAAGACTCTCCCTGGGATGACCTACTAGTAGATGGAGATCCACCTAATGCCTTAGATTGATCCAAGGTCAGACTGTGGGTCTTGTATTCATAGCTCGCTTGTAGTTGAGCCTATTCAAATCAAGTATTATTATAAAATTAACATAAAATACATTCAACTAATTTTTAAGAAAATAATTTTAATCTAAGATAAAAACTCACTTAAACATGCACTTACTAAAAGCCTGCACCCTATTCAATCTATTTTTTATGCTCAAACAAGTTAGTGGTAGGCTCAGTTGTTCAAATAGGCATCTAAAATGGGGAAGAAACATGAGAAGTTGTCCTACTGATCATCTGACTGGGACTATCAGATGTCCTAGGATAAGCCTGCATACATAATACATTCACATAACTTATATTTTCTCCAAGTATGTATAAAAATTATTTTTAAAAGTCTATTTTTACAATTCAAAATTACAAGTTAATATATACCTCTATCAGCACCTGTACAGATGACATTGTAATAGTAATGCCTATGTCTATCTCATATCAAAGTGATAGAGTGTTGACTTGAGCCACCAACAATTCATGTAAATAAGGTATCACTTAATTTTCTATAAAGTATCAAAGATATATAAGGCATGTTTTTCTCAATTTAAATCAAGATATTTGTGACAAATTCTTTCAACATGCATATCATGAAAAGATAATGTAAACCAAGAATCATGGAAGTGTAAGTACCATGTAATGTGCAATGGCCAAGAATAACAAGTTGTTTACATGTTGGAGGTAATATAAAAATTGTAATACATGTAGGAAGTGTGAGTGGAAGAGTAGGAGGTGGAAAGAATATTAGCACTTTGAGAAGGTAGAGTTAGGGAGAGAAAATGAATAAGAGAATATCAATAAATTTGGCCTTACTTTTAAGACTTTTTTAGATATAGTAAAACGTAAATAAGTCTCTAGAAATTTATGACCAATCCTTTGGTGTTAATATATTTATTTAGAGAAGATACAAGTTAGTATTCTACAAGTTTAAAGTGGTGAAACATAAGCTTCAATACTTTGTCTTCAGGCACAGTCAGAAAGAGAAGAACATAGTCATTTAGAATGTCATTATAAATTATATAAATATGAGTCAGAGATAGAGGGTCTCTATGAAATTAATTTAAACACATTTAAAGTATCAATACTATTGATAAAATATAAAATACATGGGAATACTATATACAGTGTAATTAGTAACAATTCTGAGTTTGCATAGTAATAAAGAAAGACCATATAGAGTTATTGTAAATAGATTTGAGGATCTAAGCTATTGTGAATGTTGTGGGATATTATTTTTCCATGTGTGTGATTATTTTATTTTCTCTCAATTTAAAGTAAAGGGTCTTAAGGGTTAATTTTATCCTATTTGTTGACATAGTCATGTTGGAGGGCTATAAAATTATGTAAAACTACATGTTGGGAGTGATTTGCTATTGAGAAAACAAAATTAATAGTTTGATAAGATACATGGGGTAAGGGAAGATCCATTTAAATCCTTATAATATTTGATAAGGGTCAATAGTTCATTCTAGCTCATTTATTATCCTCTCAGGTAGGTGTAGACTAAGACAACATAAGTTAGGGTTTGAAACTAGAAAATGAGATAATAATTGATTTAACCAGTTAAAAGTCATTAAAATTTGTGTAAAAATGTATTTATATAGGAGGAAGAGTATTTTTAAGGTTTAAAGTCAATTTTAATCCTTATGGTGTGGTTTCATAGTCAATAGCCTAGAATTAGGCTTGGGAGACCTAATTAGTCCTAAGGGGTGTTGAGTTAGGTGTTCTCTGAAGAGACATAAATTATGAATTTTTTTTTGGATCTATGTTATGTAAATGGGTATCTAAATGTCATTTATTATTATAGTAGGTTATAACTATTACATTATTAATTATTATTTTATAACTCCCTAGATTATATGGAGTTCTCACCTATTTTTAGTTCCATCTTAGATGTATTTATTCATCTTGTGTTTATGAATAAATCAATCAAGTTTTTTGTGTGTGCAATTTTTATTCAAGTCTCTCCAATCTGCTAATATTTTGGTATCAAACCCTGTTATAGCCAAGATGTGGAATGTTGGACCATAATCCTATGACCTATGCAATGTTAGCACTAAGAAGTGTGAAGAAAAAAAGAAGTATCACCAACTCCTAGAGAAAATCATGAGTGTTACTTGAATATCCTAGATGAGCAGAGAATGGTGGGTAGAATAGAAGCAAGAGGACCATAAGATAGGGGGTGAATCAAATCTGAAGCATTGGATTTAATGGTGATCTCAGCATGCTGCTCTACACCTACACCAGAAGATGAAACCTTTTTGATCCTTTTTAGACCCTCACCACCCAGTGCCAATAATACATTTCCTTTGAAGATTAGCATGAGAATATTTGTATAAGTTTTTATTACCATGATGCCGTAAGTACAAATCAAAGTTTTTAAAGCCTATAAAAGATGTAGATCTATTAAGATTTGATTGAATTAAAGAAGAAATAAGGAGATTAAATCAATGTACAAAAATAGTGAAAACATTGTTGAGTGCTGAATTGAGTAGGAGAGCATACCAATCCTGAGACGTGTTCATCATAACGTCTAAAGGATAGAGAAAAATCCTAAAAGGTACACCTTTCTAATACAAAATTTTAAAACTTACCTTGATAGCTTTTGAAATCTACGTCTCTTTATTACAAGATAAAAATTCAAATTCTTGTAGAGAAATATTCTGGTTTAAACTTTCATATATGGAAGGTTAAAATAAAAACACAATTGATGCATAAAAATTTGTGTGGAATCGTAAATGGAGATGAGAAATAACCCACCAAGGCAAGTAAATTATTTGAGTGGAAATCAAGAGATGATAAATCAAAAGTTATTATTAGCCTTGCACTTTCAGATTCATATCATGTAGATTTATAAAAATATTTTAAGGAAATTTGGAATACAATCAACACTCTATTTGGTGCAAAAGCAATAAATGCCCAATTTTCACTAAAATTATAATTATATAGATTCAAAATAGATGATGGAATTACTCTATTCATCCATGTAAATAATTTGAGGTCTCTTATTATTTAATTTATAGATGTAAAAATAAATGTTGACGATCAGGATTCAAAAGTATTTTATTGATTAGTCTACCATATAAATATAGCAATATTATATTTACTCTTACCCAAATACCATCATAATCTCTCGATGATATTATTTTAGAACTATTAGCAGAAGACAAAATTATACCTATATAATATGAAGATATTTTACAACATGAGAATGCACTTTATTCTCAAATTTATCATAAAAAGTCTAATATTGACAAAAAAGACATAAAATACCACAACATCAAGAAGAAATGTCATACAGAATGGGACTATTTTTTTTGAGCAAAAGATATTATCAAAAGGAAATTCAATCCTAGTAAAGCTAATGTTGCTCAAGTAGAAGATCCACCAGATACTGATGAAAGTGAAGAGTGAATTGATGAGGTCACCTTCACTCCACATCTCTTTTGTGAAACATGTAGTAGCACATACAATAAAGGGTTTGAGGATACATAGAGGTAGGAGGACAATTGGTGTCCACTCATGAGTTGTCTACGATAAGGTTGCATCATTGTTATGATGACATTTTTTTAGTGTGTTTGTTTTATGTTGTGTTTGATGTGATTGTGCAGTGTGGTTTTCAATAAAATAATGTGCATTATTTTCTAGTTTAACACCTCCTAATGAAGAACATTATGGAAGGAAAAAAATTAAAGTATCACTTGGTTCTTAAAAAAGGATTTTTGGAAATTTGAGAAACTACCAAAGTGGTCAAGATATCCTACCACCTCTAGGGTCATGGTCAATTTACATCAAAAAAACATATAG